>CM072813.1:39422883-39843794 GCA_036937905.1 Salvia rosmarinus
AGTACCAAAGTTTTCCAAAAATTCTATATAAATTCATATAAGCATAATTAGTACCCTAGATCATGATTCCATGCTCAAATCAACAATTAGAAATCATAATCATCAACATATTATACCCTCAAATATTCGGTCCTCATTTTAAATTTAATAACATGCTTATTTTTGTGATATAATTATAGTACATGCTTAATAACATCATATAAATACAATATCTAAACATATTGGCACAAGTTTCATGATTTTCGAAAATCACACATATAAACTAAGCTTATAACATAAATTCTAACGTATATATGAAGCTTGTAAGAAATCTAACCTCTTAATCGGAGTAGAATTGATCGGCGAACGTTTATTTGCTCTAAGTTTGGGTTTGAAGGATTGGAGAACACTTTCTCTCTTTCTCTCTATATTTTCGAAATTTATGGTTGGGATGTGAAGAATGAAGACCTTCATATGGTATTTATAGACTTAGGCCACTTCAATTTAATTATTACTTTGAAAATATCTAGTATACATTTGTTACCCTTTTTGTAATTTTAGAACCCCACTTGTATAAGAAGACAAAATCTTATCTTATCCTTTTAATACTTTATTATATCACCTTATCACTTAATAAATGCATGGATAACGCTTATCACATAAGATGAAGTTTATCACATAGTATAACATATGTGTGTGTGTCGCCCATTGCTTAGTTTTAGGATTAAATTTTATTTTTTCTTATCTTATACTATATTATTATGTAATAAGATAAGGTTTGAATAGTCAAATATTTTAACTATACATGTGTCACTATTATAATGTTTGGAAATTAGTTTTTTATACTTTATTTCCACCTATTTTTCGGCCCCCTCTAGAAGACACCCTAGGTTACTTGTTCAAATTGTTAACTAACACTACTTTACACCTAATACATTATAAGGTACAACTCATAGCCCTTCATTAATTATAGGATAACCTTATCACATAAAATCTTATCAAATCTTTGAAATTTTCGTCCACTTGTGTACAAGTGTGCCCCCACTTGTGCCACTTGATATAATACTATATATTATCCTTAATAATATTATTTTAATATAAAAATTATCATAAGATCATAATTGGGTAGCAATTAAAATTAATTAACACTATAAGCTCACTTTTTCGAAAATTAGGCCTACTTATGCTAAACATTTTATTTTCTTGTAATAAATAGATAACACATAGCTATGTGACATATTATAATCTCTAAATGATGAATTTATTAATAAAAATATTTAAAACAATTTAGATTCATAAAACCCTAATTTTGGGAAATTAGGGTTTTCGAAACCCTAATTTTTGGTACTTTTAAATTCTATAATTCACTAGCATTATTTTGATGATAAATAATGCTCTTGTATCATAAAATAATCATAGGAATTTGAATTTTATAATTCCATGATCGTTTGACTGAGTTATCGACTCATCTCTAAAAACCGACGTTCAAAACGTCTCAAAAGATAACTAATTAATTCATCTCTAAAATACTCGTAATAATGTCATAGGCACATTATTCGTTCTGTAATTAAGGGAATAAATTTCTAATTTTTATTACTTAGAAATTTCATAAGACTAACTGTCAAGATTAACTGACGTTAGAATTATGCGTCTGAAGGAATAGCATAAGCTATATTCCTTAATTTACTGAGCATCAGTGAATATCATACAGAAATTAACAAATTATGCGTAGTCAAAGTCGAGCGTTGACTAATTAAGATTTTAATAATCGGGATTAATTTCTAAATTACGATTTTAATTATCGTAATTAAATACTTAAAACTGCGGGATATTACATGTAGGGTAGTATGCTGATAAACCTTACAACTTATGATGACCTAATACGAGCATATAAGGTTTCAAATTCTATTCGTTACCCAATTTTTATCATTGAGTTTAACTCTATGACCTAGTTCCAATTGAGAAAATAAATTTCACTTGTTCTGAAAGAAATTTATAAACCAAAGATTTATAAAGTGTTATCTTGAAACCAAGTCCTTGTGTGACTGAGAAAATATTTGTAACGGGTCTGGCCAGCCCATATGATCAAAGAAATCTCAGTATTCGTCATTCTGGTCTTCGGACCCTAGATCCCAATTATTCAGTATACAGAACATATGGATTCAAATGGTAAAAATTGTTATTTTGGATTGCGAATCCATACCTTTTGAAAGTTGTCATGATGAATTCTCTTCGATTCTTGAAACCAATGAGTATGATGAAGGTTGACTTACCTTGTCACCTAAGTGCGAATGAGTAAAGTGATGGACATCAAAAAGTTATGATGTAGAGAAGATCTGTGGGGACGTGAAATAGATATATTATCCCCTATGATGCACATCGATGCAATAACCATTGATGGGCTTACCAAGTATTGATGATAATAAAGTTATAAATGAGATACTCTTTAGCATTGAATGCAATAGTATAAGTAAAGAAAAGTATATGATATCCTTGGGATGTAATTTCCCCTTATTATGTCATAACGAGAGAGATTACAACTTATCTTTAAGATAGTTGTTTGTCCTTAAAACCTCCTTAGTAGGTTGAACATGTTTAAAAGAATGAAGATGCATGCAAGATATTCTTTTCAAAGAATATATTTATAAAGAAATGATAGCATCTCTGATAGCAAATCTCTCGCTTTATACCTCAATCAATGAGATTATGCTTGAGCATAATCGATTCCAAGTAATTAAGATTTGGTTAAACCAATGATAATGAGATTGAGAAATCATAATAATTGAGATGTGTGAACAGCTATGACAGCCCTAGCATTTCAATCAAGTATGGAAAAATATCTCCAAAGTCGAGACATGGTGATGAGATGCTTGGAATTTAAGTTATGGTGTACAAATGTACCACCTTACCAAGCTATATGACAATAATGACGGTTCTAATTCTAAATGTGAGAACCCAAGTATAATGACAGTAATATTACTCTCAGACACCATGCTCAAGAAAAGGAACAAAAGTCAAGAATAGCGTAAGAAATTACGAGTTATACATTTATGAGATAGCCCACAACTGTTATAAGCTTGTAAACATTATGACTTCGATAAGGAAGGAAATTCATTTGAAGTAAAGAAGCGGATTAAGAAATAAATTCATTATTGGAAATGGATCTTAGTATTCTAAGTCATGTGGACATAAAATGCTCGTCTTGAGTGTCTTAGTAATTAACAAGTCTCTTGCTATATACCTCAACCCATATGATTATGCTTGAACGAAGTTGATTTCGAATATTGAGACCTTAGTGAAACAAATAATAGTAAGTATGAAAAGAGTGAATGGTTTTACTAAAGCTGTTTTATGATAAGATTGCATGAAGATATATGCACTTGTAATTTGCGATAAATGTTACAAATGCTAATTACATCTTTGCAATATCAGAATGCCGCCTAGATGGGAACCCGAGCAAAGAGGTAGGGGAAGGGGCAGAGTCCCACAAAATGAAGAAGAAGAAGAAATACTACAACCACCCCCACCTCCACCTGATCGTAGAATAGAGGAACTTTTCCTTAGGCAAAATCCGCCTACCTTTAATGGAAAAGAAAGTCCCGATGATGCAAAGCAATGGGTAAGAGCGGTAGAAAGGATTTTCGATTTTCTCCATTGTACAACACAAGAGCGACTGTCTTGTGTCACCTTCCAACTTATTGGACCTGCGGATTTCTGGTGGGAAGCCAGAAGGAAAACCATGATGCCGGAACAAATAGGCTATTTTACTTGGGAAGATTTCAAAAGAGAAATGTATGAGAAATACATCCCCAAGAGTTATAGGAAGAGAAAGGAGAACGAGTTCTTCAATCTGAAGCAAGAACGAATGTGCGTGATGTAGTATGATCGCATCTTTGCGATATGTCAAGATATACTCCGGATCAGTGAGTGCGACATGAAGATGTCAGAGAAATTTCAATCTGGTCTAAGGCATGAAATAAGAATGCCTCTTGCTAGTCATGGTGACTTGACATATACTGAAGCTCTCAGTCGGGCTTTAGATATTGAGGCAGCAATGCCTGAAGATAAACTGACCCATACAAAGTCACATAATGTTGGTGATAAAGGCAAGAGAAAATGGGAAGATAATTTAAATAACAACAACCGAGGAAATTTTGGGAGTACAAGTAACAAAAGGTCATGGCAAGGGAACATGGCACCACAAGGGTGAGTAGGGATTTTTCCTTGCCCGAAATGTCATACACTACACAGAGGTGCATGCCTAGCAGGCAGTGGTAGTTGCTTTAAATGTGGTTTAAAGGGCCACTATGCATATGATTGCCCAGAAATACGTCCGGGAGAAACGATAAGGCCAATCCAACCACTTAGGGCTATACAATATCAGCCCCACTATCCGCCACAAAGAAGAATAACGATTTACAATCGCCATGGCAAAGAATAACGATACCAGCAACGGCAAGTACCCCGTTAGTCACAATCGACATAAGCCAGAGTTTATACTCTACACCAAAGGCAAATCTCCAAGTGAGAAGTACGATCCCGACAAAGGCCACTCAGAGATATAGAATCCTATGATAATATGAGACTTATATATAGATAGTGGATCATGTGTAAATGGTATGGTTAGAATGTGTAAAATAAACGTAGTTTGGAATATTTTGTGAATATGTTGAAAAGATGTCAAAATTTTGGATGTAAAAAGAACTAGATGCCATGTAATCAGTCGGTTTGATAGATCGACCCTCGTAATTAATATATGGAAAGTCCTCATTGAGGCATTTTGATGAGATATATATATTATATGGTTTTTGAAGAAAGGTATATGATGTATAAAAACGAATTGTTCTGAATAAGATATGGCCACTATGAGATAATAGTTATGTCATTCAGACTAACTAAAGTACCAGCCCTGTTAATGAACCTCAGAAATCGAGTGTTCCACACGTACTTAGATAATTTTGTCATAATCTTTATAAATGATGTTCTTATCCATATGAAGAATGAGAAAGAACATAAAGAACATCGGAGGACCTCTTACTAACATGTAAAGCCGAATGATCTTGTCAAGTATAGTAAATGTGAATTTTGGCTTGAAAAAGAAATATTCCTCAGACACATTGTGTTTCCAGTAGGAATCAAAGTGGGTATGGTAAAAGAGGAGGCAATGTAAGAATGGAAGTCATCAATGACCTGAAATGAGATCAGGAATTCCTTAGATAAATTACTTACTATTGGAGACTCATTGAGAATTTTCTAAAATAGCAAGGCCGATAACACAACTACCCCAAAAAGGAATCAATTTTCCATGGACCAATAAATGAGAGGCCATGTATTAAGGTGAGAAAAATAATAGCTTACGCATCACAATGACTGAGACCACATGAATAGAATTACCCAACTCACGACTCAAGTAGCATTCATAGTATAAGTACTACAGTATTGGAGACATCACTCATATGAAATGAGCTAAGAATTCTTCACAAATTACAAAAGTTTAAAATATTCCTTTGAGCAAAGAGACTTAAATATGAGATAGAAAAGATGGCTCGAATCAAGAAAGATTCCAATTGTGATATAAATTATCACCGACGGAAGGTTAATGTAGAATCTACTACACTAAGTTGTAAAATTCAGTTTAAGTTACGCATCCTCGCAAGAAAAGGGAAACTCATTAAAGAGTATAGTCGAGATGCTAAGATCGACCATGAGTCAGATTGCCACACTCATGATTACGCCGATTCGAGAAAAGGTATAATAGAAATAGTAAAGGAAAGATGATAGATTTGAAAGAATACGAGCTAAGGAGAGGAACGAAGGACTGAAGGATTATAAAGAAGCGCCGGACAATGTCATATTTTCTAAGGGAAGGTTGTACTTTTCAAGCAATAATAAACTTAGAGATGAGATCATGAATGAAGCTCATGATATTCCTCGTACCGCCTTACCAAGCAAAATTAAGATAGATTATGATTTACGAGAAAAGTTGGATAGTAAGGAATGAAATGAGATATAACCATATTATCGAGCAGTGTCTCGGTTACCAACAAGTGAAGGCATGGTATCGATAGCCTTATAAGGAGTTATAATCTCTAAGGATACACAAATGAAAATGGAATGACATAGCAATGGATTTTTGACGGGTTTTGTCAAGGTCATAAAGAAGTAACACTGCTATATGGGTAGTAGTGGATTGACTCACCAATTACGTTCATCTCTGAATATTTCAGATGAATCGTGGATCTGATAAGTTAATTCAGTCGTACATAAAGGAAATTGTATCTTTACAGGGGGTACCAAAACCTATCACTTCAGATAGAGACTCCAAGTTTATCCCTAGATTTTAAACTAGCTCACCAAAAAAGGGAGTTAGACGTAAGATTGAACCTTAACGTAGATGTCCACTCGCGGACAGATGGACGATCAAAAGGACAATATGAACGTTTAAGGATATGATGAGAACCTTAATGTTAAATCAAGGTACAAGTGGGAACGTGTTATACCACTTGTTAAGCTTACGTACGACAATAGCTGTCAAGAAATGATCAGTATAGCCATATGAGGCATTATGTGGAAAGAAGTATCGACCACCACTTTATTGGAATAAAGTAGGTGAGAGATAGTATAAGGTCCTGACAACGTAAATAAAATGATCAAGATATCTACCAAATGAGGCAAGGAATAAGAGAAGCTCGTATGCATAAAAGTCTTACCGATATGTGATACCCAAACCGCATTTTGAATGCGAAAATAAAGTTCCTTAAAATTTCTCCATCGAGGGAAATTATAAAGTTTAAAGTACAAAGAATGTTGAGATCATGTTTTATAGGACCTTACGAGATCCTAGAAATGATAGGCCCAGTAGCCTATAGATGGGTACTTCCACAAAATTTAGGGAATGTACGTAATGTTTTCCACGTGTCACAGTTAAGGAAGTGTGAATATGACCCAAATCACGTAATCCATCATAATGACGTGATCCTTAACTCAGATATGAGTTTTGATGAAAATCTACGAATATTTTGATCGTAAGATTCAACGATTAAGAATTTAGTTTGGGTCTTTAATGAAAGTCCAATGGAGAAACCATGGACAAAAAGGGAAACCACGTGGAAAGTTAAAGATGTTATGATACTAAGATACCCCATACTCATTGAGGTATGCAAATTTCGGGACGAAATTTCATTTAAGGGGGGTGGAATGTAATATCCCTAAGATTTAAAGCTCAATTACGATAATAAAAATCGTAAATTAGGGTTTCGTCTCGGTAATCGAATTAGTAACTTATCGAATATGGATTTCGAGTATTCATGATATAATGAATTTTTATATCATGTTCACTAATGATTAGTGAATCAAAAAATGAAGTCTATATAATTTCTTTCGGCCGTAATATTTTAACGTCGATCAATATCGATAGTTAATATTACATAGAACTTTCTAAGTAATGAAGCTTATAATTAAATTTCCTTATTAATAAAATGAATTAATAAAGTGATTACGACTTTATTACGACCATTTTGAGACGGGTCGATTATGAACGTTTGAGACGCTTCAAACGTCAACGTTTAGAGATGATTAGAAAATGAGTCTAATGATCAAGGAATTATAATATTTAAATTCCTATGATTATTTTATGTAATAAGAGTATTATTTAGCATTAAAACAATGCTAGAGGATTAAGGAATAATTATGAATAAAGTGGTATTTTCAAAACCCTAATTTCAAAATTAGGTTTTTCGCACATGGATCATCTTAATTATTTTTCATATGAGATAATTTATCATCTAAGAAATATATTATGTTGTATAGATATTAAATGCAATAAATAAAAATGTTTAGCACTTACACATTAAAAGTGCCGTGTGTTTTGGTGTTAATTGAAGGAATTGAAAATTCTTTTGATCAATTACTATGTTGCGTGACATGGTATAATAGTATATGTAATAGTGTGATATTATTAGCACAATAACAAAGTAATAAATGAGAATGATCAAGTGGGAGTAATTGGCTTGTCATAGCCGTAAGTTTTGACTAGAGGTAAGAAGAAGTTGTAGGACTCTTGTGATGACTTGCATTAGTTAATGCTCAAGACTTTATAATTAGTGTAAGACAAATGAAAATAACTCCTTCCCTTTTGCTGTAAGAAGACCGACGGCTATAAATGATCCAAGGCAAAGGATAATTAATTCCATTCATGACTTTGTGTAAGTGTAGTTACTTTTGTGTAAGGAGTGACATGCTATTTGTGATGAGTCATAAAGCTAAATAAATGTTTTGCTTGCAATTGTGGTGTGGTGACCGAGAGTGGTATAACAAATAAGTGTACAAATCAATTATTCCTTTAGTTTTAACAATTGACATAAGTATATCAACCAAACATCTCTCTCATTCTCTCACTGCCGTGAGCAATTAGATAGGAAAAGCTTGGGAGTGTTCTTCCTTTTCTTCCCCAAACCTTGATATAAAATCCTTTGCACTAAAAATCGACGCCGGTTAAAAGGTTAGGAATTGAACGATCTTTATTTATACGTTAAAAATTTCGATATCCAACCGTTAGATTTTGAATAATATGCTTATGTTATAAATGAGAAAATTTTGAAAATCATGTTAGCATATTTAGTGGTTTACTAATTATGTGTAGTATGTTATATATAAGCATATGTAGTGTTAAATTAAAGCCTAAGCATATTATAATTTTTATGATGTTAATCGAAAATTCTAGTGTTCAAAGTGTTGGTGGATTAATGATATATGTTGATAATGGAGTTCATAGTGATTTATTGAGAAATTTTAGAAATTATATGTGATAATTTGGTGATTACCGAAAATAGGAGAAATTCATAGGTTAATGTATAATTAATGTCTAAGTGATATTATAGCATATTATTGATCTAGAGCATTGATTTAGTGACATGTGAATTTATTGGAAAATTTTGGAAAATGTATGTTCATAGTATTAAAATTTTCGAGAAGCTATGAAGGATGGTACATTGATGTAGGAATTGAATATGTTGAATATTATGTTATAATTATGATATAAAGTGATGATTCAGTGTTGTAGAATTTAATTAGAATTTTTGAAAATTTTTGGTAATACTCGGAAGAAAACCGTGAGCTCTAGAGAATAGGAAAATGATGTCCAATTTTTCTATAGCTAATGTTAATACATATTATTGATACTATGATAATATGGAACATTATGTGAATTTAGAAGAATTTTTGGAAGAAGTTGAGAATTATTTGTAAAAGGGGCCGAGAGTTGTTCTTGAAGATTTAGGGTTTTGAATTCATTTATTCAAGGAAAATCACATATTATATGATTAGAAAATATTTTAGACATATTAAGAATTTATGGAATTTTATAAACATAGTGTACTATGTTTATGTCACATCCCCTCAATCCTAAGTAGGATTTACGAGGGATTGTAACTCTAAACATGTATAATTAAACAGGGGAATTCTCCTTAACAAAAGCCGTAATTCATATGACAAGCATGTTCTTGGACTTTAGTACATAATTTAAGTTCTTGCAATGAAAACATGTGATATGTACATATGACGATGTACTATCAAGGTATAAATCTTTCAAATGACAATATTCCTATTGCTCAACACCGCCCATCCATCATTCGCTCAACCCGCACATTTAAAAATAAACATGCGGCTGAGTACACGAATGTACTCAGTGGACTCATGCCAAAACATTTTTTTATCATTGAATTACACCGCCAATATCATGGTAAGACACGGGGTTTTAGTTGAAATGCCTCAGGCTTACTAAAACATTTTCGTCAGTAAAGTAGCTTGGCCAAGCATTTTCTTGGTGTGTATGGTCCGTATCTCATAGTCACAAATCATAACAAGATTAAAATCAAACGTCGAGAGGAGGCCTCCTTCTACGACGCCGTGACCGGCCGTAATCCCGACAAAGACACAAATACTCACAAGCATATGTTAACATAGCATATAGTTCCAACCTTCACGCCAATCATAGCTGTGCATTTATCATCCCAACAGGACCCGACATTAATAAAAGGTTGGGCGCGACCCAACAAATGACATAACTGTCATAATATAGTTCCAACTATCGCCACAGCCTACCGGGCATAACAGATAGGATCCATACACAAAATGTAATATTTTTGGTGTAATGCAATAAACATTTGTCAAGCGGTTGTAGAATAAGCATTGTAAATAAACTCATTTTGGAATAACAAGAAAGTCACATCTTGTTTGAAAAGTAAGCCCACTTTAGTGAGGTAAGAAAGGAGCCCACCGGACTATGGTTCGCCCTAACTTGAGTTCTTAAGTTTGATTTTCGTCAACGCCGTCGTCGCGTCCGCCCACACCTTTACGTAAAAGCGATGTTTTAGTACGTCGCTCGTTTTCGAGACTCTCAAAGTCTAGAATAAACTTCGATATTCTATATCGATATAAACCGAATTCTTAACGAATTCAATACGTTTTCAATTACGTATTTCAATTGAACGTTCTCGTTCTTCGAGACACGCTCAATTATATCATTTTAACCTTCCGGTTTAAACGCTCAACGTATTTATACGCTTCTCGACATACGGATTTTAATAGTAATTTCTTACTAATTATGTTATAAATCGATTTCAATCGATTTCTTTTCATAAAGTCCTATTTCTCGATTTGTCACGTAAATCGATGAACTTTATTAATATTTTCTTAAACATTAATCCATTTATCCATAATCCTTATTATTCAATTATAACGCTTATTAAATAAAACGCTTCGTTATAACATAGTGATCCATGTTTATAAAATTTTATAATTCCCAATATGTCTAAAATAATATTTAGACATATAATATATTATCACTCCTAATTAAAAAGGATTTAAAATTTTATAGTTCCTTTAATGCTTTGGAAATTCTTAAAATTACCAATGATTTCTAAGAATTTTTCTAAATCATATAGTGTAGTATTATACACTTATGGTCATTAATATGTATTAATATCCTCCATATAACAATCGATCATCACCATAATCACATAAGGTATATTTCACCTAGGGGAGTTCCAACACTTAGTCAAATTTCAAGTATTTAATTTTTTGCAAAACAATTTTAAAACAACCCAAGTGTCATACTTTGACGATTTATAACTCTCGACTCAAAATACGTATGACCGCACAAGGATACATTCTGAAAACCTCTAAACATGTACTATAAGTTCTAAGAAGGAAGTCGATCCAAAAGAGTTGTGGTTATGGAGATATAGGGTTTCAAAGTGGGCAACTCGAACTCGACTTCTATACTTAGAATATTTTTCAGATTTCAGATTTAGCTTAACGACGAGCGATTTTGCGAGGCTCATAACTTTGACTCACAATACCAAAATGACTGAAAGATACCATTTTGAAACCTTGTAATAATAACTACATGTTTCATGAAGACCATACTGGAAGATAATTGATGCATCGAGAAATACGTAGGTTCAAAGTTGCCTAGTTGGAATGGACAAATTTCCAGTAGGTGACTTTGGGTCAATGAACAGTATATTTATAAGGCTTGGTTTGGGATCAAACTTACCAGATCAACACTAGACATGGTAAGGAACATTTCTTATGAAGAAACCCAAGTTAAATTCCGATTACAAACGGCTTGAACATCTCACGCAAAAGTCGGACTCGTAGGGTTCATTAACAAAGGAATTAGACTAAGGCAGTTTTGACAAAAACACCTACTGTAATGCGTCAACTTTAAAAATTCACTGAGGGCTTATTAAAACGAATCTAATAATGCAACCTATCATATTGAAAAGACACTTAAGTCTAGTTTAATCCAGAAAAAGACTAACTCAATGATTCAAAATATATTGGGAGATAAAAATATTTTACCACAAGCTATCACTCCCGTGACAGTTTTGTGCAGTTAGCTTGTAAAATCTGGGATAAATAGTAAACATTTTTAGAAAATTCTGAAAATTTACATAAATCTTCTAGACATGCTAAGTTATGTTAATGCCAATATTTAGAGTTTTACCATTAGAAAAACTTGAAACGAAAGCCACGGACCGTGGGTGATGAACACCGAAATTTTATAGATTTGAACAGTGTTTTTGAAAAATAGAATTAAAATAGCAAATCAAGTTGGATTGACTTGAAATTTTACAGAAACGTAACAGACATGTTTAATTTAAACATAGTAAAATTTCACCTTCATCTAACCACTTTAACTTAGTCAAATAATTTTATTAAGTTACTATTTTCGTAACATACTTCCAGTTTTTCTTTAAGCTCATTTTTCTTGTAAGCATTTCATGGGCATACGTAAAAACAACGAAAATAGTGAATTTATCACTCCAAATCACCACCAAGATCATCAATCTAAGTATGCAAGTATGATTTAGCCATGTCTAAGAATCATAGGGTGTAGAATATACCTCAGCCACGATTTTGGAAGAAAAATGAGAGGGATGGAGCTTGAGCTCTCTCTTCCATGGAGGAAATGGTGTAGGAGAAGAAGAAGAGAGGAGAGGAGAGGGGAGAGGCGTCTGATTTTTGGGGGAGAGAGTGAGAAGAATGCTGATCCAAAAGGGGAAGAGAGGGTATGGGGTGTGGGGTGATATGCATGTGTGACACTTGTCACTATACTTACATGCATATCAACACTTGTCACTATACTCACATGCATAACAACACTTGTCACTACCCTCTCATGCACCTCTACACTTGTCACACACTCTCTCTATACACTCACATGCACGTTTTTTATATATATATCTATGTATATATCTGATTTTAATTGATTAGTTAGGCTATTTAATTAATCCAATTGTTACTTAATAGATACATGTAATAGTGGGATTCGGCTATTACACATAAACCATAGGTCCAATTTTTATTTTCCATGCCAAACATTGATATATGTTATAACATATAGTTTTGATGATAATTAATATCATAGGATAAATTGGCGGCATCAAATTATGCGATAAAACCCTAAAATTCGAAACTAGGGTTTTCGAAATTGAGGAATTTGATCAAATAATTCCTTAATGATCTAGCATTGATTTAATGCTAAAATAATACTGTAATTACATATAATAATCCTAGGAAATTAATTACTATAATTCCTTGATCATTAAACTCACTTTCCATTTCGTCTTTAAACGTTAACGTTTGAAACGTTGCAAAACGTTAATTATCGACTCATCTCGAAATGGTCGTAATAAAGTTGCAATCACTTAATTAAATTATTCCATTAATAATGGAATTTAATTCTAAGCTTAATTGCTTAGAAAATTTCATGAAATTTTAACTATCGACACGCAATCGACGTTAAAATAATACCGTCGACACGCTTTATAAACTTCTATTTCTAAATTCACAATTCTCGGTGAATGTTAAAATAGGAATTCATTCCTTCAGAATAATCGAAATCATTGTTCGATATCCTCTCGATTGAATCATCTCAAAGAAATTTCTAATTTACGGGTTTTAAATACCGTAATTAGGCATCTAATTTCGGGATATTACATCTACCCCTTAAAAGAAATTTAGTCGAAATTTGCATACCTCATAAAGTATGGGTATCTTAACGTCATAACATCATACTTTCCACGTGCTTTCTTTTGTCCATGGTCCTTCGTTGGATTTTCATTAGAGACCCAAACTTGATTCTTTAATCGTTGAATCGTACGATGAAATAAGTCATAGATTTTCATCATAACTCATCTCGAGTCAAAGGTCACGTCATCATGTTGGTTTACGTGAATTGGGTCATTTCGTATTTCTTAAGCGTGACACGTGGAAAACATTTCGTACTTTCCCAAATTTGGTGGAAGACGAGCTATAGGCTACTAGGCCTATCATTATTAGGATCTCGAAAGGATCTATAAAACGTGGTCTCGACGTTCAGTATCGATTTTGTAATTCTCTAGATGGAGAAATCTTAAGAAACTTAAATTCGCATTTAAAAATGCACTCAAATTAATGCGTGTCGGTAAGACTTTTATGCGTCCTTAGCTTTTCTTATTCTTTGCCTTATTGGGTAGATATCTCGATCGTGTCGCCACGACGTGGGACTTTATACCTTTTCTCACCTACTTTGTTACAATAAAGTGGTGGTCGATACTTCTTTCCGCAATATGCATCATAAGGCTATATTGATCGTTATTCGACTACTACGGTCGTACATAAACTTACCAAGTGGTACAATCGTTCCCACTTACACTTTGATCTAACATTAATGTTCTATCGTATGCTTAAGCGTTTGGGTTGTCCTTCCCGATTGTCTATCCGTCTGCGTGAGTGGACTTCTATGTTAAGGCTCAATCTCGTGTCAAACTCTTTTTGTGAGTTAGTTCAAAATCTAGAGGTACTCACAGAGTCTCTATCTCAAACGATAGGTTTTGGTACTCTCGAAAATATACAATTTCTGTTGCATTTAATGAGCTAACTTTTGGTCTCGAGTCATCCGAATAGGCAGAGACAAAACATAATTGGTGAGTCGATCCACTACTACCCATATAGTAGTGCGACTTTTATGCCTTTGGCGAGAACATGTCAAAAGATTCATTCTACATCATTCCATTTTCATTCGTAGTTCTAGAGATTATAAACTCTTATAAGGCATTTGATACAATGCCTTCACTTGTTGGTAACCGAGACACGGTTCGACAATCATGGTTACGTCTCAATTCATCCCTTACTATCTAACCTTTCTCGTAAATCATAACATATCTTAGAGTTGCTTAGTCAAGGTATGAGAAGGGTCATGAACTTCATTATTGGTTTCATCTCTAAGCTTATTATCGCTTGGAGATATATATGTATATATAATCCTTCCTTAGACGATATAGCATCGTCCCAACTCTTAAAATTCTTCAGCCTTTCCTTCCTTATCTTAATTTGCATTCTATTCCCATCTCCATTCTCTCTTTTTAGTCATATGTCACCTTGGGTGTGAGAGTACAACTTACGTTCGTCACTGAATGCCCGACTATTTCTGTTCTCATTTTCTTAAACTTTCCAATGAGTTTTCATTTTCTGTTGGGACATACTATGATTTAAGTTGAATTTTATAACTCAGGTATTAGATTCTACATTTACCATCCTCAGGTGATCATTTATCACACTTATAATCTTTTACTAATTCGAGCCATCTTTCTCATTCTGTATCCACATTTCTTTGCTCGAAGAATAAATTCAAACTTTCGCAAGTTGAGAAAGGTTCTTAACTTATTGACATAGGAGTGATGTCTTCAAGACTTTGGTATTTATACTACTGTCACTATTTCAAGTCATGAGTTGGGAAATTCTATTCATGTGGCCTAATTCATTGTGATCATAAGCTATTATCTTTCTCATATTAATACATAGCCTCTCTTTTATTACTCCACATAATTTCATTCCTTTTTGGGGTAGCTATGTTATTGGTCTTGCTACTTTAGAGAGTTCTCAATGGCTCTTTGATAGTAGTCCATTTATCTAACAAATTCCTGGTCTCATTTTAGGTCATCGACGACTTTCATTCTTAATTGCTTTGCCCTTTGTCTGGTCCACATTGATTTCTTCTAAGGATACTATATGCCCGAGGAATATTTCTCCTTTATGCGAAATACACAATCTTGTACTTGCAAAATCTTGACTCTTAAAAGTCGTAAGACAGTCCTTGATATTCTTTATGTTCTTCTTCGTCCTTTGAATAGGTAAGAACTTTATCTATAAAGATTAAGATAAAAATTTCTAAGACGTGTGGAACACTCGACTTTTGAGGTTCATGATCAAGGCTGGTGCATTTGTCATCCGAATGGCTTAACTATTATCTCATAGTAGCCATATCTTATTGAACGATTCGTTTTCGTATTTCGGATACCATTCTATAAAGGCCATGTAATATTTCTTCAAAATGTCTAAATGAGGACTTTTTATTCATTATCTACGAGGGTCGGTTTATCGAGCCGGTGATTCTAAGGCGTCTAGTTCTTTTACACCCAAAATTTCGACACCGCATTTAACATATTCACGAAATATTCCAACCACGTTTATTTTACTCATTCTAACCATATTATCTACATATGAGTCTCATATTATCATAGGGTTACGTGTCATTGAGTGACCTTCGTCGAGTCGTACCTTTCGTTTAGAAACTTGTCTATTTCTCGATCGTTTTACCTCATATATCCGACGATCTTTCTCTTTCAAAGAGCGGGGTCACACCGCCTGTTTCTTCTTCAATACGAAGTTGGTGTTACTTTTATCGAAAGTAAGGTCGAGTTGGTAGTGGTAATACTCTAATCCGCGAGGCGATAAGATCTGTCCTTTTCCCTTCTCATCTCTTTGGTACCATTGACGGCACGGGGCGTGGGCGGCATTTGAAACTATCATGGTACAATCGTTCCTTTGTACCGCACGGTGTAACTTGTCGAGGACGAACAAGTACTCATGGGTCTTTGTTCCATACGCATTATGAGTATACTTGAGCATGTTGACCAATCTGGTAAGTACGCTTGGACCTTGAATTTTCTCATGGAGAAAATATTCTTTTGATACTTCTTTTGCAAAACCACGCTAATCATTGGCAAGCGACGATAAGTCGTTGGATACCATCCTCATTTGTCACTCTATAACTTTGGCGTCCATCTAGAGGTGTAAAATTTTCTCCAATCTGTTCTAAATCCATGCCTAGCTCATAATAAAAAGAAAATCTTGCGCGTGTGAGTTCCATGCTTGTAGGACACGTGGTTCATCTCTTACCCGTTAAACTTCCGTTTTACGCCATTTGTAAGCGAATATTTCTAGATGAGTCCGACTTAATTTAAGCTATGGAGAATTTTTAAACAAGAAGGATTCTTAAAGAATTTTACACTTTAAGGCGTATACAACACTGTAGACTACTTATGACACAACTCATGACACTTATCTTAATACTCATTTTACGTCTACACCCTTAGTGGTATATCGCTCTAAATTTATTCGCATGTGCGAATAGTGAGTCTTGATATCTGTCGTAAAACCTTTCATCGAAAAGATTAGGTCCGGTCATCGATCACGTGAATGACGACCATTTTGAAACTTCTTGTCTCTAAAATTATATCTATATTCCTCATAAATATAGTGATCCAAATCATTGGGTAGAACTTTAGGCGATTCTAGGCTCGATTCACGCTTGAGCAACTCTTGCGATGGCCATGATTTTCGTATAGGTAAGGGGTTCTAAATCTTGATCGCTTACCTAAATTGGGTTCTTTCGCTTCTTTGCGTACTTGTGCGATGTCAAAACGCGAAGCACCTAAATTGAACAAAACCTTATAGGTATTACGAGGAATTTTCCTCATACCTATCCTACCTTTGGGTTTTGTTTGTTCTCTTTTTTTTCTTTTTTTTCGGTGCAAGTATAGGCTCAGTCTATGGTGTTCCCGTTTATTCAAGTAAACATCTAATTCATATATCTTTGTCCTTTCCATTGGGACATTATGTTCCCTTGCTATGGCCTACATTGTCGCATTCACCCTATACTTCTCGGTATCAGTATCGTTATGCTTTTACCAATAGCAGTTGTGATTAGGTCTACATCAACCTATCCTTTGATATTGATATCTTTATAATTAAATCTTATCGTAGAGATCGTCATGTCTCTATCAACATCATTCATTCCTAATCTAGTATGAATGACTCCATTCCCTTTTTCACTTCATCGATCTCAGGAATATATTTCTCATATATCCTTACTTTAACTCTTTTCAAGGGAAATTCTTATTCATCAAGTCATATGTCTCTGAAGCTTATATCATGTCGTAGACTATCTTATAATTGTATAGCTCATAGTTTCTTTAGCTATTTCCGACTTTTGTCCCTTTCTCTTGGACATGGTATTTGAAAGTAATCTTACTTTCGTTATACTTCGGTTTCCACTTTCAGGACTAGAACCGTTAGCATTATCGTATGGCTTGGTAGGGTCGTACATTCGTACACCATAACTTAAATTCCAAGCATCTTTCTTCCATGTCTTGGCTTTGAAGATATTTTCTTCACACTTGATTTACATACTAGGGCTATCCTCGTTATTCACACAATCTCAAAGATTATGGTTCCTCAATCTCATTATCATCTGTTTAACCAAGTTTCAATTACTTGGAATCGATTATGCTCAAGCATAATCTCATTGACTGAGGTATAAGGCGAGAGATCTATTTTCTGAGATGCTATCATTTCCTTATATATATATATTCTTTGAAAAGAATATCTTGTATGCATCTTTATTCTTTTAAACATGTCCAACCTATTAACGAGGTTTCAAGGACAACCAACTATCTTAAAGATAAGTTGTAATCTCTCTTGTTATGACATAAAAAGGAGTTCATATCCCACGGATATCATATACTTTTTCTTGCTTTCACTCTTGCATTCAATGCTAAAGAGTATCTTATTCATAACTTGATTATCGCAGCGATCGTATAAAGGTATAACTTTATCATATCTTCGTAAAGCCCATCGAGGTCATCACATCCATGTGTATCATAGGAAAAAATATCTCGTCTCATCGAGATTTTCCTTACATCCGATTTCTTGATGTCTATCCCTTTCTTGATGCGAAACTTTTGGGTGGTGAAATAAGTCAACCTATTTCATACTGATGTTTATCGCTTCACTAATTCGCACTTAGGTGACAAGGTAAGTCGACATTCGTCATACTTGAGGTTTCAAGGTCGAGAAGGAATTATCACGACTACTTACAAAGGCATTTTCTCACAAATCAAAATAACATCTTTTCAATGATTGAATCGATATGCTTTTAGACCGAATAAATGGGGCTCTAGGGTCCGAAGACCGAATAGCGACTCTCGAGATTTCTTTGGTCATATGGGCTGGCTGGACCGTCACAAATATTTTCTCAGTCACACTAGGATTTGGGTTCAAAGGGACACTTTATGAATTTTTGGGTTGAAAATTTTCTTCAGAAGAAGTGAGAAACTCGAATGAATTCTCAATTGGAACTAGGTCATAGAGTTAAACTCAACGACAGAAATTGGGTGATGAATATAATTTTTGAAAACTTATATACCCATAATAGGTCATCAACCAAGGTTCTTATGTACATCGTGGCTCTACTTGTATTGCTGGTAATCTTACTTCCTTAGTAACATTCTAAGATTCGTATCATACTATAACGTTCTTACTTTCTATAAATCATAGAGCTAGCTTCAACTGATCCTCGTGAATCCGGGGTAGGAATCAGAATTTGGTCCTTCATAAGAAATGAAGTACAATACATTAGGGCACGTGGCGAAAACCGACGTAAATCGGAGTTCACACAATCGAGAACTAATCAAAACAAAATCACTGCGCGGTGCGGGGAAAAATTTCTGGCGCTCGCGCTGAGGTCATAAGCGATGCCGACGCCAAGGTCGTGCATGCCTTTACGATGCCACGGTAGTACGTAGAAATGCCGATGTCGGTCGCATAAGCTACCAAAGTCGATATGTCAAAGTCGGCGTTATAAATTCCAAATCAAAGTCGACGATCGACATGCCGAGGTCAAGTCGAGGTCGCACAATTTCGTATAAATCTTTTGCTTTTCGATACTCAAGATGGAATTAAGTTCTCAAATCCATCGTTACTCTTGTTCTTGTAATGGGATGAAGTTCTTACTTCTATGTTCTTTAAGTAAAAGTGATCATGCTTCTTAAAAAGTCTATGTTACATTGAGCTAGCATGCTCATCATCATAAACAACTTTGAAGTTTGAGTAAAACTTCAAATATTCATACGTAGCTCATTTATGCGCATGTGCTTCGTCAATTTCACGAATTCAACATATCATTTTGACAAATCGGTGTCCAATCTCAATCACTTTAAAGCATGAATAACATAACTTTATTCATAATAATGAACCCTTATTGAATTTCAGGATTTCAAATATTTCATCTTTGGCATATCATGCCGAAACTTTCTCACATCATTGTCATCATCTCCCTTATATCTTCCCTCTTTTCATAACTTTCTCGACAAATCATTTGTCATAACATTCATTCTCAACCTTTCTCATGGCTTTCATTTCTTTTGAAGATCATTTCAATCATCCTTCACTTCAAACTTTTCGATTTCAAAACCGAGAAAATCATTTATCTATCATAAATCAAATCCTTTAAGTTTCCTTAAATATGCGGTCCCATACCGCATATTGTGGGAATCTTTGACTTTCCTTAAATATGGGTCCATACCGCATATTGTGGGAATCTCTTTTGAAAAAAAATCATTTTCATCCTTTTCACTTTCAATCTTTTCATTTTATTTGAATAAAAATCATAAACATTCATCAGGCCAGGGTAATTTTCAAAACTTTGGAAAGAGAATCATTTACCTCATTTCGGTTGAGCATGATGTGATGGAGTGTTGAGCATTGTCAGCTGACCTTTAGAAGTCTAGTGACTCAATCAAGACTTAACCTTAAAGGAGATTTTGGGTTCAAGAGCGAACCGCTCTGATACCACTCTGTCACATCCTCTCAATCCTAAGTAGGATTTAGGAGGGATTGTAACTCTAAACAGGTATAATTAAACAGGGGAATTCTCCTTAACAAAAGCCGTAATTCATATGACAAGCATGTTCTTGGACTTTAGTACATAACTTAAGTTCTTGCAGCGGAAAACATGTGATATGTACATATGACGATGTACTATCAAGGTATAAATCTTTCAGCGACAATATTCCTATTGCTCAACTCTGCTCCATCCATCATCTGCTCAACCTGCACATTTAAAAACAAACATGCAGGGCTGAGTACAAGAATGTACTCAGTGGACTCATGCCAAAAACATTTTTTTTATCATTGAATTACACTGCCAATATCATGGTAAGACACAGGGGTTTTAGTTGAAATGCCTTGTGCTTACTAAAACATTTTCAGTTCGTAAAAATCGTTTGGCCAAGCATTTTCTTGGTGTGTATGGTCCGTATCTCATAGTCACAAATCATAACAGTATCAAAAATCAAACGTCGAGAGGGAGGCCTCCCTTCTACGACGCCGTGACCGGCCGTAATCCCGTACAGCACACAGTCACTCTCACAAGCATATGTTAACATAGCATATAGTTCCAACCTTCACGCCAATCATAGCGGTCATTTATCATCCAAGACAGGACCGACATTAATAAAAGGTTGGTAGCGACCCAACAAATGACATAACTTGTCATAATATAGTTCGACCATCGCCACAGCCCTACCGGGCATAACGAGATAGGATCCATACACAAAGCAGTTATTTTTGGCGGTGTCTGATAAACATTTGTCAACGATTATAGAATAAGCATTGTAAATAAACTCGTTTTGGAATAGCGTAAAGTCACATCTTGTTTGAAAAGTAAGCCCACTTTAGTGAGGTGAAAAGGAGCCCACGGACTATGGTTCGTCTAACTGAGTTCTTAAGTTTGATTTCTCGTCGGCCTTGGTCGTCGCGTCGCGTCCACACCTTTACGTAAAGCGATGTTTTAGTGCGTGGTTCTCGTTTCTCGAGACTCTCAAAGTCAGAATAAACTTCGATATTCTATATCGATATAAAGCTGAATTCATAACGAATTCAATCGTTTTCAATTACGTATTTCAATTGAACCGTTCTCGTTCTTGAGACACGTTCAATTATATCATTTAACCTTCCGGTTTAAGCGTTCAATGTATTTATCGTTTCTCGACATCTGATTTTAATAGTAATTTCTTACTAATTCATGTTATAAATCGATTTCAATCGATTTCTTTTCATAAAGTCCTATTTTCGATTTGTCACGTAAATCGATGAACTTTATTATTATTTTCTTAAACATTAATCCATTTATCCATAATCCTTATTATTCAATTATAAAGTTTATTAAATAAAACGTTTCGTTATAACATAGTGATCCATGTTTATAAAATTTTATAAATTCCCAATATGTCTAAAATAATATTTAGACATATAATATATTATCACTCCTAATTAAAAAGGATTTAAAATTCTTATAGTTCCTTTAATGCTTTCGAAAATTCTTAAAATTACCAATGATTTCTAAGAATTTTTCTAAATCATATAGTGTAGTATTATACACTTATGGTCATTAATATGTATTAATATCCTCCATATAACAATCGATCATCATCATAATCACATAAGGTATATTTCTCCTAGGGGAGTTCCAACACTTAGTCAAATTTCAAGTATTTAATTTTTTGGCAAATCAGCTTAAAACAACCCAAGTGTCATACTTTGACGATTTATAACTCTCGACTCAAAATACGTAAGACCGTACAAGAATACATTCTGAAAACCTCTAAGCATGTACTATAAGTTCTAAGAAGGAAGTCGATCCAAAAGAGATGTGGTTCTGGAGATATAGGGTCTCAAAGTGGGCAACTCGAACTGACTTCTATACTTAGAATATTTTCAGATTTCAGATTTAGCTTAAGGACGAGCGATTTTGCGAGGCTCGTAACTTTGACTCACAATACAAAATGATTGAAAGATACCATTTTGAAACCTTGTAATAATAACTACATGTTTCATGAAGACCATACTGGAAGATACTTGATGCATCGAGAAATACGTAGGTTCAAAGTTGCCTAGTTGGAATGGACAAATTTCCAGTAGGTGACTTTGGGTCAATGAACAGTATACTTATAAGGCTTGGTTTGGGATCAAACTTTCCAGATCAACACTAGACATGGTAAGGAACATTTCGTATGAAGAAACCCAAGTCAAATTCGGACTAAAAACGGCTTGAACATCTCACGCAAAAGTCGGACTCGTAGGGTTCATTAACAAAGGAATTAGACTAAGGCAGTTTTGACAAAAACACCTACTGTAATGCGTCAAATTTAAAAATTCACTGAGGGCTTATTAAAACGAATCTAATAATGCAACCTATCATATTGAAAAGACACTTAAGTCTAGTTTAATCCAGAAAAAGACTAACTCAATGATTCAAAATAGATTGGGAGATAAAAATATTTTACCACAAGCTATCACTCCCGTGACAGTTTTGTGCAGTTAGTTTGTAAAATCTGGGATAAATAGTAAACATTTTTAGAAAATTCTGAAAATTTACATAAATCTTCTAGACATGCTAAGTTATGTTTATGCCAATATTTATAGTTTTACCATTAGCAAAACGTTAAACGAAAGCCACGGACCGTGGGTGATGAACACCGAAATTTTATAGATCTGTGCAGTGTTTTTGAAAAATAGAATTAAAATAGAAAATCAAGTTGGATTGACTTGAAATTTTACAGAAACGTAACAGACATGTTTAATTTCAACATAGTAAAATTTCACCTTCATCTGACCACTTTAACTTAGTCAAATAATTTTATTAAGTTACTGTTTTCGTAACATACTTCCAGTTTTTCTTTAAGCTCATTTTTCTTGTAAGCATTTCATGGGCATACGTAAAAACAACGAAAATAGTGAATTTATCACTCCAAATCACCACCAAGATCATCAATCTAAGTATGCAAGTATGATTTAGCCATGTCTAAGAATCATAGGGTGTAGAATATACCTCAGCCACGATTTTGGAAGAAAAATGAGAGGGATGGAGCTTGAGCTCTCTCTTCCATGGAGGAAATGGTGTAGGAGAAGAAGAAGAGAGGAGAGGAGAGGGGAGAGGCATCTGATTTTTGGGGGAGAGAGTGAGAAGAATGCTGATCCAAAAGGGAGAAGAGATGGTATGGGGTGTGGGGTGATATGCATGTGTGACACTTGTCACTATACTTACATGCATATCAACAACATCACTATACTCACATGCATAACAACACTTGTCACTACCTCCCATGCACCTCTACACTTGTCACACACTCTCTCTATACACTCACATGCACGTTTTTTATATATATATCTATGTATATATCTGATTTTAATTGATTAGTTAGGTTATTTAATTAATCCAATTGTTACTTAATAGATACATGTAATAGTGGGATTCGGCTATTACACATAAACCATAGGTCCAATTTTTATTTTCCATGCCAAACATTGATATATGTTATAACATATAGTTTAGATGATAATTAATATCATAGGATAAATTGGCGGCATCAAATTATGCGATAAAACCACAAATTGAAACTAGGGTTTTGAAATTGAGAATTTGATCAAATAATTCCTTAATGATCTAGCATTGATTTAATGCTAAAATAATACTGTAATTACATATAATAATCCTAGGAAATTAATTACTATAATTCCTTGATCATTAAACTCACTTTCCATTTCGTCTTTAAGCGTTAACGTTTGAAACGTTGCAAAACGTTAATTATCGACTCATCTCGAAATGGTCGTAATAAAGTTGCAATCACTTAATTAAATTATTCCATTAATAATGGAATTTAATTCTAAGCAATTGCTTAGAAAATTTCATGAAATTTTAACTATCGATCGTGATCGGCGTTAAAATAATCTTGTCGATCTGCTTTATAAACTTCTATTTCTAAATTCACAATTCTCGGTGAATGTTAAAATAGGAATTCATTCCTTCAGTAAATAATCGAAATCATTGTTCGATATCCTCTCGATTGAATCATCTCGTAATTTCTAATTTACGGGTTTTAAATACCGTAATTAGGCATCTAATTCATGGATATTACATCCTACCCCTTAAAAGAAATTTAGTCCGAAATTTGCATACCTCATAAAGTATGGGTACCTTAACGTCATAACATCATACTTTCCACGTGCTTTCTTTTGTCCATGGTCCCTTCATTGGATTTTCATTAGAGACCCAAACTTGATTCTTTAATCGTTGAATAAATGCGATGAAATAAGTCATAGATTTTCATCATAACTCATCGAGTCAAAGGTCACGTCATCATGTTGGTTTACGTGAATTGGGTCATTTCGTATTTCCTTAAGCGTGACACGTGGAAAACATTTCGTACTTTCCCAAATTTGGTGGAAGACCGAGCTATAAGCTACTAGGCCTATCATTATTAGGATCTCGAAGGATCTATAAAGCGTGGTCTCGGCGTTCTTGTATCGATTTTGTAATTTCTCTAGATGGAGAAATCTTAAGAAACTTAAATTCGCATTTAAAATGCAGCTCAAATTTATGCGTGTCGGTAAGACTTTTATACGTCTTAGCTTTTCTTATTCTTTGCCTTATTGGGTAGATATCTCGATCGTGTCGCCACGACGTCGGGACTTTATACCTTTTCTCACCTACTTTGTTACAATAAAGTGGTGGTCGATACTTCTTTCCATAATATGCCTCATAAGGCTATATTGATCGTTATTGACGACTACGGTCGTACATAAACTTACAAGTGGTACAATACGTCCCACTTACACTTTGATCTAACATTAATGTTCTATCGTATGCTTAAGCGTTTGGGTTGTCCTTTGATAAACGCGCTTTTACACGTTTATAGTTGATATTTGAAGATGAGTTTAGCTCGTTTAATGTGCGTTTATGTATCGATTCTTAATGTTTTATCTTTTCTAGAAGATAACTCTTGGGGTTTCTCTTTGGTGTTTTGTAGGCTTTTCGGTGATAATCGATGCATAAGGCAAAGATGTAACCAAAGATGATTAAATGGATATGAAAAATATGGATGTGAAATGTTTACAATGTTAAAGAGCATCTCGATAGGAGTCCATAGGCGCAAACGGATCGCATTCGGAGTTCGGACGCGAGAGCGGAGCGAAACAATGAAGTCGCGCAGAGCTAGCAAGCGAGCTCGCGGCGCGCCTCCCGAACGCCCAAAACCTCGCGACCGCTGCTCATGGCACGAGCCCGCCATGAGGCGAGGCGGAACCCAAAATTAGGGTTTTCAGCCCTAATCTATAAATAGACTTCACCCCGCGCCCCAACGTACTTCCCAGTAGCGATTTTGCACGTTTTCCTCGGTTTTATCATTTTCATTTATTTTCGCTTTAGCTTTGATTTAGATTAGTTATAGCAATAGTTATCCATCGTTTACATTAGTTCTTCGCATTGGTAACGATTTAGCACGATTTCGTCAGAAGAATTCCATCTTTCCGTTTTCCGTTGGATTTGGATACGAACCCAACCATTGTTCTTCAGACGCTTCCCTACGGGTTTTATCAATTTAATTTCCGTTTTATTATTATTTCATACTTTATGTCGTTAATTATGTCTAGCTAATTTACATTTCTAATCACAGGGTTTGCATGATTCTATCCTATATGTTGTGATTCTGCTATTGTTATTTACCTTCCGGGCATTGATTCATGATTCATGGTGCTTATTAATATGTGTTGATTTACGATCAATCTTGATACATATCTAGTTGCCGATTAATGGCGTAATTGTATTAATTGTCAATCGATCTTGAATGCATGATACGAATAAGCCTTGAGTCGAATGGCGAGATAGGACATTCGTAGGAAGCATATTCTTAGTGATCCTTTTGGGTTGCTTATTTTCCTCTAGAGGCGAAGCGTGATAGGAAAATTAGTAATCAATCGCCGCAATTATCGAATCGAAGTTGTTGGTTATATATGTGATCTTCCGTCTTATGCGGATTAAAGCGGTTAGTAATAAGCGGGATAAACATCGTTGTGGATAGGATTGGTGCATCCACAAGGTTAGTCTTTCTTCATAGTTATCTTCGTGATTTTTATTGCTTTATTTTATATTTATGCTTGGTTACCTTTGCTTTGGATTAATTTCCAAGCCTTAAACCTCTCATCCTTCCCGATTGTCTATCCATGCGTGGTGGACATCTATGTTAAGGCTCGATCTCGTGTCGAACTCTTTTGTGAGTTAGTTCAAAATCTAGAGGTACTCACAGGTCTCTATCTCAAACGATAGGTTTGGTACTCAAAATATACAATTTGCTTTGTATGATGAGCTAACTTTTTGGGTCTACGAGTCATCCGAATAGCGAGACAAAACATAATTGGTGAGTCGATCCACTAATACCCATATAGTAGTGCGACTTCTTTATGCTTTGGCAGAACATGTCAAAAGATTCATTGCTACATCATTCCATTTTCATTCGTGTAGTTCTAGAGATTATAACCTCTTATAAGGCATTTGATACAATGCCTTCACTTGTTGGTAACGAGACACGGTTCGACAATCATGGTTACATCTCAATTCATCCCTTACTATCTAACCTTTCTCGTAAATCATAACATATCTTAGAGTTGCTAGGTAGGCGGTATGAGAAGGTCATGAACTTCATTCTTGGTTTCATCTCTAAGCTTATTCTTGCTTGGAGATATATATATATATAATCCTTCCTTAGGCGATATAGCATCGTCCGGTAGCTCATAAAATTCTTGACCTTTCCTTTCTTATCTTAATTTGCATTCTATTCCCATCTACATTCTCTCTTTTAGTCATATGTCACCTTGGGTGTGAGAGTACAACTTCGTTAAATCCTTTGAATGCCCGACTATTTACATTCTCATTTTCTTAAACTTTCCAATGAGTTTTCATTTTACATTGGGACATACTATGATTTAAGTTGAATTTTATAACTTTCGGTATTAGATTCTACATTTACCATCCTCGGTGATCATTTATCACACTTATAATCTTTTACTAATTCGAGCCATCTTTCTCATTCGTATCCACATTTCTTTGCTCGAAGAATAAATTCAAACTTTCGCAAGTTGAGAAGGGTTCTTAACTTATTGACATAGGAGTGATGTCTTCAAGACTTTGGTATTTATACTCATCACTATTTGAGTCATGAGTTGGGAAATTCTATTCATATGGCCTAATTCATTGTGATCATAAGCTATTATCTTCTCATATTAATACATAGCCTCTCTTTTATTACTCCACATAATTTCATTCCTTTTGGGGTAGCTATGTTATTGGTCTTGCTACTTTAGAGAGTTCTCAATGGCTCTTTGATAGTAGTCCATTTATCTAACAAATTCCTGGTCTCATTTTAGGTCATCGACGACTTTCATTCTTAATTGCTTTGCCCTTTGTCAGGTCCACATTGATTTCTTCTAAGGATACTATATGCCCGAGGAAATTTCTCCTTTATGCGAAATACACAATCTTGTACTTGCAAAATCTGCCTGACTCTTAAAAGTCGTAAGACAGTCCTTGATATTCTTTATGTTCTTCTTCGTCCTTTGAATAGGTAAGAACTTTATCTATAAAGATTAAGATAAAAATTTCTAAGTACGTGTGGAACACTCGACTTTTGAGGTTCATGATCAAGGCTGGTGCATTTGTTAGTCCGAATGGCTTAACTATTATCTCATAGTAGCCATATCTTATTCGGAACGATTCGTTTTCGTATTTCGGATACCATTCTATAAAGGCCATGTAATATTTCATCAAAATGTCTAAATGAGGACTTTTTATTCATTATCTACGAGGGTCGGTTTATCGAGCCGACTGATTACAAGGCGTCTAGTTCTTTTTACACCTAAAATTTCGACACCGCATTTAACATATTCACGAAATATTCCAACTACGTTTATTTTACTCATTCTAACCATATTATCTACATATGAGTCTCATATTATCATAGGGTTACGTGTCATTGAGTGACCTTCGTCGAGTCGTACCTTTCGTTTAGAAGCTTGTCTATTTCTCGTCGTTTTACCTCGTATATCCAAGCGATCTTTCTCTTTCAAAGAGCCGGGGTCACTGCCGCCCCTGTTTCTTCTTCAATACCGAAGTTGGTGTTACTTTTATCGAAAGTAAGGTCGAGTTGGTAGTGGTAATACTCCTAATCCGCGAGGGTGATAAGATCCTGTCCTTTTTCCCTTCTCGTCTCTTACTGGTACCATTGACGGCACAGGACGTGGGGCGGCATTTGGAAACATCATGGTACAATCGTTCCTTTGTACCGTACGGTGTAACTTGCTGAGGACCAGAACAAGTACTCATGGGTGCTGTTCCATACGCATTATGAGTATACTTGAGCATGTTGACCAATCCTGGTAAGTCTGCCCAGACCTTGGAATTTTTCTCATGGAGAAAATATTCTTTTGATACTTCTTTTGCAAAACCCTGCCAATCTGTTGGCAAACGATAGATAAGTCGTTAGATACCATCCTCATTTGTCACTCTATAACTTTGAGCGTCCATCTAGAGGTGTAAAATTTTCTCCAAATCTGTTCTAAATCCATGCCTAGCTCGTAATAAAAGAGCCGATCGCTCGTGTGAGTTCCATGCTTGTAGGCCACATGGTTAATCTCACCCGTTAAACTTCCGTTTTACGCCATTTGTAAGCGAATATTTCTAGATGAGTCCGACTTAATTTAAGCTATGGAGGGAATTTTTAAACAAGAAGGATTCTTAAAGAATTTTACACTTTAAGACGTATACAACCTGTAGACTACTTATGACACAACTCATGACACTTATCTTAATACTCATTTTACGTCTACACCCTTAGTCGTATATCGCTCTAAATTTATTCGCATTTGCGAATAGTGGGTACTGATATCCTGTCGCGTAAAAACCTTTCATCGAAAAGATTAGGTCCAGGTCACTGATAACGTGAATGACAGCCATTTTCGAAACTTCTTGTCTCTAAAATTATATCTATATTCCTCATAAATATAGTGATCCAAATCATTGGGTAGAACTTTAGGCGATTCTAGGCTCGATTCTATGCTTGAGCAACTCTTGCGATGGCCGTGATTTTCGTATAGGTAAGGGGTTCTAAATCTTGATGCGCTTACCTAAATTGGGTTCTATCGCTTGCTGCGTACTTGTGCGATGTCAGCGAAGCACCTAAATTGAACAAAACCTTATAGGTATTCTGAGGAATTTTCCTCATACCTATCCTGCCTTTGGGTTTTGTTTGTTCTCTTTTTTTTTTTTTTTTTTTGGTGCCAAGTATAGGCTCTGGTCTATGGTGTTCCCGTTTATTCAAGTAAACATCTAATTCATATATCTTTGTCCTTTCCATTGGGACATTATGTTCCCTTGCTATGGCCTTCTTTTGCGCATTCACCCTATACTTCTCGGTATCAGTATCGTTATGCTTTTACCAATAGCAGTTGTTATTAGGTCTACATCAACCTATCCTTTGATATTGATATCTTTATAATTAAATCTTATCGTAGAGATCGTCATGTCTCTATCATCGCTCATTCATTCCTAATCTAGTATGAATAACTCCATTCCTTTTCACTTCATCGATCTCGTGAATATATTTCTCATATATCCTTACTTTAACTCTTTTCGAGGAAATTCTTATTCATCAAGTCATATGTCTCGAAGCTTATATCATGTAGTAGACTATCTTATAATTGTATAGCTCATAGTTTCTTTAGCTATTTCCGACTTTTGTCCTTTCTCTTGGACATGGTATTTGAAAGTAATCTTACTTTCGTTATACTTGGTTTCCACTTTCGGGACTAGAACCGTTAGCATTATCGTATGGCTTGGTAGGTCGTACATTCGTACACCATAACTTAAATTCCAAGCATCTTTTTTCCATGTCTTGGCTTTGAAGATATTTTCTTCACACTTGATTTACATACTAGGGCTATCCTCGTTATTCACACAATCTCAAAGATTATGGTTCCTCAATCTCATTATCATCTGTTTAACAAGTTTGATTACTTGGAATCGATTATGCTCAAGCATAATCTCATTGACCGAGGTATAAGGCGAAAGATCTATTTTCTGAGATGCTATCATTTCCTTATATATATATATATATTCTTTGAAAAGAATATCTTGTATGCATCTTTATTCTTTTAAACATGTCCAACCTATTAACGAGGTTTCAAGGACAACCAACTATCTTAAAGATAAGTTGTAATCTCTCTTGTTATGACATAAAAGGGTTCATATCCCACGGATATCATATACTTTTCTTGCTTTCACTCTTGCATTCAATGCTAAAGAGTATCTTATTCATAACTTGATTATCATAGCGATCGTATAAAGGTATAACTTTACTGTTATCAATCTTCGTAAAGCCCATCGAGGGTCATCACATCCATGTGTATCATAGGAAAAATATCTCGTCTCATCGAGATTTTCCTTACATCCTGATTTCTTGATGTCTATCCCTTTACTGGTCTGAAACTTTTGGGTGACTGAAATAAGTCAACCTATTTCATGACTGATGTTTATCGCTTCACTAATTCGCACTTAGGTGACAAGGTAAGTCAACATTCGTCATACTTGAGGTTTCAAGGGTCGAGAAGGAATTATCACGACTACTTACAAAAGGCATTTTCTCACAAATCAAAATAACATCTTTTCAATGATTGAATCGATATGCTTTTAGACCGAATAAATGGGGCTCTAGGGTAGAAGACCGAATGCGACTCTCGAGATTTCTTTGGTCATATGGGTGGCGGACCGTCACAAATATTTTCTCACCACACTAGGATTTGGGTTCAAAGGACACTTTATGAATTTTGGGTTGAAAATTTTCTTGGAAGAAGTGAGAAACTCGAATGAATTCTCAATTGGAACTAGGTCATAGAGTTAAACTCAACGACGAAATTGGGTGATGAATATAATTTTGAAAACTTATATACCCATAATAGGTCATCAACCAAGGTTCTTATGTACATCGTGGCTCTACTTGTATTCTTTGGTAATCTTACTTCCTTAGTAACATTCTAAGATTCGTATCATACTATAACGTTCTTACTTTCTATAAATCATAGAGCTAGCTTCAACTGATCCTCGTGAATCCAGGAGTAGGAATCAGGAATTTGGTCCTTCATAAGAAATGAAGTACAATACATTAGGGACACGTGGCGAAAACCGACGTAAATCGGAGTTCACACAATCGAGAACTAATCAAAACAAAATCACTGCGCAGTGCGGGAAAAATTCTGGCGCTCGGCCGAGGTCATAAGCGATGCCGACGCCAAGGTCGTGCATGCCTTTACCGATGCCACGGTAGTACGAGAAATGCCGATGTCGGTCGCATAAGCTACCAAAGTCGATATGTCAAAGTCGGCGTTATAAATTCAAATCAAAGTCGACGATCGCACATGCCGAGGTCAAGTCGAGGTCGCACAATTTCGTATAAATCTTTTGCTTTTAGTTACTCAAGATGGAATGAAGTTCTCAAATCCATCGTTACTCTTGTTCTTGTAATGGGATGAAGTTCTTACTTCTATGTTCTTTCGTAAAAGTGATCATGCTTCTTAAAAAGTCTATGTTACATTGAGCTAGCATGCTCATCATCATAAACAACTTTGAAGTTTGAGTAAAACTTCAAATATTCATACGTAGCTCATTTATACGCATGTACTTACGTCAATTTCACGAATTCAACATATCATTTTGACAAATCGGTGTCCAATCTCAATCACTTTAAAGCATGAATAACATAACTTTATTCATAATAATGAACCCTTATTGAATTCGAGTTTCAAATATTTCATCTTTGGCATATCATGCGAAACTTTCTCACATCATTGTCATCATCTCCTTATATCTTCCCTCTTTCATAACTTTCTCGACAAATCATTTGTCATAACATTCATTCTCAACCTTTCTCATGGCTTTCATTTCTTTTGAAAGATCATTTCAATCATCCTTCACTTCAAACTTTTCGATTTCAAAAGAGAAAATCATTTATCTATCATAAATCAAATCCTTTAAGTTTCCTTAAATATGCGGTCCCATACACGCATATTGTGGGAATCTTTGAGCTTTCTTAAATATGCGGTCCCATACCGCATATTGTGGGAATCTCTTTTGAAAAAAAATCATTTCCATCCTTTTCACTTTCAATCTTTTCATTTTATTTGAATAAAATCATAAACATTCATCGGCGGGGTAATTTTCAAAACTTTGGAAGAGAATCATTTACCTCATTTCGGTTGAGCATGATGTGATGGAGTGTTGAGCATTGTCGGTGACCTTTAGAAGTCTAGTGACTCAATCTAGACTTAACCTTAAAGGAGATTTTGGGTTGAGCGAACAGCTCGATACCACTCTGTCACATTCTCTCAATCCTAAGTAGGATTTAGGAGGATTGTAACTCTAAACGGTATAATTAAGCAGAATTCTCCTTAACAAAAGCCGTAATTCATATGACAAGCATGTTCTTGGACTTTAGTACATAACTTAAGTTCTTACGGCGGAAAACATGTGATATGTACATATGACGATGTACTATCAGGTATAAATCTTTCGTGATAATATTCCTATTGCTCAACTCGCTCCATCCATCATCCGCTCAACTTTGCACATTTAAAACAAACATGCAGGGCTGAGTACAAGAATGTACTAAGTGGACTCATGCCAAAAACATTTTTTTTATCATTGAATTACACTGCCAATATCATGGTAAGACACAGGGGTTTTAGTTGAAATGCCTTGTGCTTACTAAAACATTTTTAGTTCGTAAAAGTCGTTTGGTCAAGCATTTTCTTGGTGTGTATGGTCCGTATCTCATAGTCACAAATCATAATGAGATCAAAAATCAAGCGTCGAGAGGAGGCCTCCTTCTACGACGCCGTGACCGCCGTAATCCCGTCGACAAAGAGTCGCTCTCACAAGCATATGTTAACATAGCATATAGTTCCAATCTTCACGCCAATCATAGCGGTCATTTATCATCGACACGGGACCCGACATTAATAAAAGGTTGGGCGCGACCCAACAAATGACATAACCTGTCATAATATAGTTCCAACCATCGCCACAGCCCTACCCGGGCATAACAGATAGGATCCATACACAAAACAAATTATTTTTGGCAGGTAATGCAGTAAACATTTGTCAACAGTTGTAGAATAAGCATTGTAAATAAACTCATTTTGGAATAACAGTAAAGTCACATCTTGTTTGAAAAGTAAGCCCACTTTAGTGAGGTAAGAAAAGAGCCCACCGGACTATGGTTCGTCTAACTTGAGTTCTTAAGTTTGATTTCTCGTCGGCGCGGTCGTCGCGTCGGCGTCCACACCTTTACGTAAGCGATGATTTTAGTACGTCGTTCTCATTTCGAGACTCTCAAAGTCTAGAATAAACTTCGATATTCTATATCGATATAAACTGAATTCATAACGAATTCAATCGTTTTCAATTCGTATTTCAATTGAACCGTTCTCGTTCTTGAGACACGTTCAATTATATCATTTTAACCTTTCGGTTTAAGCGTTCAGCGTGTTTATCGTTTCTCGACATCTGGATTTTTAATAGTAATTTCTTACTAATTCATGTTATAAATCGATTTCCAATCGATTTCTTTTCGTAAAGTCCTATTTCTCGATTTGTCACGTAAATCGATGAACTTTATTATTATTTTTCTTAAACATTAATCCATTTATCCATAATCCTTATTATTCAATTATAACGTTTATTAAATAAAACGTTTCGTTATAACATAGTGATCCATGTTTATAAAATTTTATAAATTCCCAATATGTCTAAAATAATATTTAGACATATAATATATTATCACTCCTAATTAAAAAGGATTTAAAATTCTTATAGTTCCTTTAATGCTTTCGGAAATTCTTAAAATTACCAATGATTTCTAAGAATTTTTCTAAATCATATAGTGTAGAATTATACACTTATGGTCATTAATATGTATTAATATCCTCCATATAACAATCGATCATCACCATAATCACATAAGGTATATTTCTCCTAGGGGAGTTCCAACACTTAGTCAAATTTCAAGTATTTAATGAAGACCATACTGGAAGACCAAAAGCGGAAACCACGTGGAAAGTTAAAGATGTTATGATACTAAGATACCCATACTCTTTGAGGTATGCAAATTTCGGACGAAATTTCTTTTAAGGGGTGGAATGTAATATCCTAAGATTTAAAGATCAATTACGATAATAAAATCGTAAATTAGGGTTTCGTCTCGTAATCAATTAGTAACTTATCGAATATAGATTTTAGTATTTATGATATAATGAATTCTTATATCATGTTCACTAATGATTAGTGAATCAAAGAATGAAGTCTATATAATTTCTTTCGGCAGTAATATTTTAACGTCGATTGAATATCGATAGTTAATATTACATAGATCTTTCTAAGTAATGAATCTTATAATTAAATTTCCTTATTAATAAAATGAATTAATAAAGTGATTACGACTTTATTACGACCATTTGAGATTGGTCGATTATGAGCGTTTGAGGCGTTTCAAACGTCAACGTTTAGAGATGATTAGAAAAATGAGTCTAATGATCAAGGAATTATAATATTTAAATTCCTATGATTATTTTATGTAATAAGAGTATTATTTAGCATTAAAACAATGCTAGAGGATTAAGGAATAATTGTTGAATAAAGTGGTAATTTTCGAAAACCCTAATTTCAAAAATTAGGGTTGTTCACTCATGGATCATCTTAATTATTTTTCCTATGAGATAATTTATCATCTAAGACATATATTATGTTGTATTGCTATTAAATGCAATAAATAAAAATGTTTAGCACTTACACATTAAAAGTGCCGTGTGTTTTGGTGTTAATTGATGGAATTGAAAATTCTTTTGATCAATTACTATGTTGCGTGACATGGTATAATAGTATATGTAATAGTGTGATATGTTTAGCACAATAACAAAGTAATAAATGAGAATGATCAAGTGGGAGTAATTGGCTTGTCATAGTAGTAAGTTTTATTAGAGGTAAGAAGAAGTTGTAGGACTCTTGTGATGACTTGCATTAGTTAATGCTCAAGACTTTATAATTAGAATAAGACAAATGAAAATAACTCCTTCCCTTTTGCTGTAAGAAGACCGTGACTATAAATGATCCAAGGCAAAGGATAATTAATTGCATTCATGACTTTGTGTAAGTGTAGTTACTTTTGTGTAAGGAGGTGACATGCTATTTGTGATGAGTCATAAAGCTAAATAAATGTTTTGCTTGCAATTGTGGTGTGGTGACCGAGAGTGGTATAGCAAATAAGTGTACAAATCAATTATTCCTTTAGTTTTAACAATTGACATAAGTATATCAACCGAACATCTCTCGTTCTCTCCCGCCGTGAGCAATTAGATAGGAAAAGCTTGGAAGTGTTCTTCCTTTTCTTCCCAAAACCTTGATATAAAATCCTTTGCACTAAAATCGGCGCGGTTAAAGGTTAGGAATTGAGCGATCTATATTTATCGTTAAAATTTTGATATCCAACCGTTAGATTTTGAATAATATGCTTATGTTATAAATGAGAAAATTTTGAAAATCATGTTAGCATATTTAGTGGTTTACTAATTATGTGTAGTATGTTATATATAAGCATATGTAGTGTTAAATTAAAGCCTAAGCATATTATAATTTTTATGATGTTAATCGAAAATTCTAGTGTTCAAAGTGTTGGTGGATTAATGATATATGTTGATAATGGGTTCATAGTGATTTATTGAGAAATTTTAGAAATTATATGTGATAATTTGGTGATTACCGAAAATAGGAGAAATTCATAGGTTAATGTATAATTAATGTCTAAGTGATATTATAGCATATTATTGATCTAGAGCATTGATTTAGTGATATGTGAATTTATTGGAAATTTTGGAAAATGCATGTTCATAGTATTAAAATTTTGGAGAAGCTATGAAGGATGGTACATTGATGTAGGAATTGAATATGTTGAATATTATGTTATAATTATGATATAGAGTGATGATTCAGTGTTGTTGAATTTAATTAGAATTTTTGAAAATTTTTTGTAATACTCGGAAGAAAACCGTGAGCCCTAGAGAATAGGAAAATGATGTCCAATTTTTCTATAGCTAATGTTAATACATATTATTGATACTATGATAATATGGAACATTATGTGAATTTAGAAGAATTTTTGGAAGAAGTTGAGAATTATTTGTAAAAGGGGCCTAGAGTTGTTCTTGAAGATTTAGGGTTTTGAATTCATTTATTCAAGGAAAATCACATATTATATGATTAGAAAATATTTTAGACATATTAAGAATTTATGGAATTTTATAAACATAGTGTACTATGTTTACGGCGAAACGTTATATTAAATAACGTTGGTTTTGAAAAATAATGTATAATGTATAAGTTGGGTGTTATTAAAGTAAAATATTATTCAAGAGTATTGATTTACGTGAAAAATCGAGAATTAGGGTTTTATGAGAGGAAATCGATTGAAAATCGATTCATATGGAAATTAGATATCAAATATGTTAATAATTCGAAAATGTCAAGAAAAGTAAAAAACGTTGACTTAAGTCTCAACGTAGGAAATACGTTGAATAGATGCACTAATACGTGTGAAACGTATTAAATTAATAAGAATATCTCATTGGTGAGAAAAGATTTCATAATTGAAATCATTTTTATCGAAAAACGTTGGAATACGTTCAACGTTTAACCTAAATGGTTAAAATGAGATAGTAGATCATATCTCGTCTCTATTGAAGTACGAGAAATGTTTAGTTTTGATACGCGATTGAACGACGTATTAAATTAGTTAAGGAATTCGAATTATTATAGTATAAGTTATAAAAATTTATTTAAACTTTGAAAATCTCGAAATACATGACCGACATACTAAAATAATTTTTAAGTAAAGGTGGGACGCGGACCTGATCGTTGGCATAGAACGAAATCGAATTAAGAAAGTCTACAATCCAGGTGGGCGTTTCTTTCTCCTCGAGGATAAAATGTTTATCAAATGTTTATTTACAATGCTCTCTGTTGAGAAATGATGTTAAAATGATTACCTGCCCAAAGTGTTTATGATTTTATGTATGATCCTATCAATAGTGTTGGTTCGCTACCAACATATTATGATGAATGAAATGTTTATGAGGTGAAATTGTTTATGAGGAGGATAGTTTGATGTTCATGAGGAGGATGGTATGAATTGTTTATGAGGAGGATGGTATAAATTGTTTATGAGGAGGATGGAATGATGTATTATGAGGAGGATGGTATGATGTTCATGAGGAGGATGGTATGAATTTTTTATGAGGAGGATGGTATAAATTGTTTATGAGGAGGATGTAATGATGTATTATGAGGAGGATGATGTGATGATATGAATGTTGTTGGTTCGCTACCAACGTATGATGTTAGAATGAGATTGATAGTTGTTGGGTCATTACCAACATATTATGATGTTATGATGATATTAAATGTTGTTGGTTCGCTACCAACGTATGTGAAATTATGATAATGTTATAAGGGAAATGATACGGATCATACAGACAGAAAATATATCGGCGGACAACTTTTGAAAATGAGAAAATGTTTTAGTAAGCACGAGTATTTTCACTAAAACCTCGTGTGTTACTAATGGGGCAGAGTAATTTAATGAAAATGTTTTTGGCATGAGTCCACTGAGTGCATTCTTGTACTCACCGCATATTGTTTTAAATTTGCGATTGAGTACAGTGATGCGATGGAGCAGTGTTGAGCAATAGGAATGTTGTCGTTGATAGTATACCTTGATTGTACATCGTCATATGTACATATCACATGTTTTCCGCTGCAAGAACTTAAGTTATGTATCAAAATTTATTGTTAAATGGTATTCTGTTTATTCATCCCTGTTTTGAGTAATAGTCCCGGCTAAATCGTACTTAGGATTTAGGGGCTGTTACAAAGTGGTATCAGAGCGGTTCGCTCTTTGAATCCAAAACCACCTTTTAGAGTTAAGTCTAGATTGAGTCACTAGACTTCTAAATGTCAGCTGACAATGCTCAACACTCCATCACATCAAGCTCAACCAGAATGAGGTAAATGGTTTCTCTTCAAAAGTTTTGAGAATGAAAGTTGTGAATGATAATTGAAATGATTTTTTCCAAGAGAAATGAAAGTAATGAGGAAAAGTTGAAAGTGAAAGTGATGAAAAAGGATTGAGAATGGAAGTTGTGAATGAAGGATGAAATGAGGTTTTATGTTATGGAATGAGTTATGTTATTAATGTTTGAAGTTGCTCAAGAATGGACATTTATATGTCAAATATGATGTGTTGAATTCGTGAAATTCAAAGAAGTACGTTAGTACAATTGAGCTATGATGTGAATATTTGAAATGTTATTTCAAATCTTAAAGGTTATTATGATGATGGGTAAGTTATCCCAAAAGAACGTAGACTGTTTAAGACATATGATCCCTTTTGCGAAGAACATAGAAGGATTTTATTACATCTTGAGAACAAAAGCGGGATCGGAAAGAGAATCTCGAAATGAATGACGAGAAGAAAATTTACGAGCAGAAATGGAAATGATGTCAAGATGATGAATGTCACTATGCGATAAGTGACATGAGTATAGTCTTTATATTGGACGTTCACGCGCGACGGAACTCCAAATCGACTATGACTTTTTCGTTGAGAACAAAATAGAAATGAGATCAAAGAATGAATTGATGTAAGTATTGTGAATTTTTACGAAGGAGGAGACCACGATGTGGTAGAAAAATTTTGATGAGATAAATCGAAAAGTTAGTTAAATAATATGAGTAAAGTTCGGGATGTAAGGTAGTATGCTGATAAACCTTACAACTTATGATGACCTAGTACGAGCATATAAGGTTTCAAATTCTATTCGTTACCCAATTTTTGTCATTGAGTTTAATTCTATGACCTAGTTCCAATTGAGAAATCAATTTCACTTGTTCTGAAAGAAATTTATAAACCAAAGATTTATAAAGTGTTATCTTGAAACCAAGTCCTTGTGTGACTGAGAAAATATTTGTGACGGGTTTGGCCAGACAATATGACCAAAGAAATCTCAGTAGTCGTCATTCTGGTCTTTGGACCCTAGATCCCAATTATTCAGTATACAAAACATATGGATTCAAATGGTAAAAATTGTTATTTTGGATGGCGAATCCATACCTTTTGAAAGTTGTCATGATGAATTCTCTTCGATTCTTGAAACCAATGAGTATGATGAAGGTTGACTTACCTTGTCACCTAAGTGCGAATGAGTAAAGTGATGGACATCAAAAAGTTATGATGTATCGAAGATCTGTGGGGACGTGAAATAGATATATTATCCCCTATGATGCACATCGATGCAATAACCCTTGATGGGCTTACCAAGTACTGATGATAATAAAGTTATAAATGAGATACTCTTTAGCATTGAATGCAAGAGTATAAGTAAAGAAAAGTATATGATATCCTTGGGATGTAATTTCCCCTTATTATGTCATAACAAGAGAGATTACAACTTATCTTTAAGATAGTTGTTTGTCCTTAAAACCTCCTTAGTAGGTTGGACATGTTTAAAAGAATGAAGATGCATGCAAAATATTCTTTTCAATGAATATATTTATAAAGAAATGATAGCATCTCTGATAGCAAATCTCTCGCTTTATACCTCAATCAATGAGATTATGCTTGAGCATAATCGATTCCAAGTAATTAAGATTTGGTTAAACCAATGATAATGAGATTGAGAAATCATAATCATTGAGATGTGTGAACAGCTATGATAGCCCTAGCATTTCAATCAAGTATGGAAAAATATCTCCAAAGTCGAGACATGGTGATGAGATGCTTGGAATTTAAGTTATGGTGTACAAATGTACCACCTTACCAAGCTATATGACAATAATGACGGTTCTAATTCTGAATGTGAGAACCCAAGTATAATGACAGTAATATTACTCTCAGACACCGTGCTCAAGAAAAAGGAACAAAAGTCAAGAATAGCAGAAGAAATTACGAGTTATACATTTATGAGATAGCCCACAACTGTTATAAGCTTGTAAACATTATGACTTCGATAAGGAAGGAAATTCATTTGAAGTAATGAAGCGGATTAAGAAATAGATTCATTATTGGAAATGGATCTTAGTATTCTAAGTCATGTGGACATAAAATGCTCGTCTTGAGTGTCTTAGTAATTAACAAGTCTCTTGCTATATACCTCAACCCATATGATTATGCTTGAACGAAGTTGATTTCGAATATTGAGACCTTAGTGAAACAAATAATAGTAAGTATGAAAAGAGTGAATGGTTTTACTTAAGCAGTTTTATGATAAGATTGCATGAAGATATATGCACTTGTAATTTGCGATAAATGTTACAAATGCTAATTACATCTTTGCAATATCAGAATGCCACCTAGATGGGAACCCGAGCAAAGACGTAGAGGAAGGGGCGGAGTCCCACAAAATGAAGAAGAAGAAGAAGAAGAAGAAGAAGAAGAAGAAGAAGAAGAAGAAGAAGAAGAAGAAGAAGAAGAAGAAGAAGAAGAAGAAATACTACAACCACCCCCACCTCCACCTGATCGTAGAATAGAGGAACTTTTCCTTAGGCAAAATCCGCCTACCTTTAATGGAAAAGAAAGTCCCGATGATGCAGAGCAATGGGTAAGAGCGGTAGAAAGGATTTTCGATTTTCTCCATTGTACAACACAAGAGCGACTGTCTTGTGTCACCTTCCAACTTATGGACTCATGGATTTACGGTGGGAAGCCGAAGGAAAACCATGATCTTGGGAACAAATAGGCTATTTTACTTGGGAAGATTTCAAAAGAGAAATGTATGAAATACATCCCAAGAGTTATAGGAAGAGAAAGGAGAACGAGTTCTTCAATCTGAAGCAAGAACGAATGTCTGTGACAGAGTATGATTGCATGTTTTGCGATATGTCAAGATATGCTCCAGACCAAGTGAGTACTGACAAGAAGATGTCAGAGAAATTTCAATCTGGTCTAAGGCATGAAATAAGAATGCCCTTGCTAGTCATGGTGACTTGACATATACTGAAGCTCTCAGCCGGGCTTTAGATATTGAGGCAGCAATGCCTGAAGATAAACTGACCCATACAAAGTCACATAATGTTGGTGACAAAGGCAAGAGAAAATGGGAAGATAATTTCAATAACAACAACCGAGGAAATTTTGGGAGTACAAGTAACAAAAGGCCATGGCAAGGGAACATGGCACCACAAGGGCGAGTAGGGATTTTTCCTTGCCCGAAATGTCATACACTACATAGAGGTACATGCCTAGCAGGCAGTGGTAGTTGCTTTAAATGTGGTTTGAAGGGCCACTATGCATATGATTGCCCAGAAATACGTCCGGGAGAAACGATAAGGCCAATCCAACCACTTAGGGCTATACAATATCAACCCCACTATCCGCCACAACAGAAGAAGAACGACGACAAGCGCCATGGCAAAGAATAATGATACCAAAGAACGGCAAGTACCCCGTTAGTCACAATCGACATAAGCTAGAGTTTATACTCTACACCAAAGGCAAATCTCCAAGTGAGAAGTATTATCCCGACAAATGCCACTCAGAGATATAGAATCCTATGTTAATATGAGACTTATATATAGATAGTGGATCATGTCTAAATGGTATGGTTAGAATGTGTAAAATAAACGTAGTTTGGAATATTTTGTGAATATGTTGAAAAGGTGTCAAAATTTTGGATGTAAAAAGAACTAGACGCCATGTAATCAGTCGGTTTTATAGATCGACCCTCGTAATTAATATATGGAAAGTCCTCATTAAGGCATTTTGATGAGATATATATATTATATGGTTTTTGAAGAAAAGTATATGATGTATAAAAACAAATTGTTCTGAATAAGATATGGCCACTATGAGATAATCCATTCAGACTAACTAAAGTACCAGCCCTGTTAATGAACCTCAGAAATCGAGTGTTCCACACGTACTTAGACAATTTTGTCATAATCTTTATGAATGATGTTCTTATCCATATGAAGAATGAGAAAGAACATAAAGAACATCGGAGGACTGTCTTACGAACATCTAAAGCCGAACAGATCTTGTTAAGTATAGTAAATGTGAATTTTGGCTTGAAGAAGAAATATTCCTCAGACACATTGTGTTTTCAGTAGGAATCAAAGTGGGTATGGTAAAAGAGGAGGCAATGTAAGAATGGAAGTCGTCAATTACCTGAAATGAGATCAGGAATTCCTTAGATAAATTACTTACTATTGGAGACTCATTGAGAATTTTCTAAAATAGCAAGGCCGATAACACAGCTACCCCAAAAAGGAATCAATTTTCCATGGACCAATAAATGAGAGGCCATGTATTAAGGTGAGAAAAATAATAGCTTACGCATCACAATGACTGAGACCAAATGAATAGAATTACCCAACTCACGACTTGAAGTAGCAGTCATAGTATAAGTACTACAGTCTTGGTGACATCACTCATATGAAATGAGCTAAGAATTCTTCACAAATTACAAAAGTTTGAAATATTCCTTCGAGCAAAGAGACTTAAATATGAGATAGAAAAGATGGCTCGAATCAGTAAAAGATTCCAATTGTGATATAAATTATCACTAACGGAAGGTTAATGTAGAATCTACTACACTAAGTTGTAAAATTCAGTTTAAGTTACGATGCACCCCTGCAAGAAAAGGGAACCTCATTAAAGAGTATAGTCGAGATGCCAAGATCGACCATGAGTTGTATTGCCACACTCATGATTACGTCAGATTCGAGAAAAAGGTATAATAGAAATAGTAAAGGAAAGATGAAAGATTTGAAAGAATACGAGCTAAGGAGAGGAACGAAGGACTGAATGATTATAAAGATGTAGTAACCCGAAAATCTTATAGTAATTGTTAAAGCTTAATTAGGTATAATTAAGGGCTTAAAAGCTATTTAAGCTCTAAGAATCTATAAAATTTAGATAATGAAATATTAATCGGTAAGAATCCAATTAATTTAAGATTTGAATGTATGAGATTGGAAAATGTAGAGATTTATTAGAAATGAGTTTATTTGTGATTAAATGTGAAATGTGTTTATTAATGCATGTTTGCATGAAAATGCTATTAATTAGAAATTATGTTATGAAATGCATTAATTATTTTACTTATTACTTTTCCTATAAAATGGGATAAAATATTATTTAAGGTATTAAATGTCTTGAATAAATTTATTTAATTAATAATTAGTGATAAAAGAATTATTTTGCATAATTTTGAAATTGAGAAGCAATATTTTGATTAATTAGATTTTAACATATGAATGGATTTAAATTATGCAATATGAATCTAAATTAAATCATGAATATAAGTTGTATTAGATTTTATAATTTAATTGAAATATAATCCTATTAAATTATTTATATTAAAGTATGGAAAATTATAAAATTTTTGAAATTTGTGTTTAATTATTTTGAAATTTGGAATAAATGTACATTAAATTAAAATTAACATTCTAGAAACCTAATACATGAAATATATCATCTTCCACCCCATTTTTTCTTCTCATTTTCGACACACACACACTTAAGCACACACAAATTTTATTTTCCACTTTTAAATCCATAATTAAGTGTGGGATTAATAGAAAATCATCTCAAGCAAGGTAATTACTTCATTTAAACTAAGTTTTTGTAATTTAATTTGATGAATATGTTGTTCTATAAAGCTAGGGTTTTCAAAAATTTAGAGGTTATGATTATGGTTGATATGTTTAATTTTTGTTATGTTATTGATTTAAGTATGTTTATTATGCATAGTTAACATGTTCTATGGATTTAAATTCCTTAAATTCATGAAATTCCAAAATTAAAGTGTTGATCATGAAACCCTAATTTTTGAATATGACTTATATGTTATGATATGATTGAATTAAGCTTAGATATATGTTTAAGTATGCTTATAAACATCATATGATTAAAGAAATTAAAAGTTAAACCATGCTTATGAAATCCTCCAAATTTTCGAAAATAAGGTATGATAGGAACTTAATGATTTTGATTTTATTTGATTAATTTGACATGATATTCATGCTTAAGGATATAAATAATGCATGAAATGAATTTATGGGAATTTAATTCAATTATATACATGATATGCTAATTTTCGAAAATGAAGGGGACTTCATGAACTTTGATTTCTTGATTTTATTTGATATATTTGAATTGATATTTGAGATCTATGATAAAAATAAAGCTTAAGTAGAATTATTGGGAATTTTTGAAAACAAGTATCAAAAGTTAGAAAATTAAAGTTTAAGACTAAAGTTATGATTTTATGTGAAAATTCTTAAGTAAGACTTGAATGAATGATGAAATAATGATCAATGATGCTAATTAAGTATAATTATATGATATTTGATGTTGAATAGGCTATAGACATTCAAAATATCGAAATGTAGTTAAATCGCCTTAGCGATTAACGTTGAAATATGTGATATTAATCTCCATAGAGTTCTTAAATGTATATGTGATGATGTGATGATGATATTGGGGAGTTTGGGATGACTTTGGAGTAGTTTGGTATGTTTGGGCTATACATATTACAGATGTTACTCTAGAAATTTCAGTAGAATTAGACGTTAGTAAGATAATTTGTATGTTAATTGATAGTTGTTAACATATATCTAAATTAGTAAGAAAGATTACTAAAGTCAATAATAATTCTTATGTTTTAAGGATCGAGCAAAGGAAATCGAGAAGTGAAGAACGAAGAAACAAACTTAGTAGATTGAGCGTAAATCGCGAGGTGGGTAATGCATTACGAACTTTATTTTGAAACTAAACATATGATATGTTATGAGTTTGATTTCTTGTGAAAACATTTGATCACCACATGTTAATCATGTTAAATGTTTTACCACATTGTGGGTATGACGGCAATTACCTATCTGCGGTAGGAAAATATGAACCATCGTGCACGGGTAGATGGTCGTGAGCTTGCTCATGTGGGCGGCCATGGTCTTCGGGGAGGCCTACTTCCCTTTACCGAATAGCGTAGATAGGGTATGACCGTGGTTGTGATCCTTGGGACCAACTCGGGTATGTTATGCGGTATGTTTAAAATGAATTGTGGTGATATGTTATGAAGAAAATGTTTCTTGTGAACAAATAAAATGTTAATTTTAAAAATCATTTGAAAGAAAAGTTTATTTGAACAAGGTTATAAGTTTTGAACATTATAATAGCATTTACCCACCGAGTACTTCTAGTACTCACACCCTGATAAGTGTTTTACGTTGCGGGTTGAGCATGAAAGAGGTGTGGCACGAACCGAGTCAATTAGTTATTTTGTTTTCTTCTGCGAACCATCAGAATGGCAGTGTCATGTCTTCATACATGACATTCATTAGTCTTCACCGATACCTTATGAACGTGAATCTATACTTTTGTTAAGTTTTGTAAATATTTCAAAATCTATATGTATGTATTTTGAAATTGTGTTCTCGTTATGGATATGGTTGTTATTGGAAATTTTACGAATGCGGGTTGGCTTACTCTATTTACAAGCGTTATATTGTCCGTTTGTTTCCAAAACCTATCTTCTAAATCACTCTGTTATTGAAAGATTATCGTTAATTAAACCAATCACGGCTTGATTATTTAGTTAATTAAGTAATTAAATAGTCGGTCGTGATGAGTGGTATCGAGCATTGTTTCGCTTTGATCCAGTAAATTTTCTTTCTTTGAGCCAACCCTCTTGTAAACCTTTGAGTCATTGGTAGAGGCTCGGTGTTTGATCCATCTCTTGACTCAACCGTAAAGTAAGTCGTAAGTGATGTGTATAATTGAATGAAAGATGATTATGTTGAACATTCTTAGATGGTATGTGTGGAAATAAATGATATGTGATTATCTTGTTTCTAATTAGTATAAAAGTTATATTTGACTATAGGATGGTACGGAGGAAGGTCGTTGCTCGAAAGAATGTTGATAATAGGCCTACCGGATTAGGCGTCGATAGTTTCTTTTCCTTTAGAATCGAGAGGAGCAAGATCCGCCGCTTGCTCTCAAACAGTTTATGATCTTTGTGGAGATCGGTTTAAAGAGTGCGATGGATGAGTTAGATGGACTTCTCGCATTGGTTAATGCTTTACCTCCTTCTTGGCGGGGATGGGCATCTCAAACACTCGAATTATGTACACATTGATATGGAGTGCATCATCGGTAATCTTGATCGATTCGTAAACCTTATAAAAAGACATTATCGAATCATAGGAGATCCCCCAGAGTTACCATATCGTCCTTTTGATCAATTTATTCCAGCAATTCATCAGATCCTAGATTATTTTCTTCATCCAAAATTGGGAGAAATTAAACCTATGTTTCGTGAGGTTGTCATTCCTAGTCCTCCATACGAATCACTGCTCGATAGCGATAGCCTTTTCCTCTTGGACCTCGGTGGACCCTAGAGGATTTAGATCTATTTGAACGACCATTTGCACCGAAACTCCTTCACCACCTTTATCCCTCTTCACGAAATATCCTTAATCATGTCTCCCACCGAGGTAGCTCAGGAATTTGAACAACCACTACCTGTTGGCACTTCCTATTTGAGACCTCTAGCTGTTGGTGAAATGCCCTCTTTATCCGATCCTTCCCTTCTTTTGCCAGGAGAGGCCGCTCACTCGATCACCGATCACGCCATACTCCGAAGAAGAAAGGGAAGAAGAGCCAGAAGAGGAACCAGAAGAGGACCCTGAGGAAGACCCTGAAGAAGACCCTGAGGAGGACATAGATAGATAAGAGAAATATGTTCACAGCTAGGTAGGATAGTTAGAATGGCAAGGCAGAACTACCAGCCAGTATCAGTGAAACTAACTTATTTTGTAAAAAAATCCTCACTGAGGCAATTTTTGTAACCCATAACATGCTGCTTATTTTGTTGTTGTTTTGTAAATTATAATATGTCGTATATCTTTGTTGTTTCTCATGTTGTTGGGTCCTTAAATCCCGTGATGATTGCGCTTTACTATAATTTGAAACCTTATTTCCTTGTTGTGATATCTTATCAACTGCTGTGACAATAATATTCTTCTTTTGGTATTAGTATGCCTCCAAGAAGAAGAAATACAAGTTTGGAAGAAAGAGATAGTGAAGCAACACCTCAGAACTTTCCAAATCGTGAACCCTCTCCACCAAATCGAAAAATTTCAGAACTCTTTCTTCGTCAAAACCCACCTAACTTCACAGAGTCGGTAGTCCGCCAAGTCAAGAGTGGGTAAGAACTATTGAGAGAATCTTTAAGTTTTTGGAATGCAACGATCAAGAATATCTGCTGTGCATAAATTTTACGATGAAAGGACTGCGGTTTACGGTGGGAGGCGAGCGAAAACTCTCACCCCGAGCAATTGGCGAACTTTACATGGGAGCAGTTCAAGGAAGAAGCGTATGCTAAGTTCATTCCTCAAGCTATAGGAGGCAAAAGGAAATTGAATTTATGAATTTGAAACAAGGTAATAGGGTGTGGCGGAATACGATCGGAATTTTGCACTTTATCCCGATATGCACCTTATAAAGTAGAAAGCAGATGAGAAGATGGTGAGATGTTTAGCTCGATTACGACACGAAATCCGAATTATTTTAGCCGCTCAACCACCCATGTCTTACGCAGAAACTCTTACCGTCGTTGGACATGGAAATGGAGATTCAAGTTTAAAAGCATACTCTTGAGACTAATGTTGGCGTACCACAAGGAATTGTACCAACAAAATCCTCCCAAATGGAACAAAATATAAAGGAAAAGAAAATGGGAGATGCGAGGAAATTCAAGCAAAGACCGTTTCAAAGCGAGCTCATGGTGTCGAGATCATTCCGACCACCGACTCAGACAACCACTCTTTCCTCTCGAATCGATAAGACCACCCATGTGCCCTCGCAACCGTACACATTTCGGTTTATGTCTGAGTGGGAGTAACACTTGCTACTCGTGTGGGCGAAGACGGCCACTTTGCTTTCGCCTGTCCATACAGACAAAATGTGGCGGGAGAGAGAAAGAGGAAAATCTTTCGACCGCTCAAACTGTGAAAGCAATGACGGGATATTCACAACCTCCTCTCGTCAACTACCTCCACCGCAAATGCGCAATCCCGAAGTTTCGAGTTCGGCATGCGTCATCTCAATCTCTACAAGTTCAACCTCAACATCGCATGCGTATGCTTTGAAGCAAAGCAACCCGAGCAGTCGGAAATCGGCGGGTATGGCCCGGTTAAAGGTGTACTGTTATAGTTTTGTTTGATCACGGAGCATCGCGTTCTTTCATTTCTACCGCATGCGAGATAATCTTGAACTTTCCGTAGAATCATCAAGTAGGGTTCAAAGTACTTACTCCAATAGGCGGGCGATGTGAGTGAATAAAGTATGTCCTAACTTAGAATTCGAGTTAGGATCACTTCAGTTAAAAGCTGAATCATTACGCCTCTTATGCATGTGGGACGTAGATATTATCTTGGGTATGGATTGGTTAACGGAAAATTTTGCAACGATTCGTTGTGAACAACGAGAAATCGCATTTCAACCACCAGGAAAAGAACCCACGTGCTTTTATGGGATCGACGAAAGAAGAAGAAGGATACCTATGATATCATCCTTACAGGCAGAAAGGTTAATAAGATGTCTTGAAAATCGTGCTTATCTCGTATGCCTAAGCAAAGATAACAAGAAGGATAGGAAGATTGAGGATGTGCGGTTGTTCGAGAATATCCAGACGTATTCCCAGAAAAATTACCCGGTATACCGCCAGATCGACAATTGGATTTCGCGATCGATCTTGAGCCAGGATCCGCGCCAATTTCCAAAGCACCGTATCGGATGGCTCCTAAAGAATTGCAAGAATTGAAAGTCCAATTACAGGAACTTTTGGATTTAGGATTTATTCGACCAAGCGCGTCACCCTGGGGAGCACCAGTGTTATTTGTCAAAAAGAAGGACGGCACCTTAAGAATGTGTATCGACTATCGAGAATTGAATAAGGTGACATTGAAGAATAAATATCCACTTCCTCGAATTGACGACTTGTTCGACCAATTGAAAGGAGCAAAGGTATTTTCGAAAATTGATCTAAGATCGGGTTATCACCAAGTGAAAATCAAACCTGAGGACATACCTAAAACCGCTTTTAGGACCCGATACGGACACTACGAATTTGTAGTGATGCCGTTTGGACTGACCAATGCCCCGGCTGTATTCATGGACCTCATGAATCGTGTATTCCATGAATATCTTGATAAATTCGTGTTAGTGTTCATCGATGATATTTTGATCTATTCAAAGAGCGAACAAGAACACGAAGCACATTTGAGAACTGTATTAGAGAAATTAAGAATGCAACGATTGTATGCTAAATTTAGCAAATGCGACTTCTGGCTAAAAGAAGTCAATTTCCTGGGGCATATAATTTCCGCTGAAGGAATCAAAGTGGATCCTGCCAAGGTCCAAGCGGTACAGGAGTGGAAGTCACCTACGACTCCAAATGAGATTCGTAGTTTTCTGGGTTTAGCCGGGTACTATAGAAGATTTATCGAGGGATTTTCTAAAATTGCTAAACCAATGACGCAATTGTCAAGAAAGGGATAAAATTTCAATGGACCCGTAACGCGAAGACAAGCCAAGAACTCAAAGAAAGATTGACCAACGCCCTATCTTAACCATACCGATCCGTAAAAAGATTATACCATATACGGATGCGTCGAGAAATGGAATAGGATGCGTTTTAATGCAAGAAGGAAAGGTCGTCGACACGCTCACTACGCTTGAAGATTCACGAACACAATTATCCTACTCACGATCCGGAGCTCGCAGCAAAGGGTCCACGATTGAAAATATGGAGACATTATCAGACGGATCGAGATGTGAGATTTTCACGGACCACAAAAGTTTGAAGTATTTCTTTGAACAAAAGATTTGAATATCGACAACGAAGATGGCTCGAGCTGGTCAAAGACTACGATTGTGAGATCAAGTATCATCCGGAAAAGCTAATGTCAGTGGTGACGCCCGAGTAGGAAAATCGGAGAAATTAGGAACTCTTTTAACGGATCAAGAAGAATTATTAAAAGAGTTCGAGAAATGAAGTCGGAAACCGTGTTACCTCCCCGAAATATTCAAGGAATTGTGGCGTCATTGATGGTACTTCGGATTTGAGAACTCGACATCGAGCTTAAAGAAGAGATAAACAACTTGAAACTCTACGAGCAAAGATTCGAATGGGAAATTTTCGGAATATCATGAAGTCGGAGATAATGCGATTATGTTTGGTAATCGCATACGCACTTCTAACGATACGAGTGAAAAATGAAATTATGAATGAAGCTCATAAGGTTCCATCGCTGCACATCCCTAAGTACGAAGATGTACTGTGATCTTAAACAAAAGTTCATGTGGACGTGGATGAAGCAAGACATTGCCTCCTACGTCGAACGGTGTTTAGCGTACAACAAGTAAAAGCTTTACATCAAAGACCATACGGAAAGTTACTACTCTTGAAGTGCCCGAATGGAAATGGGATCACATTGCTATGGATTTTGTAATTGGTTTACCCAAGTCTAGACGAGAAATACGCCATATGGGTAATCATTGATCGATTAACCAAGAGCGCCATTTCGCTCCAATTCGATAACGTATGGAGCGAGATAAATTGGCACAAATTTATGTTCGGGAAATCGTTCGGCTACATGGAGTGCCGATTTCAATCACCTCGGATCGTGATGCCAAATTCACCTCCGGTTCGGACTACTTTTCAAAAGAATTGGGCACTCGGTTAAATTTTAGCACCGCTTTCCATCCCCAGACAGACGGTCAGACCGAGAGAACAATTCAAACCCTCGAAGATATGCTCAGAACTGTGGTGCTTGATCGAGGAGATCAATGGGAACAAGTCTTACCATTGATCGAATTCGCCACAACAACGATTATCAAGCTACGATCGGCATGGCACCTTATGAAGCACTTTATGGCAAGAAATGCATCACCTCTGTATTGGGATGAAGTGGGAGAGCGAAAGATTCTTGGCCCAAGCAATTGAAGAAATGGTTCAAATTGTACGACGGATAAGACAAAGAATGAAAGAAGCTCAAGACCGACAAAAGTCTTATGTCGATCATCGCCGCATGTAATGAAGTTTGAAATAGGGACAAGGTCTTTCTTAAAGTTTCCCCAACTAAAGGAGTTCACCGTTTTGGAATAAAAGGAAACTCAAACCAAGATTTCGACCTTATGAGATATTGGAACGGATCGGCCTCAGTAGCTTATAGGTTAGCGTTGCCGCCTAACCGCTAACGCACATGATGTTTTCCATGTCTCCCAACTCGTAAAATACGTGTATGACCCAACACATATCCTTCATTATGATGAGATAGTTCACGATCGATTTGAGCTATGAAGAAAGACCAATGCATCCCGGACCGGAAGGAGCAAAAGTTAAGGAATAAGATTATTCCTTTAGTAAAAATGCGTGGAAACATCACGGTCCGTAAGAGGTGGCGTGGGAACTAGAAGAATGAGATAAAGGAAAAGTACCCGATTTATTTAACGGTACTAAATTTAGAGGCGAAATTTCTTTAAGGAGGAATGTAGTAACCCGAAAATCTTATAGTAATTGTTAAAGCTTAATTAGGTATAATTAAGGGCTTAAAAGCTATTTAAGCTCTAAGAATCTATAAAATTCTAGATAATGAAATATTAATCGGTAAGAATCCAATTAATTTAAGATTTGAATGTATGAGATTGGAAAATGTAGAGATTTATTAGAAATGAGTTTATTTGTGATTAAATGTGAAATGTGTGTTTATTAATGCATGTTTGCATGAAAATGCTATTAATTAGAAATTATGTTATGAAATGCATTAATTATTTTACTTATTACTTTTCCTATAAATGGGATAAAATATTATTTAAGGTATTAAATGTCTTGAATAAATTTATTTAATTAATAATTAGTGATAAAAGAATTATTTTTGCATAATTTTCGAAATTGAGAAGCAATATTTTGATTAATTAGATTTTAACATATGAATGGATTTAAATTATGCAATATGAATCTAAATTAAATCATGAATATAAGTTGTATTAGATTTTATAATTTAATTGAAATATAATCCTATTAAATTATTTATATTAAAGTATGGAATTAGTGAAATTGGAGGTGTAATTATAAAATTTTTGAAATTTGTGTTTAATTATTTTGAAATTTGGAATAAATGTACATTAAATTAAAATTAACATTCTAGAAACCTAATACATGAAATATATCATCTTCCACCCCATTTTTTCTTCTCATTTTTACACACACACACTTAAGCACACACAAATTTTATTTTCCACTTTTAAATCCATAATTAAGTGTGGGATTAATAGAAAATCATCTCAAGCAAGGTAATTACTTCATTTAAACTAAGTTTTTGTAATTTAATTTGATGAATATGTTGTTCTATAAAGCTAGGGATTTCAAAAATTTAGAGGTTATGATTATGGTTGATATGTTTAATTTTTGTTATGTTATTGATTTAAGTATGTTTATTATGCATAGTTAACATGTTCTATGGATTTAAATTCCTTAAATTCATGAAATTCCAAAATTAAAGTGTTGATCATGAAACCCTAATTTTTGAATATGACTTATATGTTATGATATGATTGAATTAAGCTTAGATATATGTTTAAGTATGCTTATAAACATCATATGATTAAAGAAATTAAAAGTTAAACCATGCTTATGAAATCCTCCAAATTTTCAAAATAAGGTATGATAGGAACTTAATGATTTTGATTTTATTTGATTAATTTGACATGATATTCATGCTTAAGGATATAAATAATGCATGAAATGAATTTATGGAATTTAATTCAATTATATACATGATATGCTAATTTTCAAAATGAAGGGACTTCATGAACTTTGATTTCTTGATTTTATTTGATATATTTGAATTGATATTTGAGATCTATGATAAAATAAAGCTTAAGTAGAATTATTGGGAATTTTTGAAAACAAGTATCAAAAGTTAGAAAATTAAAGTTTAAGACTAAAGTTATGATTTTATGTGAAAATTCTTAAGTAAGACTTGAATGAATGATGAAATAATGATCAATGATGCTAATTAAGTATAATTATATGATATTTGATGTTGAATAGGCTATAGACATTCAAAATATCGAAATGTGTAGTTAAATCGCCTTAGGCGATTAACGTTGAAATATGTGATATTAATCTCCCATAGAGTTCTTAAATGTATATGTGATGATGTGATGATGATATTGGGGAGTTTGGGATGACTTTGGAGTAGTTTGGTATGTTTGGGCTATACATATTACAGATGTTACTCTGCCGAAATTTCAGTAGAATTAGACGTTAGTAAGATAATTTGTATGTTAATTGATAGTTGTTAACATATATCTAAATTAGTAAGAAAGATTACTAAAGTCAATAATAATTCTTATGTTTTAAGGATCGAGCAAAGGAAATCGAGAAGTGAAGAACGAAGAAACAAACTTAGTAGATCGAAGCGTCAATGAGGTGGGTAATGACACGAACTTTATTTTGAAACTAAACATATGATATGTTATGAGTTTGATTTCTTGTGAAAACATTTGATCACCACATGTTAATCATGTTAAATGTTTTACCACATTGTGGGTATGACGGCAATTACCTATCGCGGTAGGAAAATATGAACCATCGTGCACGGGTAGATGGTCGTGAGCTTGCTCATGTAGGCCGCCATGGTACCTGGAGGAGGCCTACTTCCCTTTACCGAACGACGAGATAGGGTATGACCGTGGTTGTGATCCTTGGGACCAACTCGGGTATGTTATGCCGGTATGTTTAAAATGAATTGTGGTGATATGTTATGAAGAAAAATGTTTCTTGTGAACAAATAAAATGTTAATTTTAAAAATCATTTGAAAGAAAAGTTTATTTGAACAAGGTTATAAGTTTTGAACATTATAATAGCATTTACCCACTGAGTACTTCTAGTACTCACACCCAATAAGTGTTTTACGTTGCAGGTTGAGCATGAAAGAGGTGTGGCCTGGAACTGAGCTTAATTAGTTATTTTGTTTTCATCGCGAACCATCAGAGCCGAAAGTGTCATGTCTTCATACATGACATTCATTAGTCTTCCGCTGATACCTTATGAACGTGAATCTATACTTTTGTTAAGCCTTGTAAATATTTCAAAAATCTATATGTATGTATTTTGAAATTATGTTCTCGTTTGCGGATATGGTTGTTATTGGAAATTTTCTCGAATGCAGTTGGCTTACTCTATTTACAAACGTTATATTGTCCGCTTGTTTCAAAACCTATCTTCTAAATCACTCTGTTATTGAAAGATTATCGTTAATTAAACCAATCCACTATTGATTATTTAGTTAATTAAGTAATTAAATAGTCGGTCGTGACAAAAGAAGCGCCGGACAATGTCATATTGTCTAAGGGAAGGTTGTACTTTTCAAGCAATAATAAACTTAGAGATGAGATCATGAATGAAGCTCATGATATTCCTCGTACCGCCTTACCAAGCAAAATTAAGATAGATTATGATTTACGAGAAAAGTTGGCTAGTAAGGAATGAAATGAGATATAACCATATTATCGAGCAGTGTCTTGGTTACCAACAAGTGAAGGCATGGTATCGATGGCCTTATAAGGAGTTATAATCTCTAAGGATACACAAATGAAAATGGAATGACATAGCATTGGATTATTGACGGGTTTTGTCAAGGTCATAAGAAGTAACAACGCTATATGGGTAGCGATGGATCGACTCACCAATTACGCTCATCTCTCGAATATTTCGGATGAATCGTGGATCCGATAAGTTAATTGATCGTACATAAAGGAAATTGTATCTTTCTGTGGGTACCAAACCTATCACTTAGAGACTCCAAGTTTATCCTAGATTTTAAACTAGCTCACCAAAAGGAGTTAGACGCAAGATTGAACCTTAACGTAGATGTCCACTCGCGGACAGATGGACGATCAAAAGGACAATATGAACGTTTAAGGATATGATGAGAACCTTAATGTTAAATCAAGATACAAGTGGGAACGTGTTATACCACTTGTTAACCTTACGTACGACAATAGCTGTCAAGCAATGATCAGTATAGCCATATGAGGCATTATGTGGAAAGAGTATCGACCACCACTTTATTGTAATAAAGTAGGTGAGAGAAAGTATAAGGTCCTGACAACGTAAATAAAATGATCAAGATATCTACCAAATGAGGCAAGGAATAAGAGAAGCTCAGAGCAGACAAAAGTCTTACGACGATATCGATACCCAATGCATTTTGAATGCGAAAATAAAGTTCCTTAAAATTTCTCCATCGAGGGAAATTATAAAGTTTAAAGTACAAAGAATGTTGAGATCATGTTTTATAGGACCTTACGAGATCCTAGAAATGATAGGCCCAAGAGCTTATAGATGGGTGCCCACCAAATTTAGGAATGACGTAATGTTTTCCACGTGTCACGATTAAGGAAGTGTGAATATGACCCAAATCACGTAATCCATCATAATGACGTGATCCTTAACTCAGATATGAGTTACGATGAAAATCTCTGAATATTTTGATCGTAAGATTCAACGATTAAGAATTTAGTTTGGGTCTTTAATGAAAGTCCCATGGAGAAACCATGGACAAAAAGGAAACCACGCTGAAAGTTAAAGATGTTATGATACTAAGATACCCCATACTCTTTGAGGTATGCAAATTTCGGGACGAAATTTCTTTTAAGGGGGGTGGAATGTAATATCCCTAAGATTTAAAGCTCAATTACGATAATAAAAATCGTAAATTAGGGTTTCATCTCGGTAATCGAATTAGTAACTTATCGAATATGGATTTCGAGTATTCATGATATAATGAATTCTTATATCATGTTCACTAATGATTAGTGAATCAAAGAATGAAGTCTATATAATTTCTTTCGGCAGTAATATTTTAACGTCGATTGAATATCGATAGTTAATATTACATAGATCTTTCTAAGTAATGAAGCTTATAATTAAATTTCCTTATTAATAAAATGAATTAATAAAGTGATTACGACTTTATTACGACCATTTTGAGATGGGTCGATTATGAACGTTTGAGACGCTTCAAACGTCAACGCTTAGAGATGATTAGAAAAATGAGTCTAATGATCAAGGAATTATAATATTTAAATTCCTATGATTATTTTATGTAACAAGAGTATTATTTAGCATTAAAATAATGCTAGAGGATTAAGGAATAATTGTTGATTAAAGTGGTAATTTTTGAAAACCCTAATTTTTAAAATTAGGGTTTTTCACACATGGATCATCTTAAATATTTTTCCTATGAGATAATTTATCATCTAAGACATATATTATGTTGTATAGCTATTAAATGCAATAAATAAAAATGTTTAGCACTTACACATTAAAAGTGTCGTGGGTTTTGGTGTTAATTGAAGGAATTGAAAATTCTTTTGATCAATTACTATGTTGCGTGACATGGTATAATAGTATATGTAATAGTGTGATATTATTAGCACAATAACAAAGTAATAAATGAGAATGATCAAGTGGGAGTAATTGGCTTGTCATAGCCGTAAGTTTTGACTAGAGGTAAGAAGAAGTTGTAGGACTCTTGTGATGACTTGCATTAGTTAATGCTCAAGACTTTATAATTAGTGTAAGACAAATGAAAATAACTCCTTCCCTTTTCTTTGTAAGAAGACCGACGCTATAAATGATCCTAGCAAAGGATAATTAATTCCATTCATGACTTTGTGTAAGTGTAGTTACTTTTGTGTAAGGAGTGACATGCTATTTGTGATGAGTCATAAAGCTAAATAAATGTTTTGCTTGCAATTGTGGTGTGGTGAGCTAGAGTGGTATAGCAAATAAGTGTACAAATCAATTATTCCTTTAGTTTTAACAATCGACATAAGTATATCAACCAAACATCTCTCATTCTCTCTTTGCCGTGAGCAATTAGATAGGAAAAGCTTGGGAGTGTTCTTCCTTTCTTCCCAAACCTTGATATAAAATCCTTTGCACTAAAAATCGACGCCGGTTAAAAGGTTAGGAATTGAACGATCTTTATTTATACGTTAAAAATTTTGATATTCAACTTTTAGATTTTGAATAATATGCTTATGTTATAAATGAGAAAATTTTGAAAATCATGTTAGCATATTTAGTGGTTTACTAATTATGTGTAGTATGTTATATATAAGCATATCTAGTGTTAAATTAAAGCCTAAGCATGTTATAATTTTTATGATGTTAATCGAAAATTCTAGTGTTCAAAGTGTTGGTGGATTAATGATATATGTTGATAATGGAGTTCATAGTGATTTATTGAGAAATTTTAGAAATTATATGTGATAATTTGGTGATTACCGAAAATAGGAGAAATTCATAGGTTAATGTATAATTAATGTCTAAGTGATATTATAGCATATTATTGATCTAGAGCATTGATTTAGTGATATGTGAATTTATTGGAAATTTTGGAAAATGTATGTTCATAGTATTAAAATTTTGGAGAAGCTATGAAGGATGGTACATTGATGTAGGAATTGAATATGTTGAATATTATGTTATAATTATGATATAGAGTGATGATTAAGTGTTGTAGAATTTAATTAGAATTTTTGAAAATTTTTGGTAATACTCGGAAGAAAACCGTGAGCTCTAGAGAATATGAAAATGATGTCCAATTTTTCTATAGCTAATGTTAATACATATTATTGATACTATGATAATATGGAACATTATGTGAATTTAGAAGAATTTTTGGAAGAAGTTGAGAATTATTTGTAAAAGGGGCCGAGAGTTGTTCTTGAAGATAAGGGTTTGAATTCATTTATTCAAGGAAAATCACATATTATATGATTAGAAAATATTTTAGACATATTAAGAATTTATGGAATTTTATAAACATAGTGTACTATGTTTACGGCGAAACGTTATATTAAATAACGTTGGTTTTGAAAAATAATGTATAATATATAAGTTGGGTGTTATTAAAGTAAAATATTATTCAAGAGTATTGATTTACGTGAAAAATCGAGAATTAGGGTTTTATGAGAAGAAATCGATTGAAAATCGATTCATATGGAAATTAGATATCAAATATGTTAATAATTCGAAAATGTCAAGAAAAGTCAAAAACGTTGACTTAAGTCTCAACGTAGGAAATATGTTGAATAGATGCACTAATACGTGTGAAACGTATTAAATTAATAAGAATATCTCATTGGTGAAAAAGATTTCATAATTGAAATCATTTTTATCGAAAAACGTTGGAATACATTCAACGTTTAACCTAAATGGTTAAACGGAGATAGTAGATTATATCTCGTCTCTATTGAAGTACGAGAAATGTTTAGTTTTGATACGCGATTGAACGACGTATTAAATTCGTTAAGGAATTCAAATTATTATAGTATAAGTTATCAAAATTTATTTAAACTTTGAAAATCTCGAAATACGTGACCAACATACTAAAATAATTTTTACGTAAAGGTGGGACGCGGACGTGATCGTTGGCGTAGAACGAAATCGAATTAAGAAAGTCTACAATCCAGGTGGGCGTTTCTTTCTCCTCGAGGATAAAATGTTTATCAAATGTTTATTTACAATGCTCTCTGTTGAGAAATGATGTTAAAATGATTACCTGCCCAAAGTGTTTATGATTTTATGTATGATCCTATCAATAGTGTTGGTTCGCTACCAACATATTATGATGAATGAAAGGTTTATGAGGAGGATGGTATGATGTTCATGAGGAGGATGGTATGAATTGTTTATGAGGAGAATGGAATGATGTATTATGAGGAGGATGGTATGATGTTCATGAGGAGGATGGTATGAATTGTTTATGAGGAGGATGGTATAAATTGTTTATGAGGAGGATGGAATGATGTATTATGAGGAGGATGATGTGATGATATGAATGTTGTTGGTTCGCTACCAACGTATGATGTTAGAATGAGATTGATAGTTGTTGGGTCATTACCAACATATTATGATGTTATGATGATATTAAATGTTGTTGGTTCGCTACCAACGTATGTGAAATTATGATAATGTTATAAGGGAAATGATACGGATCATACAGACAGAAAATATGTCTGGCCAGACAACTTTTTGAAAATGAGAAAATGTTTTAGTAAGCACGAGTATTTTCACTAAAACCTCGTGTGTTACTAATGGAGCAGAGTAATTTAATGAAAATGTTTTTGGCATGAGTCCACTGAGTGCATTCTTATACTCAGCCCTGCATATTTGTTTTTAAATTTGCAGATTGAGCTGGTGATGCGATGGAACAGTGTTGAGCAATAGGAATGTTGTCGCTGATAGTATACCTTGATTGTACATCGTCATATGTACATATCACATGTTTTCCGCTGCAAGAACTTAAGTTATGTATCAAAATTTATTGTTAAATGGTATTCTGTTTATTCATCCCTGTTTTGAGTAATAGTCCCGGCTAAATCGTACTTAGGATTTAGGGGCTGTTACAAAGTGATATCAGAGCGGTTCGCTCTTTGAATCCAAAACCACCTTTTAGAGTTAAGTCTAGATTGAGTCACTAGACTTCTAAAGGTCAGCTGACAATGCTCAACACTCCATCACATCAAGCTCAACCGGAATGAGGTAAATGGTTTCTCTTCAAAAGTTTTGAGAATGAAAGTTGTGAATGATAATTGAAATGATTTTTTCTAAAAGAAATGAAAGTAATGAGGAAAAGTTGAAAGTGAAAGTGATGAAAAAGGATTGAGAATGGAAGTTGTGAATGAAGGATGAAATGAGGTTTTATGTTATGGAATGTAACAGCCCCTAAATCCTAAGTACGATTTAGCAGGGTTTATTACTCTAAACAGGGATGAATAAACAGGGAGACCATTTAACATTAAACTGTAATACATATATCAAGTATGATTTTGGACTTTACTATATAACTTATGTTCTTGCAGTGGAAAACATGTGATATGTACATATGACGATGTACTATCAAGGTATAACTTTCAATGACAACCTTCCTATTGCTCAACACCGCCCATCGCATCATCACTCAATCGCACATTTAAAAATAATATGCAGTGGTCGAGTACAAGAATGCACTCAGTGGACTCATGCCAAAAATATTTTATCATCTTTAAATTACACTGCCCCATTATGGTAAGACACAAGGGTTTTACTTGAAAAGGCTTTGAGCTTACTAAACATTTTCATCATTTTCATAAACGTTCGTCTGGCCAGACATGTTTCTTGTATGTATGATCCATATCCCTTCATCTCATCATAACATTATCATTTAACGCCATAGAAGGAGGCCTCCCTCACGTCATTTGTGACCGCCGTGAATTGTCCTTACAAAGACACAAATACCATTAAGTGTACACGTTAATCCTAGCTGTATAAGCCTTCCCAAGATAGGATCCGATATCGATTTCATTCATAAGTTGGGAGCGACCCAACAACATTCATCATTCATTCAATCATTCATGGATAGGATACATACATAAAACATAAATATTTTGGGCAGGTAATTTCATAAACATTTCATCAACATTTCTCAATAAAGACTGTTCATTTCGAAGAAAGCATCGTAAATAAAGCATTTTATCTTTGAGGATAAGAAAAGAAGCCCACCTGGATTGTAGACTTTCTTAATTCGATTTCGTTCTACGCCAACGATCACGTCCGCGTCTCACCTTTACGTGAAAACGATTTTAGTACTTTGGTCACGTTTTTGAGATTTTCAAAGTTTAAAATAAACTTTGATAACGTATACTAATATAAATTGAATTCCTTAACGAATTCAATACGCCGTTCAATCGCGTATATTAACTAAATATTTCTCGTACTTCGAGATATGTTCAACCATTTCATTTTAACCTTTTAGGTTAAACTTTCAACGTATTCTCACGTTTTTCGATACAAAGATGTCAATTATGAAATCTTTTCTCACCAACGAGATTTCCTTATATAATTAATACGTTTTACACGTATTAGCGTATTTATCAAACGTATTTCATACGTTAATTTCAAAAGTCAACAATTTTGACTTTTCTTTATAAATTCTTCAAAAATTCATATTTTAATATCTAATTTCAACATAAATCGATTTTCAATCGATTTCTTTTCATAAAGCCCTTATTCTCGATTTTTCACGCAAATCGATAAACTCAATTAATATTTTCTTAAATATTAATCAACTTATTCATTAAGCATTATATTTTATTTCTAACGTTATTTAATATAACGTTTCTCCATAAACATAGTATACTATGTTTATAAAATTCTATAAATTCTTAATATGTCTAAATAATTTCTAGACATATAATATATTATTTTTCTTGATATTAAGGAATTAAAATCCTTAATATACTTAATCAAAGCTTACGGTTTTAAGCTTCAATTTTCAATCATCTTTCAATAAATCTTCTAAATTCATATAGTGTACTATTTTATCATAGGATCACTAATATGTATTAACATTAACTATAGAAAATTTGGGCATCACTTATTTTAATCTATAGGTCATAGTTTCTTCATTTAATTGTCCAAATAATTTTCTAAAATTCTAGTTAAATTATACAAGGCCCCAACATTATTCTATATCATATTTATAAACTATAGTCCATCATATTCAATTTCTACATCAATGATTCATGGTTCAAGGCTACGGCTCCTCCAATCTTCATACTAAACATTTTTATAAAATTCCAATTAATTTACACAATGCTTATATACTATAGTGTAGCAACATTACATCATAATATTAACCAAAAACATCTTAATCATTCATGTAACAAGCTTTGAAGCTCACGAAAATTTCCAAGAACATGCACATATATTTTCTTAAAAATCTAGTAAATTCACATATCGCTAAATCAATACCCTAGATCAATAATATGCTATAATATTACTTAAATAAAAATTGTGCACCAACTTATAATTTCCTCAAATTTTCGGCCATTAACAATTCAATAGCATATGATGTTTAAAAATTCTCAAATATTCACTATGAACTCCTTAGCTTATATATAACATAAATCCATCATCAAAATAATCCTTAGAATTTTCGATCATTAGAGAAAAATCATAGCATGCTTAGGCCTTTGATTTAACATAATACATATGCTTATAATTACATACTAAGCATATTTAAAGAACAACAAACATGTCATCATAATCTATTCTATTTTTCATCTTAAGAACATAAGCATATATAATAAAAATCTATCGGTTACAATTCAAAATTTTAACGTATAATTAAAGCATGTACGATTTCTAACCTTTTTACCGGTGTTGATTAAGTGCACAAGGGTTTAATATCAAGGATTTGGCTCAAGAAAATGAATAGCACACTTGTTTTTATTTCTTAAGGAGCTCACGGTTCCTCCAAAATGAGAAGTAAATGGTTTCTATTGTTTTATCCAAAGCTTGAGTAATGAACCAATATTGCACTCCAACCCTCTCTATCTCTCGGTCTTCTCAAACACCACCCTTTTATTTTTTTCTTTATGAGTCACCAATGAATACATCATGGTAGTAACTAGGTATAAAGCTTTCTTTATTAAAACAAAATATATTCCTTTGCTTTATACACTAGTAGCCGTCGGCTACATCTTACACACACAAGAATTAAGTGGTGACTATTATGCTTAGGTCATGGAAGTAACTACATTCTTACACAAATTCCTTGAACAATTCAATTCATGTATTTGGGACCTTAGAGCCGTCGGCCACCCTTGGTTTCAAGGAGAAGTATTAAATTTTCTTTTATTTTAATTCATGGTAATCAAATACACTTCCCCAAATGTAAGAGTGTATCATCACTAAAGCTTCTTTCCTTTATTTGGTCAACAAAGTCATGCTCTTTAATTAATTAATTCATCACCCCACTTGAGTGAAGAATTAAATCCCCCAACCTTTCTCTCCATGCACGTCAGCCATGCAAAGAAAAAGGATGAATTTTACATTTCTTCTTACCTCATTTGGGAACAAGCACATGGTCATGACACAACAAGAGTAAAAAAAAAATTATCCTACTTCAATTAGTAATCATCACACACGTCCACTTCACTTAAACCATACTTCAACTTAAGTCACTTTTAATTCACTTGATAAGAGTGTAATTAATACATTTGTATCATTAAATTTCCTAACATAGCAGAACATTGCAAGAGACTCACGTAAATCATGGTTCTCAAATGTTTGGTCACGGCAATTCCAAATTATTAGGGCAAAATTTGATTTTCATGCTAATTATAGATATAAATCATATTATATGTTTTAGATGATAAATTATATCATAAGAAAAATTTATTAGTATCATTTCATGTGTGAAAACCCTAATTTTGAATTAGGGTTTTCAAAAATTTCAAATTTGCTCAATAATTAAACCTTAATGCTCTAGCATTATTTTAATGCTAAATAATTCTCTAATTACATATAATAATCATAGGAATTTAAATATTATAATCCCTTGATCATTAAACTCATTTTTCTATTCATCTCTAAACGTTAACATTTGAAACGTCTCAAAACGTTAATTATCGACTCATCTCAAAATGGTCGTAATAAAATCGTAATCACTTTATTAAATCATTCCATTAATAATGGAATTTAATTCTAAGCTTCGTCACTTAGAGAATTTTATGAAATTTTAACTATCGATATTCAATCGACGTTAAAATACTACTGCCGAAACACTTTATAAAATTCTATTCCATAATTCACAATCCTTAGTGAATATAAAATAGGAATTCATTATCTCGTAATTAATCGAAATCATTATTCGATATATTTCTAATTCAATTATTTAGTGAAACCCTAATTTACTTAATTTTAAATATCGTAATTAGCATTTAATTCTTGGGATATTACATTCTACCCCTTAAAAGAAATTTCGTCCCGAAATTTGCATTCCTCAAAAAGTATGGGATATCTTTGCATCATAACATCTTAATTTTTCACGTGATTTTCTTTTGTCCATGGTTCCTTCATTAGGCTTTCATTAAAGACCCAAACTTGATTTTTAATCGTCGAATCTTACGATCAAATAGTCGTAGATTTTCATCACAACTCATATTTGAGTTAAGGATCACGTCATCATGGCGGATCACATGATTTGGGTCATTTTCGTATTTCCTTAACTGTGACACGTGGATAACATTTCGTACATTCCCCAATTTGGTGGAAGTACCAATCTATAGGCTACTAGGCCTATCATTATTAGGAGTTCGTAAGGTCCTATAAAACATGATCTCTACATTCTTGTATCTGAACTTTATAATTTCCATCGATGGAGAAATCTTAAGAACTTTAATTCCGCATTTAAAAATGCAGTTCAGATTTACGCGTATCAGCGTAAGACTTTTGTCTGTCGTGAGCTTTTCTTATTCTTTGCCTCATTTGGCAAATATCTTAATCGTTTCATTTACGACATCAGGACCTTATACCTTCTCTCACCTACTTTATTACAATAAAGTAGTGGTCGATACTTCTTTCCGCATAATGCCTCATAAGGCTATATTAATCATTGCTTGACAGCTATGGTCGTACGTGAACTTAACAAGTGGTATTATACGTTTCCACTTGTACCTTGATTTAACATTAATGTTCTATCGTATGCTTAAACGTCCATATTATCCTTTTTAACTGTCCATCTACCTGTGAGTGAACATATATGTTAAGGTTCAATCTCGTGTCTAACTCCTTTTTGTGAGTTAGTTCAAAATCTAGAGGTTAACTTGGAGTCTCTATCTGAAACGATAGGTTTTGAGTATCCTCTGCAAATGTACGATTTTCTTTATGTATGCCCGGTGACTCATCGATCTACGAGTTATCCGAATAGGCGAGATGAACGATTTGGTGAGTCAATCCACTACTACCCATATAGTAGTGCGATTTCTTTATGACCTTGGCAAACCCGTCATAAAATCAATTGCTATGTCATTTCATTTTTATTCGTATATCTCTAGAGATTATAATCTCTTATAAGGTCATTGATACAATGCCTTTATTTATTGCTAACCGAGACATTGCTCGATAATAGGGTTATATCTCATTTCATTCCTTACTATCCAACTTTTCTCGTAAATCTTAATATCTCTTAATGCTGCCTGGTTGGGCGGTATGAGAAGGGTCATGAACTTTTATTCATGATTTCATTTCTAAGCTTATTATTGCTTGAAATATATATATCCTTTCTTTAGACAATATGATATTGTCTAGCGCTTCTTATAAATCCTTCAACTCTTCATTCCTTATTTTAGTTCGTATTCTATTCCCATTTTCATTCTTTCTCTTTCGTTTATCACCCTTTTCGTTAATCATATGTCACTTTGAGTGTGAGAATACAACTCACGTTCGTCCTGCTTGCCCAACTACTGCATTTTTATTTTCTTAAACTCTCTAATGAGTTTTTCCTTTTCTATAAGGACATACTATAAATTAGTCAATTTTATAACTTAGGGCATTAGATTCTACATTAACCTTCCTTAGGTGATCATTTATATCACATTGGTAATCTTTTACCGATTCGAGCCATCTTTTCTATCCCGTATTCTAGTTTCTTTGCTCGAAGAATTTATTCAAACTTTTTGTAATTGCGCAGGGTTCTTAACTTATTGTCATAGGAGTGAAGTCCCCAAGACTTTGATACTTATACCATTGTTACTATTTCAAGTTATGAGTTCGGAAATTCTATTCAGGTGGCATAAGTCATTGTAATGGGTAAGTTATTATCTTTCTCATATTAATGCATAGCCTTACTTTCATTGATCCATGTAAATTTGATTCTTTTTATGGGGTAGCTATTTTATCGGCCTTGTTACCTTGGAGAGTTCTCAATGGATCTCTGCTAGTAGTCAATTAATCTATGAGATTTCTGATCTCATTTTAGGTCATTGACGACTTCCATTCTTCATTAACGACGAACATGGAATGACAAACTATGTTGAAAATGGATAACCCGGGCATGTACTTACTTTAGAAAACTCGAAGCAACGGAAAACATCCCGACATGCAGAAACGCGAAAAACAGAAAAACGGAATCGGTACTTTAGTAGAATGCATAGCCCGGAACTCAAAACCTAAAGGACCCGTAGCCAAAAGGTGCAAAAGGTGGCCCGTCGGCCACCAAACGGCGGCCAACAGCTCACGGCGGCGGTCTTGGCCAAATTGGCCGGCCTCCGGCCGTTTCCTCGCCTCGTCCCTTTAGAATCCCGAGTTCTATGCTATACGATCTACTAAAAGGCGGAATCAAAATAAGAAAAGGACAAAAACAGAAAAACGGGGCTGCCAGGGAGAGGTTGATCGGCTGTGGTGGCTCGGAAGCAGCGCAATGGCGCCGCCGCTGAGCCTCCCCGGCTCGATCCCCACTCCTCCAGCGCTTCAGCAGTACTGGAGCTGCTCGGCTCTTCCTTAAACACGAGAGACGAAGGAAATGAACGTTGAAAATGAAGGCCCTAGCTCCTATTTATAGGAAAGAGGGTTGCGCAATCGCTATGCAAGCGCCCTTTTCAAAACGCAAAAATGACGCAACTTTGCAAACGGACTCCAAATTTAGCAAACTTGGTACCCATGGACCCAAATAAAATACGGACACAACGACTATAAACAAGATATGCTTTTAAAAGACCAATGAAAAGTTCGGTTTTCGATAACTTTCCTGAGTGCCAAACCTTCATGGGTGGTTGAAAACTGCATACTTAGTGTCTATGAATTAGTTATAAGACACTCTTCACAACGCTTCGAGGTTTCGTGATGGTCGCATCACGAAACAAAAGTCAACCCTTTGTCCTTTTCTCGAAAAACATGCCATGCAAAACAGAAGCTTAGAAAAGACGGGGTATTACATCCCTCCCTCCATAGAAAAATTTCGTCCCCGAAATTTCAAACACATGGAGAAAACAACTCAGGGTACTGAGCCCTGAACTTGTCTTCCAACTCCCACGTAGCTTCCTCCTCTCCGTGGTGATTCCACAACACCTTCACCAACGAAATCTGCTTGTTCCTCAATTCCTTGACTTCTCGTTCCAAAACAGCCATTGGTCTCTCCTCGTAACTCAGATCGAGCAAGAACCATGTCGGTCATGCTTGATCACGTGTTTTGGGTCGAACACGTACTTTCTCAGCTGAGAAACGTGAAACACGTCATGAACATCTCCGATGCTAGGCGGCAAAGCTAACCTATAGGCAACGGGGCCTATTCTCTCAAGAACTTTGAAAGGTCCAACAAACCTCGGTTGTAACTTACCTCGCTTTCCAAAACGAACGACTCCTCTCGTTGGGGAAACCTTAAGGAAAACACGATCTCCGATCATGAACTGAAGATCCGTACGACGCTTGTCCGCATAGGACTTCTGCCTGTCCTGAGCTTCCTTGATCCTTCGCTTGATCTGATCGATAACCTCGACCGTCTGTTGAACCATCTCTGGTCCTAACATCTTCCTCTCGCCCACTTCGTCCCAATAAAGTGACGATCGACACTTCCTTCCGTACAATGCTTCATAGGGAGCCATTCCTATGGTGGCCTGATAACTGTTGTTATAGGCAAACTCCACCAAAGGTAGTATCTCTTCCCAATTTCCTCCTCTATCGGCCACGACTGCTCGCAGCATGTCTTCCAAAACCTGAATCGTTCTTTCCGACTGACCGTCCGTTTGAGGATGGAATGCTGTACTAAGATTCAGCTTGGTCCCCATTGCTTCTTGCAGACTCCTCCAAAACATTGACGTGAACCTCGGGTCACGATCTGACGTAATCGATACTGGCACACCATGTAACCGTACGATCTCTCTAACGTAAAGCTGAGCAAGCTTATCTAACCCGCACGTCATCCGAATCGGTAAGAAATGAGTGACTTCGTCGACCTATCGACGACAACCCATATAGCGGTGTTTCTCTCGCTAACCTTGGAAAACTCACCACAAAATCCATACCGATATGATCCCATTTCCACTGCGGGATTGGTAGCGGTTGCAACAAACCCGACGGACGTTGGTGTCTGCTTTCACTTGCCGACAAGCCAAACAACGTTCCACAAACGCTGCTACATCCTTTTTCATCCCTTCCCACCAAAAGTTCCTCTTAAGGTCTCTGACATTTTGGTGCTTCTGGACGAGTCAGATACGGTGCCTCATGAGCTTCACTCATGTTTTATCTCTCAATTTCCTATTGAGTGGCACACATAACCTTCCTCGGAATAGTAGCGTTGTCTTTCGCGCTCGTGAAACCCTTGCTATCTTCTAGCCTTGCTTTCAAACGCATCTTCTCCAGAATTGCCTCCTCGCTTGCGCACTCACGATGGCTTCTCTCGGGTCCGGTTCGTTGTCGAAAGTCGCGATGAATCCTTGACCGATTCCGCGGTGAATCACTTCTAGCCGAGCTTCTCGAAATCTCGAATAAGCTCTTTCTCTTGCGTGAGAAGATATCCCAACTTCGCTCTCGACTTGCGACTAAGGGCATCTGCTACGACATTGGCTTTCCCCGGGTGACAATTGATAGAGCAATCATAATCCTTCACCAACTCTAGCCATCTCCTTTGCCTCATGTTCAGCTCTTTTTGTTCAAAGAAATACTTGAGGCTCTTGTTGTAATAACCCGTAAAATAAAATTTTTGTTAATGAAGAATTTAATCCAAATTGTTATTAGATCTTTTCCTTTTTATTTATAAGTGAGAAATTATCAGTTGATAATCAAATGATAACGTAATATGATCGGATCCGATAAATCGGACTACGAATGTGTGTGATGATCATCGATTCCCGTCCAAACAAAACAAGTGAGAAGTCGTAATCGTAATTATTCATGATATCTAAAACTACCGAAAATAGAAAGTTGACCATATCTTATATTTTAACTTTACCTCCCTACTTCAACAAACAACAATCCCACCCTCCCACATGTCCCTATCCTCTCGCAAAGTTCAAACTCGCAGCATGAGACAAAACACTACACTCGCACATCTCGCAGCCTTCTCCTCACCCAAATCCCTTTCATACACGACCCTCCACCACAAACCCTCCTCATTCTCTTGAATTCTCAACACCCCAAAGGCAACGAGAAAGAGAAAGAAAACAAAGAATCAAAGAAGAACAACAAGTTATCCATTTCATCTTCTAAACGTTAACACTTATTCTGTAAACAACAACCAACTCCCATTTTTTTTTCACAAAAGGTTTGCCTTCAAGGCCTTTGTCGATCAAGCGTAAACATACAACAAATAATCCTTCATCAAGGTAAGCTTCAAACATTCGTCCATTTATACCATTCACACATAACAGCACAGATTAAAAATTTAGATATGTATACAAATCTCTTATGCATTCAAATGAGAAGCAATAATCGAATCAAAAAAATAAAAAATAAAAAATGGAACATCGCTGCTCTGTCCTCCCTCTGTTCGCAAGGTCAAAACACGCCTTGTTGCTGTCCGTCAAGAGGACGACACCTGGCGACGCTCTTGGAGGGGCGTGTGCGCGACAACCGCAAGAAGGGGAGGGGCATCGACGGCGGTTGATGTGGCGTTACGGCAAGGAGAGGAACGCGAGGGAGGTGCGAGAAAAAACGAGCGAGCGACGACGGCGACGCGACTCCGATGGCAACGCGCTGCGGGCGAGCGGACGGCCGGTGAAGCGCGCGACGGCACCGCTGGAATGAGAGGGAAGGAGGCGGCGTGAATCTTGTGTGCGCCGAGAGAGAGAGAGAGAGAGGAGGAGACCGAGGTCGACGGCGACGGCGCTGCTGCATGACGCCGACAGGCGGTGGAAGGAGGCGGCGACGACAGCACATAGTGAGTGTGTGCGCCGTGAGTGTGTGTTCAGGGGCAGAGAGAGAGTGAGGGACGAGAATGGGAGGGGGGGCGGCTAGGGTTAGATGGGTAGGTTAGTTCTCTTGTTTTGGGCCAAAAAAGTGTGGGCCAAATTAATTAAAATGAGGATGGTAATGAGATTAAATAGATTAAATGGGCTTGCAATTTATTAAATTAAATGGGCCAAGACTTATTTAATTAAATGGGCCGAGATGAATTTAATTAGATGGGCCGAATATTGGGCCGTAGATTATTAATTGGCTTAACCTATTTAATTGGGATGGGCTTCCAGGACATGTGCCTCTATAATTAATTGTATTGGACTCATATGATTTAAATGTTGGACTTAAGTTATAAATAAAATTGGGCTTTAATTAAATTAAGATGGGCTTCAATTAATTAAATCATTTGGACTTGAGGAATTATTTAGATCAACTTTAATTAAATAAAGTTGATAAGCACTAATTAATTATAATTAGACATTTATTTAATTAAGCTACTTAAGCTTAATTGATTGATTTAGATGGACCTTAATAATTAATTGAGCTAGACTCAATGAAGTAATTAAGTTACTTAAATTTAATTAATTAGCTTGAGAGGACTTTAATTAATTAAGAGCAATGGGCCTTAATTAATTAATTTAAATAGGACTTTGACCAATTAAGTCATGTGGAGTTGATCAATTAAAATAATATTGATAAATGGCTTTTGAATTAATTGGTGAGAATTTAATTAAATGGACGGACTCTTTAATTAAATTGAAAATGAGCTTAGACTTATTTTTAAATAATGGGCTAGTATATAAATGGATAATAGACTTGAATTAATTACTTCTAGAATCCATTAAATTAAATTAAGGATTGAATTAATTCCGTATTAATTAAATAGGAGATTTAATTCTAATAATTAAGTTTTGGGGATTTATTTTAATTAATTAAATAATAATCTAAATATCAACTAATTAAAGTAATTTGATTGATTAATCAAATGTTTTGGACTTTAAACTAACCCATTTAGTTAACTTTAATTGTGGACTTAATTAATTAAATTGATTATTTAATTAATTTATTCGATTAATTAATGATATTAACTATGCCAAGTAGATGCTTGGAGAAATATTAGTAGCTTTAACTCAGAAACGCTTGTTAGATGACGATTGACTTACGAGAAATATTTATTGTTGTGTATGAGTTTTTCCGTTAGAATATATGGGACGTGTGAGGTGAGAAACACGATTTAGTAAATGATAATAACGAATGAGTTATTGGAACTCGAATTCGCTGATACGCATTAACAAACCATTTAATATTAGTTATGAACTTAGGATTCTTAAATTGTATGAAACGACGTGAAGAAACACCGATCGCGGAGAAGAATGCAACGACAAAGTGTCGTCTATCGCTATGACGAGACTAATCGAATAGACGAAATATAATTGTTAATAGAAGTCTTATCGATAACAAAATCCTAAAACCCAAGGACTTAAAGGATATCGAGTACGTTAAATGTTAGCAATACTTCTCGAAAGAAACGAATGACGTACTAAATTATATCTCTTACGTTGATAAGGTCCAGCGTGGACGTAGACGAAAACGACAAGGACCACTAGCAGATACTTCAAGAAGGACAATTCTTGAGGTGGGCTTTTCAAACAAAATGATTATGCATAACTCAAAGCATGATTTACAAAAGCTTTATGAAATATTATCGCATGAACTGTTATTGACTGCCAAATATTTATGTTTTGTTGTGTCCATATCTGAGGTTGGTTTGTCCAAATGTGGGACGAGAATTGATTGGTATATCCAATGTGGTATGTGAATGAGTTGGTCCACCAACGTTAAAAAAGGGTAACGATCGGATCCGACTTAGTTGAGGACTAACTCGGATTGTGTACACGTGTGACTGTGTGTTAAGGTTAGCTACCTCGATCGGTCACGGCGACTATGTGTAGGTGGCCACCTCCATAGTGCGCGAATGAATGAACGTATGATTGATGAATAAATTACCAGATATGGAACAACGTGATAAAATAGTCAGGCCTGACACTTTTGGAAAAATGATAAAATATTTGATAGGCATGAGTCTTTAACTAAAATCCTCATGTGCTATTGTGGGCAGTTCAATAACTTTTGATAAAGAAAACGTTTTCGGCAATGAGTCCACTGAGTACTTTTGTACTTAGCCCTGCATCTCGTTTTTGATGTGCAGGTTGAGCAAGGATCGATGATGGGTGCGAAGTGGTGCAGAGTGGCAGTTATTTTGATGCTTTATTAGGAAGGTTTCTAGAACCTTGGGCATGCATCGTCATATGCATGTCCACACGTTTAATTGCTGCCTAACTCTGATAATTTTTGATGCTTTGATCATAACTACTTTTATGCCGTATTGAACTGGAGGGTGTACCTCGTACTTTGAATTTTGCCCCGATTGGGTTATGTTTGAATCTTGAACCCCTTTTGACAAGTCCTTCTGTGACTTGAGTCTGTATTGAATGGCTTATCCCTTTTAGCCAATGCGTTATTGAGTAAGTGAATGATTGATTGCCTTGATTAGTTATGTTTATATCCGCTGCTTTATCATACCGGTGACGATCTATATGATCCGTACTTTATTGGAAAGTTGGGTCGTCACAAAGTGGTATCAGAGCCCTTGTTCGCTCTGGACCCTAGAAACCATTTCCTTGAATTATTAGTTGAAAGTCGAGTCTAGAAAGTATTTATGTTTCGATCACATCGCTTCGCACTCCATCGTCGTCCTGCTCAACGAGGAAGAAGGTAACTATTTCAACTAAAAGTTGTTTTGAAATGATGGAAGTATATGGAATGTGAATTGGAAATTTCAATATTTCCTTGTTGGGAAGTTGGGAATATTTTGGAAGGAAGAATATTTTGAAATTGAAAAGTTGTTTTAAATGATTAGTCATTAGCCTGAAAGAAAGTTGTGAACTTAAGACTTGGTAAATGAATAAATGAGAATGCTTGATTATTGCACAAGCTGTTGCGATTTGTGTTTATTATTGTATGCGAAGCATGATAGAAGCATGATGCGAATGAGTATGTTTTTCCCATGAGAACATAGACTCTTAAGCTGCATGATCCCTTTTTTCGCCGAACTTAGTATGAAAATATAAGATATCCCCAATTTAACGAAATACTAAGGAGGAACGAGAACATGGGGATCTTAAGGATCACAATCCGAACGGATTCGATGATGAGAATACGACGAGTCTATAACGACGAAGCAATTGCTTAACTGGGGGATTGCACTGCTATGAGTCCTAACCTCTCGACGCGAGGAAATTCCGAACACCACGCGTGTTGCCTCTATCGTGGCATAAGTGAAAAGAATGAACGTATAATGTTAAGGAAGTATAAAAAGAAATAACGATTTGTAAGTACATAATGAGAACAGATAGGATGCGATGCGATAATGTGAGTAGTAATAAGAAATCTAAACCCCAATAAGATAGGGTGACCTCCTAAACCTTTACCCGAAGGCTAGACCTCGGTCGTTACCCTACCTTAAGAAACCATACCGTCTCTTCCCGGAGACCAAACCAAGAAAGTAATGCCAAAAGGATTTGGGTATGTAAATCATAGAAATATAGATTTCTATAACCTTATTTGTATAGATGTTTATTGTGTACGTACCTTCTACTAGATACACCGTTATGTTTACCGTGTCTAACCATAGTGATACTTTCCTTTTCAGATGGCCCGGACCGTGTTCACGACTAGACGCCCTCTGTCCTCTAGGGCCACCCCCGAGGAGGTGATACGTTCGTACTGCTCCTACCAGATGTGCCATGGAGACGACCTTGGCGAGTTTCTGGCGCACTTCACACGCCACTGGGCTGCTGCACATGCCCGGGGTACATCGCACTATGACGGTGTACTCCGCCTGATCATGAGACTGCCATCTGACTGGCAGGGATACGCCCGAGAGATTTCGGCGGACTACATTTACCGACGCCGAGAGAGCTTTGACCTGGAGGCGGACCTGCCTCGCTTTGCTAGCCACTTGAGCTATGTATTCACGGTGTATGGAGCTGCACCACGTGGGCCGTATCTCCCCGCACGGGAATACACCTGGCGCGACGAGATTCCAGAGTGGCTCCATCCAGAGGTGCCCCGTCTAGCAGCTGATGGACCAGTGTTCTTGCCCGGCAGTGGCAGGGACATGTTCGAGGCGGGACCTTCCCGTCCCCGACAGCTCACATTCCCAGTCCTACCACCCGTAGGATTCCATCCCCAGCATTGTCCGCCCCGACCATCACCACCGGTCATGCCATGCCCATATCCACCCCACCGCGCCGGCTCCTCCACACCGGCCGCCGCCAACCCCATTGTGCACCGTGTACCATAATTCTGTGGAGATCGAGGACCCACGTGGCCTAGCTATAGGCAACGTGAGAGGAGCGTGTACTCGTCTGGCTGCTGCCCCACCCACAGCCACTGCTTTCGAGGAGGTCATGGCCGAGATTCACCGAGACCTAGCGGCTATGGAAGACGCCAGGGTCATTAGGATCCAGGAGCCCGTTGTCCCCGTGCCCGACGCTGGAGAGGAGGACCAGGAGGAAGATCGGGAGGAGGACCCGAGGAAGACCGGAGGAGGATCCGGAGGAGGACCATAAGCGCACCAGAGGGAGACCCCGAGGCGATCTATCGGTGACGACGAGATGGAGGGAGGATAGCTCCCAAGCTTCGATCGACTCGATGCATGGAGCCCGATCTACACCCCGGGCGACCATAGATCTAGTTCTTAGGACTAGATTATCTTTTGTCTATATACTTTGTATATCTTTTGATGCATGCGGAAACGATGAGTCGTTCCGACATGAATCCTATTTTGATGATCACGGTGGCGTTAGATTTTTGTACGCACCGTGACTAGGTACACGGAGTGATGCTGGTATTTATTTTTGGGCATCATACTCTGTACCCGACCTTTTGTAATCTTCACAATGCTGATGAAAGTCCTCGTAGAGGTAATTGATGTGTTATGATGATAGCTCTTCGAGAGCCTTTTGTTTTAATATTGTGTTATGTGGTGTTCGATGTTATGTTAAAAATTTTGCTACTTAAATAAATACCAAGTTGATATATATATAGATACATTAATCCTGATGAGTGGTATAAGACGAGATCTAATTACATGTGTTTGTGAAGGATAGGATGCCACCGAGAAGGAGAAATCGTGTGATAACACCTGAAAGAGAGGCCACACCACCACCACCACCACCACCACAGGCGAGACGGATCGAGGAACTGTTCCTCAGGCAAAACCCGCCCACCTTCAACGGGACCGGGAATCCCGTGGACGCTGAACTGTGGATTCGCGCTCTGGAGCGAATCTTCAATTTCCTCCACTGCACATCACAGGAACGCCTGTCATGCGTTGCCTTCCAGATGACTGGCGCCGCCGACTTTTGGTGGGAGGCGAAGAGAAAACCCGACGGAGGAAGAGCGGAAATTTTCTCACAGGAGGAATTGAAGAGGAAGTGTACGAGAGTACATTCCTAAGAGTTCCGGAAGAGGAAGGAGCACGAGTTTTACAACTTGCGCGAGGAAGGCCACGGTCACCGACACGACCGTGCGTTACGTGAAATGTCACAAGATGCACCTCAGCTGGTCGACACCGACGAGAAGAGGACTGAGAAATTTCGGGCGGGACTCCGCCATGAGATCAGGGTGTCGTTGGCTGGTCACGGAGATCTGACTTACCGTGAGGCCCTCAGTCGGGCACTGGACATCGAGGCTGCTCTGCCTGAAGATAGAGTCGTCACTGTGCATCCCCGACTCACCAAGGAGATCGCGGGAAGAGGAAGTGGGAAGGACCCCACCAAGGGCAAGGATCTAACACCAGCCAGGCCGACAGGAGGCCGTGGCAAGGGAACAACGTGCCATCTGGGCACGGGCAAGGAAACAACGTGCCATCTGGGCACGGGCAAGGAAATGGACGCACTATGGTACCCGCACCTGGCGGGGGAAACCAGAGGTTCATACGACCCCCTGTGTGCCCAAGGTGTCACAGGAGTCATAAGGGGGCGTGCGCATTCACCAATGATGGATGCTTCAAGTGCGGCCAGAAGGGCCACTTCTCCAGAGACTGCCCCGGGATACGCCAAGGGGGAAATGGCCGCCCCAATGTGCCCAACCAAGCCCAACCGGTCCGGGCTATTCAAGCCCAACCGTTCCAACAACAGCCCCAGTCCAAGATTATCACCAAACCGGCCATACCAACCACGGCGGCAGCGGCAAAGAAAAGTGGCGGCAACCCAAAGGCAATACCGCTCAAGAAGAACAACAACAGCAAGCAGCTACGGCAACAAGAAGAAAGCAATACCAAGCAACAACGGCCGCCCAGAAGCGAGGGCTCACGCCTCCACCAAGAAAGAGAGTACCCACAGGAGCCGCCAAGGAACCAAGGAAACTTGGCAGGTATGGGAATACTCCTCCAATTACCTGTTATCCTACTGTTTGATACTGGTGCCTCGCATTCTTTTATTGCTGAAGCATGCGTAGAGAACTTAGGACTAGATCCTAAAAGCGCTGAACAAATAATGAGAATATCTTCTCCAGTAGGAGGCATAAGAACGGTAACCCACATATGCTCGAACCTAGAACTTGGACTAGGCTCACTTAAGGTCTTGACAGATAACCTTCACGTCATACCTATGACGGATGTGGACATAATCCTAGGAATGGATTGGTTGACCGAACACAATGCGACCATCCTGTGTAGTGAAAGGAAAATTTCTTTCCAACATTCCGGAGAGGAACCTACAGACTTTCACGGGATCAGCATGGGGAGGAGAGTCCCAATCATATCCGCACTTCGAGCAAGGACGTTGCTGAACAAGACAGAGAACCACGCCTACCTCGTCTACCTTCAAGAGGAAGAGCAGAATGAAAGAAGGATAGAAGACGTCCCGATCGTGAAGGAGTATCCCGATGTATTTCAGCACAACCACGGGATTACCACCAAACCGATGATCGAGTTCACAATCGACCTTGAACCGTTACGCCCCGTATCAAAAGCTCCATCGGATGGCACCAAAGGAGCTTGAGGAATTGAAGATCAACTGCAAGAACTCTTGGGTTGGGATTCATTAGACCAGTGTGTCTCCATGGGAGCACCCGTCCTTTTCGTGAAAAGAAGGATGGCACTTTGAGAATGTGCATAGACTATCGAGAGTTAAACAAGATAACTCTTAAGAATAAGTATCCTTACCCGAATTGATGATCTGTTTGATCGACAAGGGAGCGAGTCTTTTCAAAGATAGATCTAAAGTCGGGATACCATCGTTAAGGATTAGACGGAGGATGTACCTAAAAGCGGCTTTCCGTACAAGGTATGGTCATTTCAATTCATCGTTATGCCCTTTGGACTTACAAATGCCCGGCGGATTTATGGATATTATGAGCAGTGTTTCACCCATACTTAGACAAATTCGTCTTAGTGTTCATAGGCGATATCTAATATACTCAAAGAATAACCAAGAACACCAAGAACACTTGAGGCGTACTACAAACATTGAGGCAAGAACAACTCTTCGCCAAGTTTAGCAAGTGTGAGTTTTGGTTAGGCAGTGACATTTTAGGTCACATCGTGTCCGCCGAGGAATCAAAGTAGACCCCTCGAAGATCGACACGGTTAAGTGAATGGGAGTCGCCAAGAACCGAATGAAATCGGAGTTTCTTAGGACTTGCCGGCTACTATCGAAGATTTATCGAAGGATTCTCAACGATAGCCGGACCCATGACCCAACCTGTTGAGAAAGGGATCAAGTATACGGGACCGCCGAGTGTGAGGCTAGTTTCAGAGCGAAGGAGTTGTTGACGAAAACACCTGCACTAGCGATGCCGAGGCGATAAAGAATACACAATCTACACGGATGCTTCCAAGAATGAAATAGGTTGTGTCCTGATGCAAGAAGGCAAGGTTATTGCTTACGCTTCAAGGCAATTACGCCTACATGAGTTGAACTATCCTACGCACGACCTGGAATTAGCAGCGGTCGTACATGCCTTAAAGATATGGAGGCATCACATTTATGGAGTTAGATGTGAGATCTATCTTGACCATAAGAGCACGAAATATTTCTTTGAGCGAAAGATCTTAACATGAGGCAGCGTAGATGGTTAGAGCTAGTGAAAGATTACGACTGTGGTATCAATTACCACCCAGGCAAGGCTAATGTTGTAGCCGATGCCTTGAGTCGCAAATCTCACCCTAGTTTGGGATGTTTCCTCAGTCATGAGGAAATACTCATAAAGGAATTTCAGAAGATGAACATCGAAGTCATAGATCCGTCTCTGACGATAGAGGGCTGTATTGCAACATTGATTGCAATCCCAGACTTAAGAGCCCGAATCTTAGGAGCTCAGAGGAAGAGCAAGAAGCTAGAGGAAATACGAGCTAAGATCAAGGACAATAACCACAAAAATTTCAAAGAAGCAACAGATAACGTTTTGTTGTATGACGGGAGGGTGTGTGTTCCAGAAGACGAGGAGCTTAAGAACGAAATCTTGAAGGAAGCTCATGAGACTTCTTATACCGCACACCCCGGCAGCACCAAAATGTACCAAGATCTCAAAGAAAAATTTTGGTGGGATGGAATGAAGCGAGACGTAGCTTCATTCGTATAACGTTGTTTGACGTGCCAACAAGTGAAAGCACTCCACCAACGACCGTATGGAACCTTACAACCGCTAGACATACCGGAGTGGAAATGGGATGATATAGCCATGGACTTTGTTACCGGGCTACCCAAATCACAGAGAGGAAATACCGCTATTTGGGTCATCATCGATCAATTGACCAAGAGCGCACATTTCCTACCCATTCCGATGACACATGGGTCAAATAGACTAGCACAGTTGTACGTCTGAGAGATCATACGTCTACATGGAGTTCGAGAAGACTATCACGTCTGATAGGGACTCAAAATTTACATCCAGTTCGGATAAGCTTACAAAGGGCGGGGACTCGACTACACTTGAAGCGCGTTCCACCCACGAGCACGGACGGACGGTCCAAGCGGACCATTCAGACGCTAGAAGACATGCTGAGAACCGTCGTCCTCGATAGAGGAGAAAGTTGGGAACAAGTGTTACCACTTGTGGAATTCGCCTACATTAACAGCTACCAAGCGACTATTGGAATGGCCTCGTACGAAGTGCTTTACGGAAGGAAATGTCGATCACCACTTTATTGGGATGAAGTGGGAGAAAGGAGAGTGTTAGGACCTGACTCTGTGGGAGAGATGATTGAGATCGTGCGACAGATCCGCCAAGCGGATCTAGGAGGCCCAAGACCGACAGAAGTCGACACGACAAACGTCGTACAGAACTACATTTTGAAGAGGGAGACAAGGTCTTCTTGAAAATTTCTCCATCTAAAGGGATCGTGAGATTCGGAATAAAAGGGAAGCTGCGACCTCGTTTCATAGGACCCTATGAAATTCTGGAGAGAATAGGACCCGGTGACTTCTGGACTTGCATTGCTTAAGTTTTGGAAACGTGCACAATGTGTTTCACGTTTCACAACTAAGGAAGTACATACATGATCCCAGTCATGTGATACCGCCAACAGATATTGTCCTCGATGACAATATGAGTTATGTAGAACTGCCTACGGAAATCTTGGACCGACGTACCCACAAGCTAAGGGACAAAGATATACCGTTAGTGAAAGTTCTATGGAGACACCATGGACAAGAAGAAGCAACTTGGGAACTAGAATCAGCTATGAAGGAAAAATACCCAGATCTTTTCCAAGGTTAGCAAATTTCGGGACGAAATTTAATTTAAGGGGGATGGTATGTAATAACCCGTAAAATAAAATTTTTGTTAATGAAGAATTTAATCCAAATTGTTATTAGATCTTTTCCTTTTTATTTATAAGCGAGAAATTATCAGTTGATAATCAAATGATAACGTAATATGATCGGATCCGATAAATCGGACTACGAATGTGTGTGACGATCATCGATTCCCGTCCAAACAAAACAAGTGAGAAGTCGTAATCGTAATTATTCACGATATCTAAAACTACCGAAAATAGAAAGTTGACCATATCTTATATTTTAACTTTACCTCCCTACTTCAACAAACAACAATCCCACCCCTCCCACATGTCCCTATCCCTCTGCAAAGAATCAAACTCTGCAGCATGAGACAAAACACTACACTCTGCACATCTGCAGCTTCTCCTCACCCAAATCCCCTTTCATATACACGACCCCTCCACCACAAACCCTCCTCATTCTCTTCAGAATTCTCAACACCCCAAAGGCAACGAGAAAGAGAAAGAAAACAAAGAATCAAAGAAGAACAACAAGTTATCCATTTCATCTTCTAAACGTTAACACTTATTCTGTAAACAACAACCAACTCCCATTTTTTTTTCACAAAAGGTTTGCCTTCAAGGCCACTGTCGATTGAAGCAGAAACATACAACAAATAATCCTTCATCAAGGTAAGCTTCAAACATTCGTCCATTTATACCATTCACACATAACAGCACAGATTAAAAATTTAGATATGTATACAAATCTCTTATGCATTCAAATGAGAAGCAATAATCGAATCAAAAAAAAAAATGGAGCGTTGCTCTCTCTCCCTCATTCGTAAGTCAAAACACGCCTTGTTGCTGTCCGTCAAGAGGACGACGCCTTGGCGACGCCGGAGGAGGTGGCCGTCCGCGCAACCGCAAGAATGGGGGGGGGCCGACGGCGGTTGATGTGGCGTTACGGCAAGGAGAGGAAGCGAGGGAGGCGCGAAAAAATGAGCGAGCGACGACGGCGACGCGACTCGGTGGCAACGCTGCTGGCGGCGGACGGGCGGTGAAGCGTGCCACGGCACCGCTGGAATGAGAGGAAGGAGGCGTGAATCTTGTGTGCGTCGAGAGAGAGAGAGAGCCGAGAGGGGAGGAGACCGAGGTCGACGGCGACGGCGCAGCTCGCAGACGTCGACTTGGCCGGCTGGAAGGAGGCGGCGACGGCAGCACAGAGTGAGTGTGTGCGCCGTGAGTGTGTGTTCAGGGGCAGAGAGAGAGTGAGGGACGAGAATGGGAGGGGGAGGGGGCACGGCTAGGGTTAGATGGGTAGGTTAGTTCTCTTGTTTTGGGCCAAAAGAGTGTGGGCCTAATTAATTAAAATGAGGATGGGCTGAGATTAAATAGATTAAATGGGCTTGCAATTTATTAAATTAAATGGGCCAAGACTTATTTAATTAAATGGGCCGAGATGAATTTAATTAGATGGGCCGAATATTGGGCCGTAGATTATTAATTGGCTGGACCTATTTAATTGGGATGGGCTTCCAGGACATGGGCCTCTATAATTAATTGTATTGGACTCATATGATTTAAATGTTGGACTTAAGTTATAAATAAAATTGGGCTTTAATTAAATTAAGATGGGCTTCAATTAATTAAATCCTTTGGACTTGAGGAATTATTTAGATCAACTTTAATTAAATAAAGTTGATAAGCACTAATTAATTATAATTAGACATTTATTTAATTAAGCTACTTAAGCTTAATTGATTGATTTAGATGGACCTTAATAATTAATTGAGCTAGACTCTAATGAAGTAATTAAGTTACTTAAATTTAATTAATTAGCTTGAGAGGACTTTAATTAATTAAGAGCAATGGGCCTTAATTAATTAATTTAAATAGGTATTTGACCAATTAAGTCATGTGGAGTTGATCAATTAAAAATAATATTGATAAATGGCTTTTGAATTAATTGAGTGAGAATTTAATTAAATGGATGGACTCTTTAATTAAATTGAAAATGAGCTTAGACTTATTTTTAAATAATGGGCTAGTATATAAATGGATAATAGACTTGAATTAATTACTTCTAGAATCCATTAAATTAAATTAAGGATTGAATTAATTCTGTATTAATTAAATAGGAGATTTAATTCTAATAATTAAGTTTTGGGGATTTATTTTAATTAATTAAATAATAATCTAAATATCAACTAATTAAAGTAATTTGATTGATTAATCAAATGTTTTGGACTTTAAACTAACCCATTTAGTTAACTTTAATTGTGGACTTAATTAATTAAATTGATTATTTAATTAATTTATTCGATTAATTAATGATATTAACTATGCCAAGTAGATCTTTGGAGAAATATTAGTAGCTTTAACTCGTAAACGCTTGTTAGATGACGATTGACTTACGAGAAATATTTATTGTTGTGTATGAGTTTTTCCGTTAGAATATATGGGACGTGTGAGGTGAGAAACACGATTTAGTAAATGATGATAACGAATGAGTTATTGGAACTCGAATTCGCTGATACGCATTAACAAAGCATTTAATATTAGTTATGAACTTAGGATTCATAAATTATACGAAACGACGTGAAGAAACACCGATCGCGAAGAAGAATGCACGACAAAGTGTCGTCTATCGCTATGACGAGACTAATCGAATAGATGAAATATAATTGTTAATAGAGTCTTATCGATAACAAAAATCCTAAAACCCAAGGACTTAAAGGATATCGAGTACGTTAAATGTTAGCAATACTTCTCGAAAGAAACGAATGACGTACTAAATTATATCTCTTACGTTGATAAGGTCCAGCGTGGACGTAGACGAAAACGACAAGGACCACTAGCAGATACTTCAAGAAGGACAATTCTTGAGGTGGGCTTTTCTTGAAACAAAATGATTATGCATAACTCAAAGCATGATTTACAAAAGCTTTATGAAATATTATCGCATGAACTGTTATTGACTGCCAAATATTTATGTTTTGTTGTGTCCATATCTGAGGTTGGTTTGTCCAAATGTGGGATGAGAATTGATTGGTATATCCAATGTGGTATGTGAATGAGTTGGTCCACCAACGTTAAAAAAGGGTAACGATCGGATCCGACTTAGTTGAGGACTAACTCGGATTGTGTACACGTGTGACTGTGTGTTAAGGTTAGCTACCTCGATCGGTCACGGCGACTATGTGTAGGTGGCCACTCCATAGTGCGCGAATGAATGAACGATGATTGATGAATAAATTACCGATATGGAACAACGTGATAAAATAGTCAGGCCTGACACTTTTGGAAAAATGATAAAATATTTGATAGGCATGAGTCTTTAACTAAAATCCTAATGTGCTATTGTGGGCATTTAAATAACTTTTGATAAAAGCGTTTTCGCAATGAGTCCACCGAGTACTTTTGTACTTAGCCCCGCATCTCGCTTTTGATGCGGGTTGAGCAAGGATCGATGATGGGTGCGAAGTGGTGCAGAGTGGCGATTATTTTGATGCTTTATTAGGAAGGTTTCTAGAACCTTGGGCATGCATCGTCATATGCATGTCCACACGCTTAATTGTTGCCTAACTCGATAATTTTGATGCTTTGATCATAACTACTTTTATGCCAGATTGAGCTGGAGGGTGTACTCGTACTTTGAATTTTGCCCGATGGGTTATGTTTCAATCTTGAACCCCTTTTGACAAGTCCTTCGTGACTTGAGTCTCAGATGAATGGCTTATCCCTTTTAGCCAATGCGTTATCGAGTAAGTGAATGATTGATTGCCTTGAATAGTTATGTTTATATCCGCCGCTTTATCATACCGTGACGATCTATTTGATCCGTACTTTATTGGAAAGTTGGGTCGTCACAAAGTGGTATCGAGCCCTTGTTCGCCTCCGGACCCTAGAAACCCTTTCCTGAATTATTAGTTGAAAGTCGAGTCTAGAAAGTATTTATGTTTGATCACATCGCATCGCACTCCATCGTCGTCCTGCTCAACGAGGAAGAAGGTAACTATTTCAACTAAAAGTTGTTTTGAAATGATGGAAGTATATGGAATGTGAATTGGAAATTTCAATATTTCCTTGTTGGGAAGTTGGGAATATTTTGGAAGGAAGAATATTTTGAAATTGAAAAGTTGTTTTAAATGATTAGTCATTAGCCTGAAAGAAAGTTGTGAACTTAAGACTTGGTAAATGAATAAATGAGAATGCTTGATTATTGCACAAGCTGTTGCGATTTGTGTTTATTATCAGATGCGAAGCATGATAGAAGCATGATGCTAATGAGTATGTTTTTCCCATGAGAACATAGACTCTTAAGCTGCATGATCCCTTTTTCGCCGAACTTAGTATGAAAATATAAGATATCCCCAATTTAACGAAATACTAAGGAGGAACGAGATCATGGGGATCTTAAGGATCACAATCCGAACGGATTCGATGATGAGAATGCGACGAGTCTATAACGACGAAGCAATTGCTTAACTGGGGGATTGCACTGCTATGAGTCCTAACCTCTCGACGCGAGGAAATTCGAACACCACGCGTGTTGCCTCTATCGTGGCATAAGTGAAAAGAATGAACGTATAATGTTAAGGAAGTATAAAAGAAATAACGATTTGTAAGTACATAATGAGAGCGAGATAGATGCGATGCGATAATGTGAATAGTAATAAGAAACTAAACCCCAATAAGATAGGGTGACCTCTAAACCTTTACCCGGCTAGACCTCGGTCATTACCCTACCTTAAGAAACCATACCGCCTCTTCCTGAGACCAAACCAAGAAAGTAATGCCAAAAGGATTTGGGTATGTAAATCATAGAAATATAGATTTCTATAACCTTATTTGTATAGATGTTTATTGTGTACGCATTTTCTACTAGATACACCGTTATGTTTACCGTGTTCAACCATAGTGATACTTTCCTTTCGATGGCCCGGACCGTGTTCACGACTAGACGCCCTCTGTCCTCTAGGGCCACCCCGAGGAGGTGATACGCCTGCATCGCTCCTACCGATGTGCCATGGAGACGACTCTTGGCGAAGTTTAAAGCGCACTTCACACGCCATCGGGCTGCTGCACATGCCGGGGTACATCGTACTATGACGGTGTACTCCGCCGATCATGAGGCGCCATCCGACCGGTGGATACGCCGAGAAATTTCAAGGACTACATTTACCGACGCCGAGAGAGCTGACTGAGGTGGACCCGCCCGCTTTGCTAGCCACTGAGCTATGTATTCACGGTGTATGGAGCTGCACCACGGGCCGATCTCCCGCACGGAAATACACCTGCGCGACGAGATTCCAGAGTGGCTCCATCCAGAGGTGCCTGCCTAGCGGTGATGGACTGAAGTGTTCTTGCCGGCAATGGCGGTGGACATGTTCGAGTTGGGACCTTCCCGCCCCGACACCACATTCCAGCCCTACCACCCGTAGGATTCCATCCCAAGATTGTCCGCCCGACCATCACCACCGTCATGCCATGCCCATATCCACCCCCACCGCCGGCCTCCACCACCCCGGCCGCCACCCCCACGTGCACCGTGTACCAAAATTCTGTGGAGATCGAGGACCCACGTGACCTAGCTGTAGGCAACGTGAGAGGAGCGTGTACTCGTCTGGCTGCTACCCCACCCACAGCCAGCCACTGCTTTCGAGGAGGTCATGGCCGAGATTCGCCGAGACCTAGCGGCTATGGAAGACGCCAGGGTCATTAGGATCCAGGAGCCCGTTGTCCCCGTGCCCGACGCTGGAGAGGAGGACCCAGAGGAAGATCCGGAGGAGGACCCCGAGGAAGACCCGGAGGAGAATCCGGAGGAGGACCCCGAGGCAGACCCAGAGGGAGACCTCGAGGGCGATCTATCAGCTGACGACGAGATGGAGGGAGTGGATAGCTCCCAAGCTTCCAGTCCTGACTCCGATGCATGGAGTCCGATCTACACCCCGGGCCACCATAGATCTAGTTCTTAGGACTAGATTATCTTTTGTCTATATACTTTGTATATCTTTTGATGCATGCGGAAACGATGAGTCGTTCCGACATGAATCCTATTTTGATGATCACGGTGGCGTTAGATTTTTGTACGCACCGTGACTAGGTACACGGAGTGATGCTTGTATTTATTTTTGGGCATCATACTCTGTACCCGACCTTTTGTAATCTTCACAATGCTGATGAAAGTCCTCGTAGAGGCAATTGATGTGTTATGATGATAGCTCTTCGAGAGCCTTTTGTTTTAATATTGTGTTATGTGGTGTTCGATGTTATGTTAAAAATTTTGCTACTTAAATAAATACCAAGTTGATATATATATATAGATACATTAATCCTGATGAGTGGTATAAGACGAGATTTAATTTCATATGTTTGTGAAGGATAGGATGCCACCGAGAAGGAGAAATCGTGTGATAACACCTGAAAGAGAGGCCACACCACCACCACCACCACCACCACAAAGTAGACGGATCGAGGAACTGCTCGTGCAAAACCCGCCCACCTTCAACGGGACCGGGAATCCTGTGGACGCCGAATCAGGATTCGGCTCGAGCGAATCTTCATTTCTCCACCGCACATCACAGAACGCCTGTCATGCGTTGCCTTCCAGATGATCGCGCGCCGCCGACTTTTGGTGGGAGGCGAAGAGAAAACCCGATGTAGGAAGAATCGAAAGTTTCTCTGGGAGGAATTCAAAGAGGAAGTGTCAGAAGTACATTCCTAAGAGTTACGGAAGAGGAAGGAGCACGAGTTTTACAACTTGCGCCAAGGAAGGCCACGGTCACCGACACGATCATGTATGCTCGTGAAATGTCACGGTATGCACCTCACCTGGTCGACACCGACGAGAAGAGGATTGAGAAATTTCGCGGGACTCCGCCATGAGATCGTGGTGTCGCTGGCTGGTCACGGAGATCCGACTTACCGTGAGGCCCTCACGGGCATCGACATCGAGGTTGCTCGCTCAAGATAGAGTCGTCATCAGGCATCCCCGACTCACCAAGGAGATCACGGAAGAGGAAGTGGGAAGGACCCCACCAAGGGCAAGAATCTAACACCAGCCAGCCGGCTGCGAGGCGTGGCAGGGAACAACGTGCCATCCGGCACGGGCAGGAAACAACGTGCCATCTAGGCACGGCAGGAAACAACGTGCCATCCGGCACGGGCAAAGAAATGGACGCACTATGGTACCAAGACCGCTGGGGAAACCAGAGGTTCATACGACCCCCGTGTGCCCAAGGTGTCACATGAGTCATAAGGGGCGGCGATTCACCAATGATGGATGCTTGAGTGCGGCCGAGGGCCACTTCTCCGCAGACCGCCCGGATACGCCCGAGGGAAATGGCCGCCTAATGTGCCCAACTAAGCCCAACCGGTCCGGCTATTCAAGCCCAACTGTTCCAACAATGCCCCGGTCCAAGATTATCACCAAACCGACGGCCATACCAACCACGGCAACAACGGCGGCAACGAAGGGCGGCAACCCCAAAGAGAATACCGCAAACCTCAAGAACAACAACAATAACAAGACTTATACCGCAAATAAAGCAACAAGAATACCAAAGAACAACGGCCGCCTCAGAAGCGAGGGCCTACGCCCACCAAGAAAGAGAGTACCCACAGAGCCGCCAAGGAACCAAGGAAACTTGCGGTATGGGAATACTCCTCCAATTACCGTTATCCCACTGTTTGACACCGTGCCTCGATTCTTTTATTGTCAAGCATGCGAGAGAACTTAGGACTAGATCCTAAAAGCGCCGAACAAATAATGAGAATATCTTCTCCAAGAGGAGGCATAAGAACGGTAACCACATATGCTCTAACCTAGAACTCGACTAGGCTCACTTAAGGTCTTGACAGATAACCTTCACGCCATACCTATGACGGATGTGGACATAATCCTAGGAATGGATTGGTTGACCGAACATAATGCGACCATCCCTGTAGTGAAAGGAAAATTTCTTTCCAACATTAGGAGAGGAACCCATGACTTTCACGGATCGCATGGGGAGGAGAGTCCCAATCATATCCGCACTTCGAGCAAGGACGCTCTTTGAACAAGACAGAGAACCACGCCTACCTCGCTCTACCTTCAAGAGGAAGAGCGTAATGAAAGAAGGATAGAAGACGCCCGATCGTGAAGGAGTATCCCGATGTATTTCCGTAAGAATTACCGGATTACCACCAAACCGACGCATCGAGTTCACAATCGACCTTGAACCGTGTTCTCGCCTCAATCAAAAGCTCCATACCGGATGGCACCAAAGGAGCTTGAGGAATTGAAGATCCAACCGCAAGAACTCTGGAGTTGGGATTCATTAGACCCAAGGTGTGTCTCCATGGGAGCACCCGTCCTTTCGTGAAAAGAAGGATGGCACTTTGAGAATGTGCATAGACTATCGAGAGTTAAACAAGATAACTCTTAAGAATAAGTATCCCTTGCCCCGAATTGACGATCTGTTTGATCAGCTTAAGGGAGCAGGAGTCTTTTCAAAGATAGATCTAAAGTCGGGATACCATCAGTTAAGGATTAGACCAGAGGATGTACCTAAAACGGCTTTCCGTACAAGGTATGGTCATTTCGAATTCATCGTTATGCCCTTTGGACTTACAAATGCCCCGGCAGTATTTATGGATATTATGAACAGAGTGTTTCACCCATACTTAGACAAATTCGTCTTAGTGTTCATAGACGATATCCTAATATACTCCAAGAATAACCAAGAACACCAAGAACACTTGAGAACTGTGCTACAAACATTGAGGCAAGAACAACTCTTCGCCAAGTTTAGCAAGTGTGAGTTTTGGTTAGGCGAAGTGACATTTTTAGGTCACATCGTGTCCGCCGAGGGAATCAAAGTAGACCCCTCGAAGATCGACACAGTTCGTGAATGGGAGTCGCCAAGAACCCGAATGAAATTGAGTTTCTTAGGACTTGCCGGCTACTATCGAAGATTTATCGAAGGATTCTCAACGATAGCCCGACCCATGACCCAACTGTTGAGAAAGGGGATCAAGTATACCTGGACCGCCGAGTGTGAGGCTAGTTTCCAGAGACTGAAGGAGTTGTTGACGACAGCACCTGTACTAGCAGTACCCGAGGCAGATAAAGAATACACAATCTACACGGATGCTTCCAAGAATGGACTAGGTTGTGTGCTGATGCAAGAAGGCAAGGTTATTGCTTACGCTTCAAGGAAATTACGCCTACATGAGTTGAACTATCCTACGCACGACCTGGAATTAGCAGCAGTCGTACATGCCTTAAAGATATGGAGGCATCACCTTTATGGAGTTAGATGTGAGATCTATGTCGACCATAAGAGCCCGAAATATTTCTTTGAGCGTAAAGATCTTAACACGAGGCGTCAGAGATGGTTAGAGCTAGTGAAATATTACGATCGTGGTATCAATTACCACCCGTGAAAGGCTAATGTTGTAGCCGATGCCTTGAGTCGCAAATCTCACCCTAGTTTGGGATGTTTCCTCACCATGAGGAAATACTCATAAAGGAATTTCGTAAGATGAACATCAAGTCATTGATCCGTCTCGACGATAGAGGGTCAGATTGCAACATTGATTGCAATCCTGCACTTAAGAGCCCGAATCTTAGGAGCTCGGAGGAAGAACAAGAAGTTAGAGGAAATACGAGCTAAGATCAAGGACAATAACCACAAAATTTCAAAGAAGCAACAGATAACGTTTTGTTGTATGACGGGAGGGTGTGTGTTCCAGAAGACGAGGAGCTTAAGAATGAAATCTTGAAGGAAGCTCATGAGACTTCTTATACCGCACACCCCGGCAGCACCAAAATGTACCAAGACCTCAAAGAGAAATTATGGTGGGATGGAATGAAGCGAGACGTAGCTTCATTCGTAGAATGTTGTTTGACGTGCCAACAAGTGAAAGCACTCCACCAACGACCATATGGAACCTTACAACCGCTAGACATACCGGAGTGGAAATGGGATGATATAGCCATGGACTTTGTTACCGGGCTACCCAAATCACAGAGGAAATACCGCTATTTGGGTCATCATCGATCGATTGACCAAGAGCGCACATTTCGCACTCCATTCCGATGACACATGGGTCAAATAGACTAGCACGCTTGTACGTCCGAGAGATCATACGCTCACATGGAGTTCAAGACTATCACGCCCCGATAGGGACTCAAATTTACATCCAGATTCGGATAAGCTTACAAAGGAACCTGGGACTCGACTACACTTCAGCACTGCTCCACCCACAGACGGACGGACAGTCCGAGCGGACCATTCTGTCACGGAAGACATGTCGAGAACCGTCGTCCTCGATAGAGAGAAAGTTGGGAACAAGTGTTACCACTTGTGGAATTCGCCACAACAATGTGCCTACCAAGCGACTATCGAATGGCCCCACGAAGCGCTTTACGGAAGGAAATGTCGATCACCACTTTACCGGGATGAAGTGGGAGAAAGGAGAGTATTAGGACCCGACTACGTGGGAGAGATGATTGAGATCGCACGACGGATCCGCCAACGGATCAAGGAGGCCCAAGACCGACAGAAGTCGTCGACGACAAACGCCGTATGTAACTACATTTTGAAGAGGAGAAGGTCTTCTTGAAAATTTCTCCATCTAAAGGGATCGTGAGATTCGGAATAAAAGGGAAGTCATGACCTCGCTTCATAGGACCCTATGAAATTACGGAGAGAATAGGACCCGCCGGCTTACGTGACTTGCATTGTCGCCAAGTTTTGGAAACGTGCACAATGTGTTTCACGCTTCACAACTAAGGAAGTACATACATAATCCCACCATGTGATATCGCCAACAAATATTGTCCTCGATGACAATATGAGTTATGTAGAACCGCCACGGAAATCTTGGACCGACGTATCCACAAGCTAAGGGACAAAGATATACCGTTAGTGAAAGTTCTATGGAGACACCATGGACAAGAAGAAGCAACTTGGGAACTAGAATCGCTATGAAGGAAAAATACCCGGATCTTTTCCAAGGTTAGCAAATTTCGGACTAAATTTAATTTAAGGGATGGTATGTAATAACCCGTAAAATAAAATTTTTGTTAATGAAGAATTTAATCCAAATTGTTATTAGATCTTTTCCTTTTATTTATAAGTTTAGAAATTATCATTGATAATCAAATGATAACGTAATATGATCGGATCCGATAAATCGACTACGAATGGGTGACGATCATCGATTCCCGCCCAAACAAAACAAGTGAGAAGTCGAATCGTAATTATTCACGATATCTAAAACTACCGAAAATAGAAAGTCGACCATATCTTATATTTTTACTTTACCTCCCTACTCAACAAACAACAATCCCACCCTCCCACATGTCCCTATCCTCCGCAAAGAATCAAACTCGCAAAGATGAGACAAAACACTACACTCGCACATCCGCAGCCTTCTCCTCACCCAAATCCCCTTTCATATACACGACCCTCCACCACAAACCCTCCTCATTCTCTTCGTAATTCTCAACACCCCAAAGGCAACGAAAGAGAAAGAAAACAAAGAATCAAAGAAGAACAACAAGGTATCCATTTCATATTCTAAACGTTAACACTTATTCTCAGAACAACAACCAACTCCCATTTTTTTTCACAAAAGGTTTGCCTTCAAGGCCACCGCCGATCAAGCGTAAACATACAACAAATAATCCTTCATCAAGGTAAGCTTCAAACATTCGCCCATTTATACCATTCACACATAATAGCCTGTATTAAAATTTAGATATGTATACAAATCTCTTATGCATTCAAATGAGAAGCAATAATCGAATCAAAAATAAAAAAAAAAAATGGAACGCTGCTCTGTCCTCCCTCTGTTCGTGCGTCAAAACACGCCTTGTTGCTGTCCGTCGAAGAGGACGACAGCCTTGGCGACGCTCTTCGGAGGTGGCCGTGCTGCGGCAACTGCAAGAAGGGGGAGGGTCGACGGCGGTTGATGTGGCGTTACGGCAAGGAGAGGGAACGCGAGGGAGGCGCGAGAAAAAAAAATGAGCGAGCGACGACGGCGACGCGACTCCGGTGGCAACGCGCTGCGGGCGGCGGACGGCCGGTGAAGCGCGCGACGGCACCGCTGGAATGAGAGGGAAGGAGGCGGCGTGAATCTTGTGTGCGCCGAGAGAGAGAGAGCCGAGAGGGGAGGAGACCGAGGTCGACGGCGACGGCGCGGCTCGCAGACGTCGACTTGGCCGGCTGGAAGGAGGCGGCGACGGCAGCACATAGTGAGTGTGTGCGCCGTGAGTGTGTGTTCAGGGGCAGAGAGAGAGTGAGGGACGAGAATGGGAGGGGGGGCGGCTAGGGTTAGATGGGTAAGTTAGTTCTTTTGTTTTGGGCCAAAAGAGTGTGGGCTAAATTAATTAAAATGAGGATGGTGAGATTAAATAGATTAAATGGCTTGCAATTTATTAAATTAAATGGGCCAAGACTTATTTAATTAAATGGGCCGAGATGAATTTAATTAGACGGGTCGAATATTGGTCGTAGATTATTAATTGGTCTGGACCTATTTAATTGGGATGGGCTTCCGTGACACGGGCCTCTATAATTAATTGTATTGGACTCATATGATTTAAATGTTGGACTTAAGTTATAATAAAATTGGGCTTTAATTAAATTAAGATGGGCTTCAATTAATTAAACTTTCGACTTGAGGAATTATTTAGATCAACTTTAATTAAATAAAGTTGATAAGCACTAATTAATTATAATTAGACATTTATTTAATTAAGCTACTTAAGCTTAATTGATTGATTTAGATGGACCTAAATAATTAATCGAGCTAGACTCTAATGAAGTAATTAAGTTACTTAAATTTAATTAATTAGCTTGAGAGGACTTTAATTAATTAAGAGCAATGGGCCTTAATTAATTAATTTAAATAGGTATTTGACCAATTAAGTCATGTGGAGTTGATCAATTAAAATAATATTGATAAATGGCTTTTGAATTAATTGAGTGAGAATTTAATTAAATGGACGGACTCTTTAATTAAATTGAAAATGAGCTTAGACTTATTTTTAAATAATGGGCTAGTATATAAATGGATAATAGACTTGAATTAATTACTTCTAGAATCCATTAAATTAAATTAAGGATTGAATTAATTCCGTATTAATTAAATAGGAGATTTAATTCTAATAATTAAGTTTTGGGGATTTATTTTAATTAATTAAATAATAATCTAAATATCAACTAATTAAAGTAATTTGATTGATTAATCAAATGTTTTTGGACTTTTAAACTAACCCATTTAGTTAACTTTAATTGTGGACTTAATTAATTAAATTGATTATTTAATTAATTTATTCGATTAATTAATGATATTAACTATGCCAAGTAGATGCTGGAGAAATATTAGTAGCTTTAACTCGTAAAACGTTTGTTAGATGACGATTGACTTACGAGAAATATTTATTGTTGTGTATGAGTTTTTCCGTTAGAATATATGGGACGTGTGAGGTGAGAAACACGATTTAGTAAATGATGATAACGAATGAGTTATTCGAACTCGAATTCGCTGATACGCATTAACAAACCATTAATATTAGTTATGAACTTAGATTCTTAAATTGTACTAAACGACGTGAAGAAAAACCGATCGCATGAGAAGAAAGCAACGACAAAGTGTCGCCTATCGCTATGACGAGACTAATAAAATAGATTTAAATATAATTGTTAATGTAGTCTTATCGATAAAAAAATCCTAAAACCCAAGGACTTAAAGGATATCGAGTACGTTAAATGTTAGCAATACTTCTAAAGAAACGAATGACGACTAAATTATATCTCTTACGTTGATAAGGTCCAGCATGGACGAGACGAAAACGACAAGGACCACTAGTAGATACTTCAAGAAGGACAATTCTTGAGGTGGGCTTTTTTGAAACAAAATGATTATGCATAACTCAAAGCATGATTTACAAAAGCTTTATTAAATATTATCGCATGAACCGTTATCGATCGCCAAATATTTATGTTTTGTTGTGTCCATATCCGAGGTTGGTTTGTCCAAATGTGGGACGAGAATTGATTGGTATATCCAATGTGGTATGTGAACGAGTTGGTCCACCAACGCTAAAAAGGGTAACGATCGGATCCGACTTAGTTGAGGACTAACTCGGATTGTGTACACGATGGACCGTGTGTTAAGGTTAGCTACCTCGATCGTCACGGCGACTATGTGTAGGTGGCCACCCATAGTGCGCGAACGAACGAACGATGATTGATGAATAAATTACCGATATGGAACAACGTGATAAAATAGTCGCCCGACACTTTTGGAAAATGATAAAATATTTGATAGGCATGAGTCTTTAACTAAAATCCTCATGTGCTATTGTGGGCGCTCAATAACTTTGATAAAGAAAACGCCGCAATGAGTCCACCGAGTACTTTTGTACTTAGCCCCGCATCTCGCTTTTGAATTGCGGGTTGAGCAAGGATCGATGATGGGTGCGAAGTGGTGCAGAGTGGCGCTTATTTTGATGCTTTATTAGAAGGTTTCTAGAACCTTGGGCATGCATCGTCATATGCATGTCCACACGCTTAATTGCCGCCTAACTCGATAATTTTGATGCTTTGATCATAACTACTTTTATGCCAGATTGAACCGGAGGTGTACTCGCACTTTGAATTTTGCCCGATGGGTTATGTTTCAATCTTGAACCCTTTCGACAAGTCCTTCGTGACTTGAGTCTCAGATGAATGGCTTATCCTTTTAGCCAATGCGTTATCGAGTAAGTGAATGATTGATTGCCTTGATTAGTTATGTTTATATCCGCTGCTTTATCATACCGGTGACGATCTATATGATCCGTACTTTATTGGAAAGTTGGGTCGTCACACTTGTGATCCGTGAAGATCTCACACTTAACTCCATAGAGATAGTGCCTCCAAATCTTCAACGCATGAACGACTGCTGCTAACTCCAGATCGTGAGTTGGGTAGTTCAACTGTGCGGTTTCAACCGACGAGACACGAAGCTATAACCTTCCCGCTCGCATGAGAACGCAACCTAAACCAAGTTTGGATGCATCGGTGTAGACCATAAACCCATCGCTCCTTCCGCACGGCTAACACCGAGCGGTTGTTAGCTTCTTCTTTAATTCTTGAAACTTGCTTCACAAGCTTCGACCATGAAAACTTGATTCCTTTCCGAGCTGTTGCGTCATCGGCCTTGCCAACATCGAAAACCCTTCGATGAAACGTCTATAATATCCGCCAAGCCTAGAAAGCTTCAACCTCATTGGCATTAGTTGGAACCTTCCGATTACTTACATCGCTCAACCTTCACTGGTCGACTTTGATTCCTTCGCAGACACGATGTGTCCAAGGAACATCACTTCTTTGAGCCAAAATTCGACTTACTATACTGCATACAACCTCTTTGCTCGTAACGCTTCAAGAACGGCACGGAGGTGTTCTCTATGCAACTCGCATTCTTGGAATAGATGAGAATATCATCGATAAAACCAAGATGAAACTATCCGATGCTGATGGAAAACTCGATTCATCGTGTCCATGAAAATCGCCGCGCATTGGTCAAACCAAACGGCATCACGATGAACTCAGAGTGCCCATACCGCTCGAACGCGGTCTTCGTAACGCCCTCCTTCCTGATCTTCAGCTGATGGTAGCCCCGACATCAAATCGATCTTAGAGAAGACACTCGCTCCTTTGAGTTGGTCAAACAGATCGTCGATCCTCGGAAGAGGATATCCGTTTCGATCGTCACTTATTCTCTCGTAGTCAATGCACATCCGCATTGACCCATCCTTCTTCTTGACGAACGTAATCGCGCTCCCCACGGCGACACGCTAGGTCGGATAAAACCTAGATCCAACAGCCCGCGCAATCGCGCCGCTTCTTGCAATTCCTTAGGTGCCATTCAGATGGTGCCTTTGATATCGGGCGCCGCTCCCGGTTCCGCATCAATAGTGAATTCCACTTGTTTATCAGCGGTAAACCTGGCAAGTCCTCGGAAACACATCCGGATATTCACACACCACGGGCTCTCTTCGCAATCGTTATGCTTCAGGTGCCCCGTCAAACTCACCAAGAAAGTTTGACAGCTTCCTTCCCGATCATCCTCACCGCCTTCAAGGTCGAGATCATTCGCACGCAAACACCCATCCTTATGCCGTGGAAACAAACATCCACTCCTTCGGCTGTTCAAATGTAACTTCTCTCTAGACAACGATAGTTGCCATGTGCTTTTCCAACCAATCCAAGCCAAAGATGACATTGAAATCTTCCATTCGATGACATGCAAATTGACAAGGACCTTTCAAGATAGATTTCTACCTCCGGTTCGCAAATCTTTCGCTTTTAGCACTTTCCCGACGGATGCTAATTTGTGGTACTCTGTGATTTCGGGTACCAAACCCAACCTCTTACACGCGATTCTCAAACGAAAGAATGCGAGGCTCCTCAGATCAAACAAAGCGAAACGGTATATCACCATATGGATTATACCGCAAGATTTTTGGGAGCTTGTGTTGCTCAAGGTCGATTCAAGGCGACACCCTTGCTTGCCGCGGTGGCCTTTAGTTTGCTGGCCTAGGGTGACCTCCGCTCCGTTGTTTGTCCTCCATGAGCTCGACCGCTCATGAGCTGGATGTCGCCATCGGCGGCTACATCGCCGCCCTCCTAACGGACAATCTCGAGCGTAATGTCCAGATTTTACAACGATAGCACTCGGTGCTACCTTGCTCGCATCACGAAATGATTCCTTTGGCATTTCGCACCGAGGTTTTTCCACACCTTGCCGCATAGGTTGGAAATTCCTTCCCAAGGTTGCTTTCTCTCACTGAATGCCTTGATTCCTTGGAATCATCGACCGCTTTGGTTCCTCGAACACCGATTGCTTTCCCGATCTTCCCATTTCCTTTACCTCTTCCTCCGCCACCGGCTGTCCGGTGGCATCGTTTTTCCGGGCAACATTGACTCAATGTTTAATGCCCGGTTCAAGGATCGCGATACGCCGATCTCCCCGATCGACGAGCGAAATTCGATCTCGGCCGGAATCCTCTCGAACTCGCTCGCCTCGGCACCTCGGGCCGACCTGTATGTAGCATAACGTGATAGACGATTGAACGAGCGATCGCATCGGTGACCGCCCTTCTCCCTTTACGAAGATTCCGTAACTCGCTTTGCCTTCTCTCTCGTAAACGCTAGCACGCATTTTCCATGAGTTCTTCCTCGAAATCTTCCCACGATACCTTCCCCATCGCCCCGGTGTTGTGGTCCTCCTCACGGATTCCCACCGTAAATCAGCCTCATCGGTTAGTCGAAAGATCGCGCATTCAGCTTTTTCGCTTCTTCGCACCGATGTATTCAAGATCCTTTCGTGGATCGTATCCGCCTCGGCGCCGATCGGTTCGCCGAGACCGTCAAACGTGGGGATTTCGCCACGAAAACTCTCGATCGCATGCCGAACCAAAGGTGGTTCCCGGCTTCTTCCACATGATTGTTCCTCCGGTTCCTTGTTCTCGCATTCGCATCGACGCTTGAAACATTAGAAACGCCGCATAGATAACCGGTATCATCGCATAACATATATCATCACCCATATCACATATCATCACATATATCGCATATCACGCACGATCACATATAATCATGCAATCCTCGTCAACATATCATCGTTATGCATTTCACATAACATTATCATCACACATCACATAGATCATATATCATCATAGCATAGCTCATATCACATATAAGCATTAAACATAACATCATGTCATGTAGATGCCGTTAGTATCAAGAATATTCAAAGGTCCATGAATGATCACAAAATACAAGATTCAAGGTATGTCACCAAAAAGGTCGATATGAGCAAAAGAATCGACTCTGCATCACAAAGATGCCGCTCGTCCATGCTTCTAGCAGACTCACGATCTGCCACTGCATACACCGACTACCTAGATCTCGCCCTCCATATCCGCCCACTATTCTCCGCTCGTCCCAGCCGGTTCCATTTCGCCTCCTCAACTCTCTTTCCTTCCTATCGTGGCTTGAATTGGCCGCCGCCGTAAAAGCGATCCGCATGGAAGCAAGCCTCGTGGGTATGATCCCATCCATGTCGCGCCTCGATTGCTCGAGTATCGTGAAAGTCGTGCTCGAGTCCCCTCGCTCGCGCTGCCCTTCCTCAACATGCCCGACCTCATCGTAGTCATCGGCTATCCGGATCACCGGGTCCTCCGAGTCCTCACTGCCCTCCTCATCCTCCTCCGGTCTTCCTCCTTCTGAGTCTCCTTCCCCGGATGCCAACTCGATATAGTTCGGCGGCATGAAGATCCCGATCCCGGCTTCTTCCCCGCCATCGCCGGATGGACAATCTCTCGCCCGGAGGTTCCTCGCTTAAAATCATTCGGTCCTTCGAAGGTAAGGATCGTCGATGGAGGTGTAGTGATCGGCATATCCCGATGAGCTGGCGATCGATACGCGATGGTCGCTCTCCCAAAGGCTCTTCGGGAACATCATCCCTATCATCAACTGGATCGGTCCTCGAACATGCCTTGCTATCACATCCTCCTCGATGGTATACTCGATGATCGGTCCACCGCTCCATACCGAGCAAATAACTCTCTGAAATCCAAGGTAAGGTGCTTGGTGATAGGATCCCGCCCGAACATCACGTATCCTTGCTTTCACCCACGGCCGCCAACTCTGGTAGCCTCTCACAACCGATAGTAAGCCTCATATTCGATACTTTCCCACCGCCTCGGATCTTTCTCCACAATCCAACAAATCTCCCGTAAATACTCCCAACGGCTCATGGACATTCCCGGTACATTCCTCGAACTTACTTGATCCGCTTCATCCATCCCTGTGGATCTTAACCAACGTTGTCGGGCCATCAATATCCATAAACCTACATGTTAGTTTATCAAAATAACAACAAATATTCACGTTTCCTTTTTCTCGCCTCTACTATCCGGGTAATCATGTCTCAAACACATGTTCATTTCAACACATCAATATCAATATCGATATTCATCATAATAATCACGTAAGCAAACACAGATTCACTTACGTACACTCGTTTATCAAAATAAACAAGATTTTCAATCAACAATACATTGCTATGTAAACACATAGACTTACATCAACCATACGTGATCACATTAATCACATCATATCATATAAACGATTTTCACATCACAGTCGCATAGGCCCTTCCGTCCCATCGATAAATCATTTCCACATCCACATCAACTCCCAACCATACTACATCCATCTCACCTCAACATCCACATCACGCTTACATCACGTAAACTCTTACCAGCCAAACACATGAAACCAAGATCACATCAAGCATCACGTAACCACATAAAGCATCAAGAATAAACACATACCTCATCCCCTTTTAAAGGAGGCGGCCCGACGGTGAGTGAGGGTAGTCAGACTCGATGAGCAGTTTAGAAGAACAAGTTCTAAACACTCAATTTCAAGAACGCATATGATATAAAGCAAACAAACCGCTTTGATATCTGATAACTAGGTCAAAGCCAAGAACCATTGCTCGATACCAAGTCGGTATCGATAACAAAGATAGATGTCGGCCAAGAACACCGCCTCGATACCACGCTGTCACGCCCCACCCCGAGGAAGGCACGGATGCCGGGTATGATTAAAGGGTTAAGAAGCGGGAAAGAAGGGGAATACATATAACATACATGATAAGAAGATGTGACCATGAAATCGGGCAGATCCTCTATAACTAGACATATCCTAAAGGGAGGGTGTAAAAAATCCACCAATGTAATAATATCGATATCACAACCTCGTAAAACATGATCTTGGTTTATAACAAGTAATGCAAGAAAGCAAAATAGCATCACATCCTCGCTGACTAGACCGTCAACCATATAGCATGCTCATATCGAGACTCACAAAGATAATAACACAATAGCAAATCTTGTTCCCAATCGAAAGCAAAATAAGGGACAAGAATACATCAACATCATAGTACGATATAACACAACATCGCTGAAGCATAGCATGAAGAACCCGCAGCCCACCCCTCGCCGCCTGGCCCAAACCCTCCTCCATCTCGTGAAAAGATTTGAAAATAGTTTGGGGTGAGTACTAGCGCACTCACCGGGTTTTATCATAAATCAAAAGAATCATGATGCCGTGTTCGAGCACTTACCTTAGAAGGTTTTAAAACGTAAACCACTTCTAAGTAAGCAAAATAGATTTTCATTTTCGATACCGATCCGTTATTACTATTACTCCCATCATAGAACCAAGAACCACGGCTCGAACGTATCCCGCCAGCCCATCACATCTCATTCATTCGCCCGAACATATCCAATGGCCTATAATATCTCGCCCGAACATATCGGTCACCCCATGCCCTAACGTATCCAAATGGCTAACTCGGTGTGGACTTCAGGGTCAAACTCGTCGTAACCATAACCACCTCATTACCACGTGTGGACTTCCGGTCTATCCCCTTCGAACCATAACCACGTGTTCGGGTCATCCCTTACGATCAATACTCAAGATGGTGATCTACCCACCGAATAGAGATCCGCACAATCACAATATAACCATATCTCGGATCGTAGAACAAGAATAACTTCATCAAAACATTTTACTACAGACATGTTTTATTTTAAAATATCGAGTAAATAACTCAAAATAAGCATATATAACCCAACCCGAATGTATTTAAAACGTTAACCGGAGGTATCTACGGATCCGATGACTTCATCGATCACACCGTAGGTAATCGTAACAAGACGGAACACCTTTGGGGTCACATCCCACAAAGCAAAGCAACAACGTGATCCAAACGAAGATCGTAGCAAAACAAGGGTTTTCGACATTCTCAACCCACATTTGGCACTCTCCGGTTTTCAAATCAACTCGATGCGTAAGGAATATATTCGTGGCATCAAGACCTATAATAGGGTACTTTCAAAATATGCATGCATGCAAGTTGGCTCAAATCTTAGCAAATAAGAAGTTTCAAAATCGATGCCTATCCTCGATCTAGATAAACCATCCAAAATCGATGCATGAAAATGGAAACATAAGCAATATGCATAACAACGAACATGGAATGACAAACTATGTTGAAAATGGATAACCCGGAATGTACTTCCTTTAGAAAACTCAAGCAACGGAAAACATCCCGACATGTCAAACGCGAAAAATGTAAAAACAGAATCGGTACTTTAGTAGAATGCATAGTCTGAACTCAAAACCTAAAGGACCCGTAGCAAAGGTGGCTGTCGGCCACCAAACGGTGGCCAACAGCCCACGGTGGCGGTCTTGGCCAAATTAGCCGGCCTCCGGCCGTTTCCTCGCCTCGTCCCTTTAGAATCCCGAGTTCTATGCTATACGATCTACTAAAAGGCAGAATCAAAACAAGAAAATGACAAAACAGAAAACGGGCTGTCGGGAGAGGTTGATCGGCGGTGGTGGCTCGGCGAACAAGAATGGCGCCACGAACCTCCCCGCCGATCCCCACTCCTCCAGCTCAGCAGCAGCACTGAGCTGCTCGACTCTTCCGTAAACACGGAGAGACGAAGGAAATGAACGTTGAAAATGAAGGCCCTAGCCTCCTATTTATAGGAAAAAGGGTCACAGCAATTGCATGCAAACGGCCCTTTTCGAAAACGCAAAAACGACGTAACTTTTGCAAACGGACTCAAATTTAGCAAACTTGGTACCCATGGACACGAAATAAAATACCGACACAACGACTATAAATAAGATATGCTTTAAAAGACCAATGAAAAGTCCGGTTTTCGATAACTTCCCTGAGTGCCAAACCTTCATGGGTGGTCGAAAACTCGTGATACTTAGTGTCTATGAATTGCCTTAAGACACTCTTCACAACGCCTCGAGGTTTCGTGATGGTCGATCACCAAACAAAAGTCAACCCTTCGACCTTTTCTTGAAAATGTGCCATGCAAAATGAAGTTTAGAAAAGACGGGTATTACATCCTCCTCCTTAGAAAAATTTCGTCCTCGAAATTTCAAACACGTGAGAAAACAACTGTGGTACCGAGCCCCGAACTGTCTTCCAACTCCCACGTAGCTTCCTCCTCTCCGTGGTGATTCCACAACACCTTCACCAACGGAATCGCTTGTTCCTCAATTCCTCGACTTCTCGCTCCAAAACAGCCACCGGTCTCTCCTCGTAACTCGGATCCCGAGCAAGAACCACTGGTCATGCTTGATCACGTGTTTTGGGTCGAACACGCACTTTCTCACCGAGAAATGTGAAACACGCCATGAACATCTCCGATGCTAGGCGGCAAGTCTAACCTATAGCAACGGGCCTATTCTCTCAAGAACTTCAAAAGGTCCAACGAACCTCGGTCGAATTCACTCGCTTCCAAAACGAACGACTCTCTCGTTGGGGAAACCTTAAGGAAAACGCGATCTCCGATCATGAATCAAGATCCGACGACGCTTGTCCGCATAGGACTTCGCCTCGCCCCGAGCTTCCTCGATCCTTCGCTGATCCGATCGATAACCTCGACCCTGAACCATCTCGTCCTAACATCTTCCTCTCGCCCACTTCATCCCAATAAAGTGGCGATCGACACTTCCTTCCGCATAACGCTCATAGGGAGTCATTCCTATGGTGGCTCGATAAGCGCTGTTATAGGCAAACCCACCAAAGGTAGTATCTCTTCCCAATTCCTCCTCTATCGCCACGATCGCCGCAGATGTCTTCCAAAACCTGAATCGTTCTTTCCGATCGACCGTCCGCTTGAGGATAGAATGCTGTACTAAGATTCAGCTTGGTCCCCATTGCTTCCTGCAGACTCCTCCAAAACCTTGACGTGAACCTCGGGTCACGATCTGACGTAATCGATACTAGCACACCATGTAACCGTACGATCTCTCCAACGAAAGTCGAGCAAGCTTATCTAACCCGCACGCCATCCGAATCGTAAGAAATGAGCTGACTTCGCCACCATCGACGACAACCCATATAGCGGTGTTTCCTCTCACGACCTTGGAAAACTCACCACAAAATCCATACCGATATGATCCCATTTCCACTCGAGATTGGTAGTGGTTGCAACAAACCCGACGGACGTTGGTATACGCTTTCACTTCCGACAAGCCAAACAACGCTCCACAAACGCTGCTACATCCTTTTTCATCCCTTCCCACCAAAAGTTCCTCTTAAGGTCTCTGACATTTTGGTGCTTCCCGGACGAGTCAGATACGGTGCCTCATGAGCTTCACTCATGTTTTATCTCTCAATTCCTATTGAGTGGCACACATAACCTTCCTCGAATAGTAGCGTTGTCTTTCGCCTCGTGAAACCCTTGCTATCTTCTAGCCTTGCTTTCAAACGCATCTTCTCCAGAATTGCTCTCGCGCAAGACTCACGATGGCTTCTCTCAGTCCGGTTCACCGTCAAAGTCGCGATGAATCCTTGCACCGATTCCGCGGTGAATCACTTCAGCCGAGCTTCGAAATCTCGAATAAGCTCTTTCTCTTGCGAGAAGATATCCCAACTTCGCCTCGACTTGCGACTAAGGGCATCCGCTACGACATCGCTTTCCCGTGACAACCGATAGAGCAATCATAATCCTTCACCAACTCTAGCCATCTCCTTTGCCTCATGTTCATCTCTTTTGTTCAAAGAAATACTTGAGGCTTTTGTGATCCGTGAAGATCTCACACTTAACTCCATAGAGATAGTGCTCCAAATCTTCAACGCATGAATGATCGCCGCTAACCCGGATCGTGAGTTGGTAGTTCAACTCGTGCGCTTCAACCGACGAGACGCGTAAGCTATAACCTTTCCATTCTCGCATGAGAACGCAACCTAAACCAAGTTTGGATGCATCGGTGTAGACCACAAACCCATCGCTCCTTCCGCACGGCTAACACCGAGCGGTTGTTAGCTTCTTCTTTAACTCTTGAAACTTGCTTCACAAGCTTCGACCATGAAAACTTGATTCCTTTCCCGAGTGCAAGCGCCATCGCCATGCCAACTTCGAAACCCTTCGATGAAACGCCTATAATATCCGCCAAGCCTAGAAATCTTCGAACCTCATTGGCATTAGTCGGAACCTTCCAGCTATTTACCGCTCAACCTTCATCGGGTCGACTTTGATTCCTTCGCATACACGATGTGTCCAAGGAACATCACTTCTTTGAGCCAAAATTGTGACTTACTATACTGCATACAACCTCTCGCCGTAACGCTTCCGAACGGCACGGAGGTGTTCTCTATGCAACTCGCATTCTTGGAATAGATGAGAATATCATCGATAAAACCAAGACGAAACTATCCAGATGTCGATGGAAAACTCGATTCATCGTGTCTATGAAAATCGCCGCGATTGGTCAAACCAAACGGCATCACGATGAACTCGTAGTGCCCATACTCGCTCGAACGCGGTCTTCGTAACGCCCTCCTTCCCGATCTTCACCGATGGTAGCCCGACATCAAATCGATCTTAGAGAAGACACTCGCTCCTTTGAGTTGGTCAAACAGATCGCCGATCCGGAAGAGGATATCTCGTTTCGATCGTCGACTTATTCACTCTCGTAGTCAATGCACATCCGCATCGACCCATCCTTCTTCTTGACGAATGTAATCGGCGCTCCCCACGGCGACACGCTAGGTCGGATAAAACCTAGATCCAACAGCCTCGCAATCGCGCTTTCAGCTGCAATTCCTTAGGTGCCATTTCAGATGGTGCCTTTGATATCAAGCGCCGCCCCGGTTCCGCATCAATAGTGAATTCCACTTTTTATCAGCGGTAAACCCGGCAAGTCCTCGAAACACGCCAGATATTCACACACCACCGCTCCTCTTGCAACTATTTGCGCTCTTGACGCGCTCGTCAAACTCACCAAGAAAGTTCGACAGCTTCCTTCCCGATCATCCTCACCGCCTTCGTCGAGATCATCGCACGCAAACACCCATCCTTATGCCGTGGAAAAACTTCCACTCCTTCTACCGCTCGAAAAGCAACTTCTCTCGAGACAACGATAGTTGCTATGTGCTTTTCCAACCAATCCATGTTAAAGATGACATCGAAATCTTCCATTCGATGACATGCAAATTGACAAGGATCTTCACAAGCACGATTTCTACCTCCGGTTCGCAAATCTTTCGCTTTAGCACTCTCGACGGGATGCTAATTTTGTGGTACTCGTGATTGGGTACCAAACCCAACCTCTCACACGCGATTCTCGAAACGAAAGAATGTGAGGCTCTGATCAAACAAAGCGAAAACGGTATATCACTCATATGGATTATACCGCAAGATTCCGGAGCTTGTGTTGCTCGTTGTCGATTAAAGGCGACACCCTTGCTGTCGGTGGCCTTTGGTTTGCTAGCCTAGGGTGACCTCTGCTCCGTTGTTTGTCCTCATGAGCTCGATTACGCCTCGCTGAGTCGGATGTCGCCATGGCGGCCGCACCGCTGGCCTCCTAACGACAATCTCGAGCGTAATGTCCGGATTTCTTACAACGATAGCACTCGGTGCTACCTTGCTCGCACTCACGAAATGATTCCTTTCGCATTTCGCACCAAGGTTTTCCACACCGCCGCACGGGTTGGAAATTCCTTCCCAAGGTTGTCTTTTCTCACTCAATGCCTTGATTCCTTGGAATCATCGACCGCCCGTTCCTCGAACACCGATTGCCTTTCCTCGATCTTCCCATTTCCTCTTACCTCTTCCTCCGTCACCGGCTGTCCGGTGGCATCGTTTTTCCCGGGCAACATTGACTCAATGTTTAATGCCCGATTCAAGGATCGCGATACGCCGATCTCCCCGATCGACGAGCGAAATTCGATCTCGTCCGAGTCCTCTCTCGAACTCGCCTTCCCGGCAAATTTCGGTGCCGACCTGCACGTAGCATAACGTGATGATTGATGAACGAGCGATCGTACTCGGTGACCGCCCTTCTCCCTTTACGAAGATTCCGTAACTCGTTTGCCTTCTCTCGCTCAAACGCCAGCACGTATTTTTCCATGAGTTCTTCCTGAAATCTTCCCACGATACCTTCCCCATCGTCATGGTGTTGTGGTCCTCCTCACGGATTCCCACCGTAAATCGCCTCATCGGTTAGTCGAAAGATCGCGCATTCAGCTTTTCTCGCTTCTTCGCACCGATGTATTCAAGATCCTTCGTGGATCGTATCCGCTCAATGTCGATCGATTCGCCGAGACCGTCGAACGTGGGGATTCTACCTATGAAAACTCTCGATCGCATGTCTTGAACCAAAGGTGGTTCCCGGCTTCTTCCACATGATTGTTCCTCCGTTCCTTATTCTCGCATTCGCATCGGCGCTTGAAACATTAGAAACGCTTTCGCATAGATAACGGTATCATCGCATAACATATATCATCACCCATATCACATATCATCACATATATCACATATCACGCACGATCACATATAATCATGCAATCCTATCAACATATCATCGTTATGCATTTCACATAATATTATCATCACACATCACATAGATCATATATCATCATAGCATAGCTCATATCACATATAAGCATTAAACATAACATCCTGTCATAGACAGCGTTAGTATCAGTAATATTCAGTGTCCATGAAGGACTGTCAAACTACAAGATTCAAGGTATGTCAGTCAAAAAAGGTCAGATATGAGCAAAAGAATCTGACTCCGGTTACTGTCAAAAGATGCCGCTCTATCCATACTTCTAGCAGACTCTGCGACTTTCACTGTACACACTGACTACCTAGATCTCTGTCCTCCATATCCGTCCACTATTCTCCTTTCCTCCCAGCGGTTCCATTCTACCTCTCCTCAACCTCTCTTTCCCTTCCTATCAGTGCTTGAATTCGGGCTGCCGCTTCAGAAAAGCGATCCTGCATGGAAGCAAGCCTCTCGTGGGTATGATCCCATCCAAGCCGCGCCGATCGCTCGAGTATCGTGAAAGCCGTGCTCGAGTCCTCGCTCGGCGCCGCCATTCCTCAACATGCCCGACCTCATCAGAGTCATCGGCTATCTGGATCATCGGGTCCTCTGAGTCCTCACTGTCCTCCTCATCCTCCTCCGGTTCTTCCTCCTCCTCGGAGTCTTCTTCCCTCGATGCCAACCTGATACAGTTCGGTGGCACGAAGATCCTGATCCTGGGCTTCTTCCCTGCCACTGTCGGATGGACAATCTCTCTCGCCCGGGAGGTTCCTACCTCAAAATCGTTCCGGGTCATTCGGAAGGTAAGGATCGTCGATGGAGGAGTAGTGACTGGCATATCCTGATGAACTGGCGATCGTATACGCGATGGCTGCTCTCCCAAAGGCTCTTGAGAACATCATCCCTATCATCAATCTGGATCGGTCCTATAACATGCCTTTCTATCACATCCTCCTTAGATGGTATACTCGATGATCGGTCCACTGCTCCATACTCGAGCAAAGAAACTTAGTGAAATCCAAGGTAAGGTGCTTGGTGATAGGATCCCGCCTCGAACATCACGTATCCTTGCTTTTTCGCCCACGGCCGCCAACCGTTGGTAGCCTCTCACAACCGATAGTAAGCCTCATATTCGATACTTTCCCACCGCCTCGGATCTTTCTCCACAATCCAACAAATCTCCCGTAAATACTCCCAACGGCTCATGGACATTCTGGTACATTCTCGAACTTACGGATCTACTCATCCATCCTGGGATCTTAACCAACGTTGTCTGGGCCACTAAATATCCATAAACCTACATGTTAGTTTATCAAAATAACAACAAATATTCATGTTTCCTTTTTCTGCCCCAGTCATCTGGGTAATCATGTCTCAAACACATGTTCATTTCAACACATATCGATATCAATATCGATATTCATCATAATAATCACGTAAGCAAATACAGGATTCACTTACAGACACTCGTTTATCAAAATAAACAAGATTTTCAATCAACAATACATTGCTATGTAAACACATGACTTACATCAACCATACGTGATCACATTAATCACATCATATCATATAAACGATTCACATCAAAGTCGACAGGCCTTCCGTCCCATCGACAAATCATTTCCACATCCACATCAACTCCCAACCATACCACATCCATCTCACCTCAACATCCACATCACGTTTACATCACGTAAACTCTTATCAGGCCAAAACACATGAAACCAAGATCACATCAAGCATCACGTAACCACATAAAGCATCAAGAATAAACACATACCTCATCCCCTTTTAAAGGAGGCGGCTCGACGGTGAGGTGAGGGTAGTCAGACTGATGAATGTTTAGAAGAACAAGTTCTAAACACTCAATTTCAAGAACGCACATGATATAAAGCAAACAAACCGCTTGATATCGATAACTAGGTCAAAGCCAAGAACCATTGCTCTGATACCAAGCTGGTATCAAATAACAAAGATAGATGTCAGGGCCAAGAACACTGCTCTGATACCACGTTGTCACGCCCCAATTCCCGAGGGAAGGCACGGATGCCGGGGTGTTATTAGGGTGGGGTTAAGAAAGCGGGGAAGAAGGGAATACATATAACATACATGATAAGAAGATGTGACCATGAAATCGGGCAGCATCTCCTCTATAACTAGGACATATCCTAAAGGGGAGGGGTGCGCAAACAATCCACCAACAGAATAATATCGATATCACAACCTCAGAAAACATGATCTTGGTTTATAACAAGTAATGCAAGAAAGCAAAATAGCATCACACCCTGTTGACTAGACCGGTCAACCATATAGCATGCTCATATCGAGACTCACAGCATAATAACATAATAGCAAATCTTGTTCCCAATCATAAAGCAAAATAAGGGACAAGAATACATCAACATCATAGTACGTATATAACACAACATCGCGGAAGCATAGCATGAAGAACCCGCAGCTCCACCCCTCAAGACGCCTCGCTCACCCCACCTCCATCCGTGAAAAGATTTGAAAAAGAGTTTGAAGTGAGTACTAGCGCACTCACCGGGTTTTATCATAAATCAAAAGAATCATGATGCAGTGTTCAGAGCACTTACCTTAGAAGGTTTTAAAACGTAAACCACTTCTAAGTAAGGAAAAAGATTTTCATTTTCGATACCGATCCGTTATTATGTTACTCCCATCATAGAACCAAGAACCACGGCTCGAACGTATCCCGCCATCCATCATATCTCATTCATTCGCCCGAACATATCATTCGGCCCATAATATCTCCCGAACATATCCAATCAGCCCATGCCCGAACGTATCCACCGGCTAACTCGGTGTGGACTTCAGGGTCAAACCGTCGTAACCATAACCACCTCATTACCATTTCCGTGTGGACTTCCGGGTCTATCCCTTCAACCATAACCACGTGTTCGTGGTCTATCCTCACGATCAATACTCAAGATGGTGATCAACCCACCAATAGAGATCCGTGCACAATCACAATATAACCATATCTCGGATCGGAGAACAAGAATAACTTCATCAAAACATTTTACTGGCGCACATGTTTTATTTTGAAATATCGAGTAAATAACTCAAAATAAGCATATATAACCCAACCCGAATGCAGATTTAAAATGTTAACCGGAGGTATCTACGGATCCGATGACTTCACCGATCGCACTGGTAGGTACCTGGTAACAAGACGGAACAACTTTTGGGGTCACATCCCACAAAGCAAAGCAACAACGTGATCCAAACGAAGATCGTAGCAAAACTAGGGTTTTCACTTCTCAACCCACATTTGGCACTCTCCGGTTTTTAAATCAACTAGATGCGTAAGGAAATATATTCGTGGCATCAAGACCTATAATAGGGTACTTTCTAAATATGCATGCATGCAAGTTGGCTCAAATCTTAGCGTGAAGAAGCTTCAAAAATCGATGCTATCCTCGATCTAGATAAACTATCCAAAATCGATGCATGAAAATGAAAACATAAGCAATATGCATAACGACGAACATGGAATGACAAACTATGTTGAAAATGGATAACCCGGCATGTACTTCCTTTAGAAAACTCAAGCAACGGAAAACATCCCGACATGCGTAAACGCAAAAAATGTAAAACTAATCGGTACTTTAGTAGAATGCATAGCCCGAACTCAAAACCTAAAGGACCAGAGCTAAAAGGTGGCTGTCGGGCACCAAACGGCGACAAACAACTCACGGCGGCGGTCTTCGCTAAATTGGCGGCCTCCGGCCGCTTCTCGCCTCGTCCCTTTAGAATCCCGAGTTCTATGCTATACGATCTACTAAAAGGCGGAATCAAAACAAGAAAAGGACAAAACAGAAAACGGGCTGCCGGGAGAGGTTGATCGGCGGTGGTGTCTCAAAGAAGCAAGAATGGCGCCGCCACCGAGCATCCCCGGCCGATCCCCACTCCTCCAAAGCGTTCCGCAACAGCACTGGAGCTGCTCGGCTCTTCCGTAAACACAGAGACGAAGGAAATGAACGTTGAAAATGAAGGCCCTAGCCTCCTATTTATAGGAAAGAGGTTTCTTGTTGCAAGCAATGCCCTTTTTCAAAACGCAAAAACGACGCAACTTTGCAAACGGACTCCAAATTTAGCAAACTTGGCACCCATGGACACGAAATAAAATACGGACACAACGACTATAAACAAGATAAGCTTTTAAAAGACCAATGAAAAGTTCGGTTTTCGATAACTTCCTGAGTGCCAAACCTTCATGGGTGGTCGAAAACCTGCATACTTAGTGTCTATGAATTCATCATAAGACACTCTTCACAACGCCTGAGGTTTCGTGACGGTCGCATCACCGAAACAAAAAGTTAACCCTTTGATCTTTTCTCGAAAAACGTGTCATGCAAAAAGAAGCTTAGAAAAGACGAGGTATTACAACATAACTTATGTTCTTGCAGCGGAAAACATGTGATATGTACATATGACGATGTACTATCAAGGTATAAACTTTTCGACGACATCATTCCTATTGCTCAACACTGCTCCATCGCATCACCATTTCAATCGCACATTTAAAACAATATTCGTGGTCGAGTACAAGAATGCACTCAGTGGACTCATGCCAAATACATTTTACCATCTTTAAATTACACTGCCCTATCACAGTAACACACGAGGTTTTAAATTGAAATGCTCGTGTTTACTAAATATTTTCTAGCATTTTCCATAATCATCGCCTGCGCAGGCATTTTCTCTGGTATGTATGATCCATATCCTGCCTTATACAACCGCTCATAATTATCCGCGTCGAGAAGTAGGCCTCCTTCTACGGACGTTGTGACCGTCAAGATGTTCCTTTCGCACACAAATACCTATTGGTGTACACGCTAATCCTAGCTGTATTCGCATCCGCATAGATCCGATATCGATTTTCTGATAAGTTGGGAGCGACCCAACAACTGATTCATCATTCATTCATTCATTGATATGATACATACTTAAAACATAAACATTTTGGGCAGATAATTTCATCATCATTTCTCAATAAAGACTGTTCATTTCGAAGAAAGCATTATAAATAAAGCAGTTGCTATTTTGAGTATAGTAAAGCCCATCCGATCGCTGATCGTTTTTAACTTCGATTTTCCTTCAACGTCAATTTGTCACGTCCGCATCCAAACCTTTACGTAAAAACTATTTCAATACGTAGGTCACGTTTTTCGAGATTTTCAAAGTTTAGAAATAAATTTTGATACTTATACTATAAATAATTCGAATTCCTTATCGAATTCAATACGTCATCCAATCACAGATCTTAATTAAACATTTCTCGTGCTTGATAAAGACGAGATATGATCAACTATTTCATTTTAACCATTTAGGTTAAACATTCAACGTATTCTAACGTTTTTTGATATAAAGATTTCAATTATGAAATATTTTCTCACCAAAGAGACTTTCTTATAAAATTAATACGTTTTACACGTATTAGTGTATTTATCGAACGTATTTCATACGTTAATTTCAAAAGTCAATAATTTTGACTTTTCTTTATAAATTCTTCAATAATTCATATATTTAATATCTAATTTCCATATAAATCGATTTTCAATCGATTTCTTTTCATAAAACACTAATTCACGATTTTTCACGTAAATCAATAAACTTAATTAGTATTTCACTTTAATATGATTTAACTTATACTTTATACATTATTTTTCATATCCAACGTTATTTAATATAACGTTTCGCCGTAAACATAGTATACTATGTTTCTAAAATCCCATAAATTCTTAATATGTCTAAACATATGATGTATTATTTTTCTTAACATAAAGAGATTAAAACTCTTAATTTTTCACTTATAGCTTTCGGCCCTCTTGGCTAAAAATTTCAAACTTCTTCCAAAAATTCTCCTAAATTCATATAGTACACTATATTATCATGGGATCATTAATATGTATTAACATTAGCTATAGAAAATTTGGACATCACCTACCTTACACTTAAGGCTCACGGTTTTCTTCAATAATAAGCTAAACATTTTTTTAAAATTCTAATTAAATTACAAAATACTTAATTATCATTCTATATTACTAATACATCATAAAATCCAACACTTACAACTTACAATTCAACATGCCAATGCTTATAGCTCTCGAAAATTTTAAGAATATGCACATATATTTTCTCAAAAATCTAATAAATTCACAAGGTACTAAATCAATGCTCTAGATCAATAATATGCTAAAATATCACTTAAAAATAATTTGTACACCAACATATATTTCTCCATTATTTTCGGCAATATCAACATAATTCCATACAATTTCTAAAATTTCCAACAATTCACAATGTGTTCCTTTGCCATTATATAACCTTAATTCACCAACAAATCACACTTGAAATTTTTCGATCAAACCCTAAAAATTATAACCTAATTAGCTTGCACTAAAATCATCAAATATGAAGCATAAACATTATACTAAACAATATTTATGAACAATAAACATGCTAGCATAATTATTTCTATTTTTCTTATTAAGAACATAAGCATATTATTTAAAATCTAACGATTAGAAATCGAAATTTTTAAGGTATAAACGAAGTTTGTTCGATTCCTAACCTCTTTACCGGCTTTGATTTTTGATGTCAAGGATTTAAATCAAGGTTTTTGGTGAAGAACAAATGAAGAACACTCTAGTTTCTTTCCTCAAAAGCTACGGCAGTTTTGTGGTTTGGGAGAAAGAGAAGTCTTTTGCTTTGATTGTAGTATCTATAACTTATGCAAAATGAATAAATACTTAGTACTTTATTCCTTAATACTCACGGTCACACACCACAAAATGCAAGCCTTTCTTTTCACTTTATGACTCACACCATTTCATAAGTCATCACTTACACAAAGTAACTACACTTACACAATTTTGAACCAAGCAAAATGAATCCCACACTTTGTATTACAAGTGGACGTCGGTCATACATGCTACAAGGAGGAGCCTTTTAATTTTTCCTTGTCTTATACTATAAACATAATATCTACACATTTCCACATGCAAGCAAAGTCATCACATAAGAGTTCTAACTATTCTTCCTACCTCCATTGTCAAACCACACGTCCACTTTATCAAAGCAATACCCATCCACTTGATCAATTCATTTACTATCTTGGTTAGTGTGTAATATATCACACTAATATGTAACATGTTGGAAAAACACAAAATTGAACATTACTACTTGGAAGCTCACAGCACTTTCACCCTTAAATAGCTAACATTTAATTTTTCTTGTAATTTATAGATATATATTATAATATATGTCTTAGATGATAAATTATATCATAGGAAAATTTATTAGAATTGTTTCATGTGTGAAAACCCTAATTTCGAAAATTAGGGTTTTCGAAATTGCTAATTCTATTCAATAATCATTCCTTAATTCTCTAGCATTTTTTTAATGCTAATTAATACTCTAATTATATAAAATAATCATAGGAATTTAAATATTATAATTCCTTGATCATTAGACTCATTTTTCTAATCACCTCTAAACGTTGACGTTTGAAACGTCTCAAAACGTTCATTATCGACTCATCTCAAAATGGTCATAATAAAGTCGTAATCACTTGATTAAATTATTCCATTAATAATGGAATTTAATTCTAAGCTTCGTCACTTAGAAAATTTTACGAAATTCTAACTATCGATATTCAATCGACGTTAAAATACTACTGCCGAAACACTATATATATTTATATTCCTTAATTCACAATCCTTAGTGAATATAAAATAGGAATATCTCATAATTAATCGAAATCATTATTCGATAAATTACTAATTCAATTATTTCGGCGAAACCCTAATTTCGAATTTAAATATCGTAATTAGGCTTTTAATTTTCTGGGATATTACAAGACCTTAGTGAAACAAATAATAGTAAGTATGAAAAGAGTGAATGGTTTTACTAAAGCTGTTTTATGATAAGATTGCATGAAGATATATGCACTTGTAATTTGCGATAAATGTTACAAATACTAATTACATCTTTGCAATATCAGAATGCCGCCTAGATGGGAATCCGAGCAAAGAGGTAGGGGAAGGGGCAGAGTCCCACAAAATGAAGAAGAAGAAGAAGAAATACTACAACCACCCCCACCTCCACCTGATCGTAGAATAGAGGAACTTTTCCTTAGGCAAAATACGCCTACCTTTAATGGAAAAGAAAGTCCCGATGATGCAGAGCAATGGGTAAGAAAGCGGTAGAAAGGATTTTCGATTTTCTCCATTCAGACAACACAAGAGCGATCGCCTTGTGTCACCTTCTAACTTATTCGACTCATGGTTTACGGTGGGAAGCCGGAAGGAAAACCATGATGCCGGAACAAATAGGCATTTTACTTGGGAAGATTTCAAAAGACAAATGTATGAGAAATACATCCCCAAGAGTTATAGGAATAGAAAGGAGAACGAGTTCTTCAATCAAGCAAGAACGAATGTCCGTGATGTAGTATGATCGCATCTTTACGATATGTCAAGATATGCTCCGGATCAGTGAGTACCGACATGAAGATGTCGAGAAATTTCAACTGGTCTAAGGCATGAAATAAGAATGCCTCTTGCTAGTCATGGTGACTGACATATATGAAGCTCTCGGTAGGGCTTTAGATATTGAGGCAAAGAATGCCTCAAGATAAACCGACCCATACAAAGTCACATAATGTTGGTGACAAAGGCAAGAAAATGGGAAGATAATTTCAATAACAACAACCGAGGAAATTTTGGGATCAAGTAACAAAAGGCCATGGCAGAGGAACATGGCACCACAAGGCGTAGTAGGATTTTTCCTTGCCGAAATGTCATACACTACAGGTGTAGGTGCATGCCTGGCGGCGGTGGTAGTTGCTTTAAATGTGGTTTGAAGGGCCACTATGCATATGATTGCCCGTAAATACATCCGGAGAAACGATAAGGCCAATCCAACCACTTAGGGCTATACAATATCAGCCCCACTATCCGCCACAAAGAAGAAGAACGATTTACAATCGCCATGGCAAAGAACAATGATACCAAAGAACGGCAAGTACCCGTTAGTCACAATCGACATAAGCCGTAGTTTATACTCTACACCAAAGGCAAATCTCAAAGTGAGAAGTACGATCCCGACAAAGGCCACTCAGAGATATAGAATCCTATGATAATATGAGACTTATATATAGATAGTGGATCATGTGTAAATGGTATGGTTAGAATGTGTAAAATAAACGTAATTTGGAATATTTTGTGAATATGTTGAAAAGGTGTCAAAATTTTGGATGTAAAAAGAACTAGACGCCATGTAATCAGTCGGTTTGATAGATCGACCCTCGTAATTAATATATGGAAAGTCCTCATTGAGGCATTTTGATGAGATATATATATTATATGGTTTTTGAAGAAAGGTATATGATGTATAAAAACGAATTGTTCTGAATAAGATATGGCCACTATGAGATAATAGTTATGCCATTCAGACTAACTAAAGTACCAGCCTTGTTAATGAACCTCAGAAATCGAGTGTTCCACACGTACTTAGACAATTTTGTCATAATCTTTATGAATGATGTTCTTATCCATATGAAGAATGAGAAAGAACATAAAGAACATCGGAGGACCGTCTTACTAACATCTAAAGCCGAATGATCTTGTCAAGTATAGTAAATGTGAATTTTGGCTTAAAGAAGAAATATTCCTCGAGACACATTGTGTTTCGGTGAGGAATCAAAGTGGGTATGGTAAAGAGGAGGCAATGTAAGAATGGAAGTCGTCAATTACCTGAAATGAGATCAGGAATTCCTTAGCTAAATTACTTACTATTGGAGACTCATTGAGAATTTTCTAAAATAGCAAGGCCGATAACACAGCTACCCCAAAAAGGAATCAATTTTCCATGGACCAATAAATGAGAGGCCATGTATTAAGGTGAGAAAAATAATAGCTTACGCATCACAATGACTGAGACCACATGAATAGAATTACCCAACTCACGACTTGAAGTAGCAGTCATAGTATAAGTACTACAGTCTTGGAGACATCACTCATATGAAATGAGCTAAGAATTCTTCACAAATTACAAAAGTTTGAAATATTCCTTCGAGCAAAGAGACTTAAATATGAGATAGAAAAGATGGCTCGAATCAGTAAAAGATTCCTATTGTGATATAAATTATCACTGACGGAAGGTTAATGTAGAATCTACTACACTAAGTTGTAAAATTCAGTTTAAGTTACGATGCATCCCTGCAAGAAAAGGGAAACTCACTAAAGAGTATAGTCGAGATGCCAAGATCGACCATGAGTTGTATTGCCACACTCATGATTACGTCAGATTCGAGAAAAAGGTATAATAGAAATAGTAAAGGAAAGATGAAAGATTTGAAAGAATACGAGCTAAGGAGAGGAACGAAGGACTGAAGGATTATAAAGAAGCCGCGACAATGTCATATTGTCTAAGGGAAGGTTGTACTTTTCAAGCAATAATAAACTTAGAGATGAGATCATGAATGAAGCTCATGATATTCCTCGTACCGCCTTACCAAGCACAATTAAGATAGATTATGATTTACGAGAAAAGTTGGATAGTAAGGAATGAAATGAGATATAACCATATTATCGAGCAGTGTCTCGGTTACCAACAAGTGAAGCATGGTATCGATGGCCTTATAAGGAGTTATAATCTCTAAGGATACACAAATGAAAATGGAATGACATAACAATGGATTATTGACGGGTTTTGTCAAGGTCATAAAGAAGTAACACTGCTATATGGGTAGCAGTGGATTGACTCACCAATTACGTTCATCTTTGAATATTTCAGATGAATCGTGGATCTGATAAGTTAATTCAGTCGTACATAAAGAAAATTGTATCTTTACAGGGGGTACCAAAACCTATCACTTCAGATAGAGACTCCAAGTTTATCCCTAGATTTTAAACTAGCTCACCAAAAAGGGAGTTAGACGCAAGATTGAACCTTAACGTAGATGTCCACGCGCGGACAGATGGACGATCAAAAGGACAATAAGAACGTTTAAGGATATGATGAGAACCTTAATGTTAAATCAAGGTACAAGTGGGAACGTGTTATACCACTTGTTAAGCTTACGTACGACAATAGCTGTCAAGCAATGATCAGTATAGCCATATGAGGCATTATGTGGAAAGAAGTATCGACCACCACTTTATTGTAATAAAGTAGGTGAGAGAAAGTATAAGGTCCTGACAACGTAAATAAAATGATCAAGATATCTACCAAATGAGGCAAGGAATAAGAGAAGCTCAGGGCAGACAAAAGTCTTACGCTGATATGCGTATACCCAAACTACATTTTGAATGCGAAAATAAAGTTCCTTAAAATTTCTCCATCGAGGGAAATTATAAAGTTTAAAGTACAAAGAATGTTGAGATCATGTTTTATAGGACCTTACGAGATCCTAGAAATGATAGGCCCAGTAGCCTATAGATGGGTACTTCCACCAAATTTAGGGAATGTACGTAATGTTTTCCACGTGTCACAGTTAAGGAAGTGTGAATATGACCCAAATCACGTAATCCATCATAATGACGTGATCCTTAACTCAGATATGAGTTGCGATGAAAATCTACGAATATTTTGATCGTAAGATTCAACGATTAAGAATTTAGTTTGGGTCTTTAATGAAAGTCCAATGGAGAAACCATGGACAAAAAGGGAAACCACGTGGAAAGTTAAAGATGTTATGATACTAAGATACCCCATACTCTTTGAGGTATGCAAATTTCGGGACGAAATTTCTTTTAAGGGGGGTGGAATGTAATATCCCTAAGATTTAAAGCTCAATTACGATAATAAAAATCGTAAATTAGGGTTTCATCTCGGTAATCGAATTAGTAACTTATCGAATATGGATTTCGAGTATTTTGATATAATGAATTCTTATATCATGTTCACTAATGATTAGTGAATCAAAGAATGAAGTCTATATAATTTCTTTCGGTAGTAATATTTTAACGTCGATTGAATATCGATACTTAATATTACATAGATCTTTCTAAGTAATGAAGCTTATAATTAAATTTTCTTATTAATAAAATGAATTAATAAAGTGATTACGACTTTATTACGACCATTTTGAGATGGGTCGATTATGAACATTTTGAGATGTTTCAAACGTCAACGTTTAGAGATGATTAGAAAAATGAGTCTAATGATCAAGGAATTATAATATTTAAATTCCTATGATTAGTATTATTTAGCATTAAAACAATGCTAGAGGATTAAGGAATAATTATTGAATAAAGTGGTAATTTTCGAAAACCCTAATTTCAAAAATTAGGGTTTTTCACACATGGATCATCTTAATTATTTTTCCTATGAGATAATTTATCATCTAAGACATATATTATGTTGTATAGCTATTAAATGCAATAAATAAAAATGTTTAGCACTTACACATTAACAAATCTTAGTGTGTTTTGGTGTTAATTGAAGGAATTGAAAATTCTTTTGATCAATTACTATGTTGCGTGACATGGTATAATAGTATATGTAATAGTGTGATATGTTTAGCACAATAACAAAGTAATAAATGAGAATGATCAAGTGGGAGTAATTGGCTTGTCATAGCCGTAAGTTTTGACTAGAGGTAAGAAGAAGTTGTAGGACTCTTGTGATGACTTGCATTAGTTAATGCTCAAGACTTTATAATTAGTGTAAGACAAATGACAATAACTCCTTCCCTTTTGCTGTAAGAATACCGACGGCTATAAATGATCCAAGGCAAAGGATAATTAATTCCATTCATGACTTTGTGTAAGTGTAGTTACTTTTGTGTAAGGAGTGACATGCTATTTGTGATGAGTCATAAAGCTAAATAAATGTTTTGCTTGCAATTGTGGTGTGGTGTGGTGACCGAGAGTGGTATAGCAAATAAGTGTACAAATCAATTATTCCTTTAGTTTTAACAATTGACATAAGTATATCAACCAAACATCTCTCTCATTCTCTCACTGCCGTGAGCAATTAGATAGGAAAAGCTTGGGAGTGTTCTTCCTTTTCTTCCCCAAACCTTGATATAAAATCCTTTGCACTAAAAATCGACGCCGGTTAAAAGGTTATGAATTGAACGATCTTTATTTATACGTTAAAAATTTCGATATCCAACCGTTAGATTTTGAATAATATGCTTATATTATAAATGAGAAAATTTTGAAAATCATGTTAGCATATTTAGTGGTTTACTAATTATGTGTAGTATGTTATATATAAGCATATGTAGTGTTAAATTAAAGCCTAAGCATGTTATAATTTTTATGATGTTAATCGAAAATTCTAGTGTTCAAAGTGTTGGTGGATTAATGATATATGTTGATAATGGAGTTCATAGTGATTTATTGAGAAATTTTAGAAATTATATGTGATAATTTGGTGATTACCGAAAATAGGAGAAATTCATAGGTTAATGTATAATTAATGTCTAAGTGATATTATAGCATATTATTGATCTAGAGCATTGATTTAGTGATATGTGAATTTATTGGAAATTTTGGAAAATGTATGTTCATAGTATTAAAATTTTCGAGAAGCTATGAAGGATGGTACATTGATGTAGGAATTGAATATATTGAATATTATGTTATAATTATGATATAGAGTGATGATTAAGTGTTGTAGAATTTAATTAGAATTTTTGAAAATTTTTGGTAATACTCGGAAGAAACCCGTGAGCTCGAGAGAATAGGAAAATGATGTCCAATTTTTCTATAGCTAATGTTAATACATATTATTGATACTATGATAATATGGAACATTATGTGAATTTAGAAGAATTTTTGGAAGAAGTTGAGAATTATTTGTAAAAGGGGCCGAGAGTTGTTCTTGAAGATTTAGGGTTTTGAATTCATTTATTCAAGGAAAATCACATATTATATGATTAGAAAATATTTTAGACATATTAAGAATTTATGGAATTTTATAAACATAGTGTACTATGTTTACGGCGAAACGTTATATTAAATAACGTTGGTTTTGAAAAATAATGTATAATGTATAAGTTGGGTGTTATTAAAGTAAAATATTATTCAAGAGTATTGATTTACGTGAAAAATCGAGAATTAGGGTTTTATGAGAGGAAATCGATTGAAAATCGATTCATATGGAAATTAGATATCAAATATGTTAATAATTCGAAAATGTCAAGAAAAGTCAAAAACGTTGACTTAAGTCTTAACGTAGGAAATACGTTGAATAGATGCACTAATACGTGTGAAACGTATTAAATTAATAAGAATATCTCATTGGTGAGAAAAGATTTCATAATTGAAATCATTTTTATCGAAAAACGTTGGAATACGTTCAACGTTTAACCTAAATGGTTAAAATGAGATAGTAGATCATATCTCGTCTCTATTGAAGTACGAGAAATGTTTAGTTTTGATACGCGATTGAAAAACGTATTAAATTCGTTAAGGAATTCGAATTATTATAGTATAAGTTATCAAAATTTATTTAAACTTTGAAAATCTCGAAATACGTGACGGACGTACTAAAATAATTTTTACGTAAAGGTGGGACGCGGACGTGATCGTTGGCGTAGAACGAAATCGAATTAAGAAAGTCTACAATCCAGGTGGGCGTTTCTTTCTCCTCGAGGATAAAATGTTTATCAAATGTTTATTTACAATGCTCTCTATTGAGAAATGATGTTAAAATGATTACCTGCCCAAAGTGTTTATGATTTTATGTATGATCCTATCAATAGTGTTGGTTCGCTACCAACATATTATGATGAATGAAATGTTTATGAGGTGAAATTGTTTATGAGGAGGATGGTATGATGTTCATGAGGAGGATGGTATGAATTGTTTATGAGGAGGATGGTATAAATTGTTTATGAGGATGATGGAATGATGTATTATGAGGAGGATGGTATGATGTTCATGAGGAGGATGGTATGAATTTTTTATGAGGATGATGGTATAAATTGTTTATGAGGAGGATGGAATGATGTATTATGAGGAGGATGATGTGATGATATGAATGTTGTTGGTTCGCTACCAACGTATGATGTTAGAATGAGATTGATAGTTGTTGGGTCATTACCAACATATTATGATGTTATGATGATATTAAATGTTGTTGGTTCGCTACCAACGTATGTGAAATTATGATAATGTTATAAGGGAAATGATACGGATCATACAGACAGAAAATATGTCTGGCCAGATAACTTTTTGAAAATGAGAAAATGTTTTAGTAAGCACGAGTATTTTCACTAAAACCTCGTGTGTTACTAATGGGACAGAGTAATTTAATGAAAATGTTTTTGGCATAAGTCCACTGAGTGCATTCTTGTACTCAGCCCTGCATATTTATTTTTAAATGTGCAGATTGAGCTGGTGATGCGATGGAGCAGTGTTGAGCAATAGGAATGTTGTCGCTGATAGTATACCTTGATTGTACATCGTCATATGTACATATCACATGTTTTCCGCTGCAAGAACTTAAGTTATGTATCAAAATTTATTGTTAAATGGTATTCTGTTTATTCATCCCTTTTTGAGTAATAGTCCCGGCAAAATCGTACTTAGGATTTAGGGGCTGTTACAAAGTGGTATCAGAGCGGTTCGCTCTTTCAATCCAAAACCACCTTTTAGAGTTAAGTCTAGATTGAGTCACTAGACTTCTAAAGGTCAGCTGACAATGCTCAACACTCCATCACATTAAGCTCAACCGGAATTAGGTAAATGGTTTCTCTTCAAAAGTTTTGAGAATGAAAGTTGTGAATGATAATTGAAATGATTTTTTCCAAGAGAAATGAAAGTAATGAGGAAAAGTTGAAAGTGAAAGTGATGAAAAAGGATTGAGAATGAAAGTTGTGAATGAAGGTTGAAATGAGGTTTTATGTTATGGAATGAGTTATGTTATTAATGTTTGAAGTTGCTCAAGAATGGACATTTATATGTCAAATATGATGTGTTGAATTCGTGAAATTCAAAGAAGTACGTTAGTACAATTGAGCTATGATGTGAATACTTGAAATGTTATTTCAAATCTTAAAGTTGATTATGATGATGGGTAAGTTATCCCAAAAGAACGTAAACTGTTTAAGACGTATGATCCCTTTAGCGAAGAACATAGAAGGATAAATTATAAGGATTTTATTAGATCTTGAGAACAAAAGCGGGATCGGAAAGAGAATCTCGAAATGAATGACGAGAAGAAAATTTACGAGCAGAAATGGAAATGATGTCAAGATGATGAATGTCACTATGCGATAAGTGACATGAGTATAGTCTTTATATTGGACGTTCACGCGCGACGGAACTCCAAATCGACTATGACTTTTTCATTGAGAACGAAATAGAAATGAGATCAAAGAATGAATTGATGTAAGTATTGTGAATTTTTACGAAGGAGGAGACCACGATGTGGTAGAAAATTTTGATGAGATAAATCGAAAAGTTCGTTAAATAATATGAGTAAAGTTCGGGATGTAGGGTAGTATGCTGATAAACCTTACAACTTATGATGACCTAATACGAGCATATAAGGTTTCAAATTCTATTCGTTACCCAATTTTTGTCATTGAGTTTAACTCTATGACCTAGTTCCAATTGAGAAATCAATTTCACTTATTCTGAAAGAAATTTATAAACCAAAGATTTATAAAGTGTCATCTTGAAACCAAGTCCTTGTGTGACTGAGAAAATATTTGTGACGGGTCTGGCCAGCCTATATGACCAAAGAAATCTCAGTAGTCGTCATTCTGGTCTTCGGACCCTAGATCCCAATTACTCAGTATACAAAACATATGGATTCAAATGGTAAAAATTGTTATTTTGGATTGCGAATCCATACCTTTTGAAACTTGTCATGATGAATTCTCTTCGATTCTTGTAATATTCCAAAGAAACGAACGTACGATTACGGTATTCTAAACCCGTAATTAGGGTTTTGCCGTATATAATTTTGACGACATCGAATATTGTGATTTCGATACAACATCGTTATAACGAATTCTTTCTAAAATTCACTAAGGATTGTGAATTACGGAAATTTATGAAATGATACGACAGTATTATTTTAACGTCGAACAGCAGATCGAACGCCGACTTTTATGGAAATCTACGGTGTAAAGCTTGGAATTAATTTCCATCTTAATTCCTTGTTAAAGGAATATATTTATAAAGTAAGTACGAGCTTACTACGACCATTTTGAGATGAGTCGATTTTGAACGTTTTGAGACATTTTGAACGTCAACGTCTAGAGATGTTTTGTAAAATGAGTTTAATGCTCAGGAAATTATAATAATTAATTTCCTATTATTATTTTATATAATTCCAGTATTATTAATTATTAAAATCGAATTTTCAGTTATTAAATTCGATATTTTGGTATTGAAATTTTCGAAAACCCTAAGTTTATAAACTTTGGTTTTTCACATGAAATGACACCATTAAATTATCATATGGTATCTAAACTATATGTTATGATATATATGAGTATTATTAAGCTATGAAAACAGTTTTTGGATCATTAAAACTCGATAGCATATATTTATAATTTTCGAAACCTAATTCTTGAAATTAGGGTTTCATATGCATGAATTAATGCAATTATTTTATCATATGCTATTATTTGATATCTAAATCATATATTATGATGTATATATGTATATTTTGATCGAATTGGGCATGAGTATCAATAATAGGTGTAAATTGTATTTTTATTCCTATTTTCCTATTTATTATCGGTATTTTGAATTAATGGCTATAAGTTGTTTTAATTATTTTTATGGCTTCAGATTATATATCTATGACCTATACTATGATTAATACATTGTATTAGGATAGAATAAAATTAAATCACCCTAAACACTCCCACACGCTACCGGCTACACCTATTAAATCCAAGCATGCACTATCTTTTTTTTTGGACCAATGGATGAACACTCTTTAATCTAGCCTAATCATCCCTAAACACTCCATCATTGGGCTGCATCTCTCCCCATTGGGTGTGGGTGTGTGAGTGTGACCGAGAGAGAGAGAGATGGGTTAATAGGGGGACTCTTCCCCTTCAACACTCCACTTCTCATTATACACTCTTCCCTCACCCATTTCAAACACTCACATCACTCTCCATCCTCTCCAAAAATCTGCAGCAAGACCCCTCCCTCTCCCCCATTTTCGAGAGCCCATTCTCCTTCCTTCTCCATTTCTTCTTCATTCTCCTTCCCAACTTTCATACCTAGAATATTCTTGTGAACCAATACCATTCTAAGGTATTTATGGACCATAGTACCGATTTCTTTTCATTTGTTCAAGCAAATAATCGTGACATATATATATATGTGTTCGAATGGTATATGTATATATATATATGTGATTTTATTGTTCTTATGTATGAACTATGGATGAATAATGGTTCTTGATGATTTTATTTTCAAATATATGAGAATATATGCTTAGATAATCATATGTTGTTGTGTATGAGATTTTGAATGAATCTAGCATACCCATGATATTTTGAACCATAGGATATGTTTATTAAAAAATTTGAAACTTTATAAAATGTTTTGGTAATGACCGACTCTCCTTGGTTATTTTAGTGATGTATTATTGTTCTATATCATGTTTAGAGTTCATATGTTTTATTTAGAAATTTTGGAAAACCACAGCATTATTTTGGATAAAACCGTGAGCTATATATGTATGTACCTTGGAGTATAATTTTTATTTCAAGCATACAAGGTCATATTCATGCTTTAGGACCTTGATTACATGTTCTATGATTTATCTAGGATTTTTGAAAACCAAATGCTTAATCTATTTGAAAATGCCGTGAGCTACATATGTTATACCTTGGTGTATAATTTTTATTTTAAGCTTGTGATGACATATTAATGCTTGAATGTATTGTTTATATGTTATATGATTTATTTAGAATTTTTGGAAACCATATGCTATTTTTTTTTTTAAAAGGGCCGAGAGCATTATAATTTTATAGGTTGGTGTATGATTTTATTTTTGAACATGCAATGGTGTATTAATGCCTTAGTATATTGTTTATGTATTGTGTGAATTAATTAGAATTTTTGAAAATCAAATACTAATTTAAATCAAATAAGCCGTGAGCTTTGTGCTCTTGAAGGTGATGATTTAATTAGTTTTGATAAATATTATGATGTTATATTACTATACTATAGTACATAAGCATAGTATATTTTTGTTGGAATTTTTGAAAACCAAAAACCAAAAATGATCAAAAAAGCCGAGAGCTTACAAGCTCATATGGTGATGATTTCAATTGGTTTGGTTGATATTATGATGTTACAATGTTATAATATAATGTTTAATCATGTTGTGATTTAATTAGAATTTTTAGAAATTGTTTGATAATTATTGGGTAATTAAATCGAAATTACCGTGAATATTGTTATATATTGTGGAATGAATGCTTATGATGGACTATAGGTTATATTAAAGATATATGTTGATTTTGGGATATTATACTATGTGTATATTAATTTTGGAAAAATTTTGGATAATTATTCCATATTATATGGAATTACCGAAATGTATATATATGTAAATATACTAATAAATGACAAACAATATCATATGGATCTTATAAATTCATATTCTGGACCATAGTGTATAATAATACACTATATTAATTTAGAAAAAATTTCAAAAGTCATTTAGTATTTTTAAGCCAATTATCGAAAATTTCGATAATTAAAAAGGGTTTTAAAATCCTTTTTAATTCAGTTTATTAATGAAATATATGTCTATTTAAATTCTGGACATATTTCGAATTATAAAAATTTTATAAACATAGTTTACTATGTTTAAGACAAACGTTAGGTTGTTAACGTTTTAAAATCGAAAATACGCTTTTCTAATTATTAAAAGGTTTAATAAATGCGAAATTATTTATAAGTCCTTGATTTACGTGATAAATCGAGAAATAGACTTTACGTTTTCAAATCGATCAATTCGATTTATAAAACGAAATAGTAATAAATTACTATTTGAAAGTCAAAATCGTTGACTTTGTTGACCGTGTTGACTTCGTTGACTTTTTAAGTCAAACGTACGATTTTACGATTTATAAATACGTCGACGCTGCGAAGAAATACTAATTGAGTATGATACCTCATTAGTAAGAAAAGATTTCACAAATGAAATCTATATATCGAAAAACGTACTTATACGTTGAACGTATCTCGAGGAACGAGAACAATTCAATCAGATACGTGTTAGAGGCGTATCAATTCACTAAGGAATTCAGTCTACATCGATATGAAATATCGAAATTATCTTTTGAAAGTCTCGAAAGACTTGAGCGACGTACTAAAACCTCGCTTTTCATAAAGGTGTGGACGCAAACGCGCAACGGGATTCGACGACGAACAAACCTAGACTCGATTTACAACGAACCATAGTCGGTGGGCTTCCTTTCTTACCTCACTAATGTGGGCTTCTTATCTTCAAAATGTGGGCCTTTTTTACCCCACTAAAATGTGACTTTTGTTATACCAAATGAATTTATTTCTGACTTATTTTACAATTGTTATCAAATGTTTTTGCATTACACCGCCAAAAAATATTTCGTTTTGTGTATGGATCCTATCTTATGCGGGTAGAAATTGTGGAGATAGTTGGAACTATTATATCAATTGTTGTGGTAGCACCCAACCTTTTTAATGTCGGGTCCCTGTCTTGGGATGATAAATGCCGGCTAGGATTGGCGTGAAGGTTGGAACTATCTGTTGTGTTAACATATGCTGCAGAGAGTATTGTGGTTGTCTTGGATTACGGTCGGTCACGGCGTCGTAGACGGGAGGCCTCCTCTCGACGCTTATTATTTATTATTATTATGTATTGTGACTATGAGATATGGACCATACACACCAAGAAAATGCTCGGCGAAAATGATTTGGTAAGACAAGGCATGTTTTACTAAAACCCTCATGACTTACTCGATATTGGCAACAGTAATTCAAATATCATCAAATGTTTTCGGCATGAGTCCACCGAGTGCAATTTCTTGTACTTAGCCCCGCATGTTTGTTTTAAATGTGCGAGGTTGAGCTCGATGGTGATGATGGAGGTCGTGTTGAGGAGTCCGTGTCCTCGATCGCTTATTTAGGATTTGGTTTTCACCTTGAATACATATCAACATATATGTATTCACACACTTTCCGCTGCTAAACTCTAAACTCTTAAACATTATGTCTACTGTCGTACTATTGAGGTTCATCAGATCACGGTTTAATCTTTGGGTCTGATGGCCAAAACCTTTTGAATTATTGGGATAATATCTTATGCCATATTATGCATGCTTGTTTATAACCAATGTGACCACTTATCTTGGTCAATTTGTGTGACGACCCGACTTTCCAATGAAGTACGGATCATATGGATCGTCACCGGTATGATAAAGCGTGAAATAAACATAGCTAATCAAGGCAACCAACCAATCAACTACTTAATAACGCATGGGTTAAAGGGATAAACAATCGATACCAACTCAAGTCTAGAAGGACTTGTCAAAAGGGTTCAAGGTTCAACATAACCCAATCGAGGCGAATTTAAAGTACGAGTACGACCTCCAATTCAATACGGAAATAGCGGTTATAATCAAAACATTAATAATATTAGAGTTAGGCAACAATTAAGCGTGTGGACATGCGTATGACGATGCATGCCCGAGGTTCTAGAAACCTTTCTAATTAAGCATCAAAATAGTTGCTACTCGCACCACCGCACCCATCATCGATCCTTGCTCAACCTTCACATCAAAAGCGAGATGCGGGGCTAAGTACAAAAGTACTCGGTGGACTCGTTGCGAAAATATTTTCTTTGTCAAAGGTTATTAGCTCGCCCACAATAGCGCATGAGGATTTTGGTTAAAGACTCATGCCTATCAAATATTTTATCGTTTTCCAGCGTCGGGGCGACTATTTCATTCACGTTGTTTCCATATCTGATCATTCATTCATTCATTCCATTCGCGCACTATGGAGGTGGCCACCTACACATAGTCGCCGTGACCGGTCGAGGTAGCTAACCTTAACACGGTCACTGCGTGTACACAATCCGAGTTAGTCCTTAACTAAGTCGGATCCGATCGTTACCCTTTTTTAACGTTGGTGGACCAACTTATTCACATACCACATTGATAGATCAATCTCAGATAGGATAACAACAAAACATAAACATTTGGCAGTCAATAACATTTCATGTGATAATATTTCATAATGCTTTGTAAAACATGCTTTGAGATATGCATAACATTTTCGTTTCAAGAAAGCCCACTGCTAATCAAAGCTTAGTGGTTCTAAATGAGCAGGGGTGAGTATCCTTCCTCAGCAACTACGCCCGATCGAACCCTTCATAAGAAAATAGCCGTTCTTAGGTTCTTTCTATCGATCGATGGTCGTTTATAAATTACGACTTTAAAGTTCCCAATTAGGGTTTCTTTATGATTTAATGTGATTGTTTTAAGATAATTTTTATTATCTTACATTCCCAATTCTCCGGCTATATTACCTCATCGTCCATAGGTGAACTTCAATTATGAATTACATAATCCGAGTCTATTCGTGACTCTTAACCTTAGTTTTATTATAACGTTATTACGTTATAGGTTATCGATAATCAAATTATGATTGGTAAATTAGGAAGTTCTCAAGCCACTAACTAGACTTAACAATTATAGTTCGTCTAGTAGGTTATGCTTGACGACTTGTCGTATTAGCACGATAATTAAAGAGGAATGTTGACTTACAAATCAGTGGACATATGCCATCATGTAAGTAATTAGTACTTAAGAATAAATGGAGTACTTGAGAATATTAACTCGGCTTTTGAGACATAAGGATCGACATCATGTGTTCGAATCGTTGCTTACATATTACGACATTGTCTATTTAACTTAACTCATGGGAGGTTACATATGTCGTATAATCGTTATTCATTATCGAGTTGTGTTTACGCCGACTAATGTCGTAGTGAGTTGTCGTTATTGAATATTAACGTTGTAGCTCGACTCTTGGTTTTTCTAACGTAGGAACTCACGTTTGGGTATCCTTTCATTAATAAAAACCCTAATTCGTATCTAACCCGATTCTTGTTTATTCCGTCTTAAGTTATCGAATTTGGTCGATTTCTTTTGGATTCTCGTTCATATAGTATTATGTTGTTTACGTTCGGGGTTTTGGTTTGTCGGTTCAACATAAACACAAACATTCAACATCGACAAAACCATACACAACATAAACTATGCTAAGCATTAGAAAACCTAATTTCTAATGCAATACATAATCATTGTGTAAGTGTGCATAAGTGTTTCATTCATCCACCCTAATCACAACCACTCATTCTAAGTTTATAATTAACCATCATAGCATCATTTAACATTAGAAACGAACTCATACTTAGCCATTTTCATACGTTTTCGATAATTAGCAACAATTAGCATACGTATCGATAAATTCCAATAAAATCATGTTGTACTCCTATCATACTATAGAATTTAATTATCAACTCAATATCATCATATAAAATTTTAAACCATAGGTTAAAATCTTTGTAATTTTCGGCAATTTCAAATCAACAAGCTTTGGTGTTCAATAAATTCCACAAAAATTATTTCATGCTTATACTATATACTAAACATGAAATATCACTTCATATCATGCATTAAAAATTTAAACCCATGCTTTTCATCGTTATTTATTTTGGTATTCACATATATATATATATATACATATTCAAAATTTCCAATCCTTCACAATATGGTTGTATATGTAATAGCATGTAATATTAACACCAACATTTACCAATATTCATAATATTACACATCTATTATTTTCAACAATAAAATCAAATAAAAGACTACATATATATATATAAGCCACGGTTCTTATAAAAAAAATAGGAGAGGTGTTTGAATAAATTCAAGGTTAATGTATGATGTTCATATCATACCCTAAACACCATATCTCAACTATTTTCCTCAACCAAAATCAAACAACAAATATATATATATATATAGTATTCGGTTATTTCAACAATAAATAGGAGATGTGTTTCAAAATCCCAAGATTTATATATGATGTTCACATCATATATTAAACACCATATCTCAACTATTTTCCACAAAAAAATTAAAATCAAAGCTTAAAATAAGCTAATAACTCTCGCCCTTTTAAAAAAAATCCAAAATTACAGAAAAATTATGATATTTATTATACATGCTTATAAAACATTAGCAAGTAACAATATAAAATAACATTCACAAAATCATGCTTTAACATATTTAAAATAATTAAAGCATAAATCAAAAAAAATAAACATGCTCCAAAAATTATGAAATTTTACAGTAGTCTTAGAACATCATTCTAAGCATTTTTCATTCACAACTCAAGAGCATTTGGAGGCTCTAAAGTCACGAAAATAAATGGGGAGCAAACTAGGGTTTTAAACCCAAAATTCAAAATAAAATTTCACTCCATTAGGATGGAAGAGGATGATGAATAATACCTTCCTATGGTCTTAGAAGGATTATTTGAGTGTGGGAGAGGTTGGAAAGGAGGATTTAGAGTTGGGGTTTGAAAAGTGTAGAGAGAATTTGAAAATGAGAGCAAAATGTGAAAGGGGGAAATGGGCTGCTTCTTGGACGTTTTTCCTTGTTATGGCAGACCTAATGGCTGTCATTTCCCATTTTGGGGTGGTCTTGGTGGTAGTTGGGAGGTGGATTGGTCAAATTACCCGTTTTGGTATGTTATCTGAGCTCTTTAAGTTTTAACGCACTTTCGATCGATTTCTCGGAACCTTAAGGTTCTATCTTATTAAATAGCCTTTAAAATACTTATTTTAATGTTCATAAAAATTTCACGACGTTCGGACGTCGTTCGATAAGTCAATTAGAGTTATCGCGGAAAAAGCAGCGTCCGTGATTAAAATATGCTCATTCAAAATTCTCTTGAATTTTGAGCTTTCATAAATAATTTGAGTCTTATGAAGCATATTTTATTGATTTAGACCCTCGGTTCGAGTTTGGTCGTTCGGATCAAATTAGGGTTTTCGGTATATTTTACCCGCTGTTCGGTTAAGTTCTTGAGAATTCCCTTGAGAAATTGATTCTTATAATTTCTAAATTCATAATAAATCATTCCTTAATGATTTTGGTTTTATCACTATTTATTATGATTAGCACGGATTTGGAAGTTGTTAGGCTCGTAAATAGTGTTTTAAGGCCGCCAAGGCAAGTATGCGAAAATTCTCATCCTTTGCATTCTCACATGTTTTCGTGTGAGGATTCTAAAATGAAATCCATTCATGGAGATTCATTCTCGATCTTTCATTCTATGTTTCAGCTACTCGAAAACCCTAATCCAGGTGGGACTAGTTATCGATTTTGATTTCTTTAGTATTCGATCTCCGAATCGATTCTAATTCGTTTCATTGGTTTCCTTAAACATAATTAAGGTCTAAGAACCACAACTAAGTGATTCAAACATCACTAATAAAAGTTTTAAATTTTTAGGGTTATTACAATTTGTCCTATAATACTATTCTAGTATTAGTCACCCTCTAGACCGGGTTATCCGGAGTGGGGCGTGACAGTGGTATCGAGCCCTTTGCTCTTTGTAAACCCAAAATTTTTATTCTAAGTCAGGTCGAGTCATTTGGACTTCAGTAACCACTGACTCACTCAACACTCCATCACATCGAGCTCAACAGGAAAAAGGTAGCGCATTTCTTTCTCAAAACCATGAAATGGAAATTTTACATGATTAAACAATTGGAAGGACTTTTGAAAGATTTGGTTATGATGAAAATTTTTATGATGAAAATGAAAGTTGAGCAAGAAAATTTTCCAAAATACTTTTGGTTGAACTAATGCAAATACTCGAGTATTTATATGAAAGTACATGGTGGTACTAGTTGAATGATCAACATGGGATGAATGAATCCATATTTGATATGCATATGTAATACCCGTCTTTTTAAACACATTTTGCATGGCACGTTTTTGAGAAAAGGTCAAAGGTTGACTTTTGTTTGGTGATCGACCAATCACGAAACCTCGGCGTTGTGAAGAGTGTCTTATGATGAATTCATAGACACTAAGTATGGAGGTTTTCGACCACCCATGAAGGTTTGGCACTCAGGAAGTTATCGAAAATCGGACTTTTCATGGATCTTTTAAAGCATATCTTGTTTATAGTCATTGTGTTCGGTATTTTATTTCGTGTCCATGGGTACCAAGTTTGCTAAATTTGAGTCCGTTTGCAAAGTTGCGTCGGTTTTTGCGTTTTCGAAAAGGGCAGCTTGTAATGAATGCTACTTGTGACCCTCTTTCCTATAAATAGGAGGCTAGGGCCTTCATTTTCAACGTTCATTTCCTTCGTCTCTCGTGTTTACGGAAGAGCCGAGTAGCTCAGTGCAGTGCTGAGCCAGCTGGAGGAGTGGGGATCGGTAGGGAGGCTCGGGGCGGCGCCATTCTTCATACGCCGCCGAGCCACCGCCGATCAACCACCCCGGGCAGCCCGTTTTCTGTTTTTTCCTTTTCTTGTTTTGATTCCGCCTTTTAGTAGATCGTATAGCATAGAACTCGGGATTCTAAAGGGACGAGGCGAGAAAATGGCCGGAGGCCGGCCGATTTTAGCCATTTGCCGATTTGGTGGTCATTGGCCGCCGATTTGGTGGTGACGGCCACAGCGCAGCTCTGGTCCTTTAGGTTTTGAGTTCGGGCTATGCATTCTACTAAAGTACCGATTCCGTTTTCTATTTTTCGCGTTTCTGCATGTCGGGATGTTTTCCGTTGCTTCGAGTTTTCTAAAGGAAGTACATGCCCGGGTTATCCATTTTCAACGTCGTTTGTCATTCCATGTTCGTTGTTATGCATATTGCTTATGTTTCCATTTTCATGCATCGATTTTGGATGGTTTATCCTAGATCTGAGGATAGGCATCGATTTTTGAAGCTTCTTCGCTGCTAAGATTTGAGTCAACTTGCATGCATGCATATTTTGAAAGTACCCTATTATTGGTCTTGATGCCCTGAATATATTTCCTTTCTGCATCGAGTTGATTTGAAAACCCGGAGAGTGCCAAATGTGGGTTCAGAAAGTCGAAAACCCTAGTTTTGCTTCGATCGTCGTTTGGATCACGATGTTGCTTTGCTTTGTGGGATGTGACCCCAAAAGTTGTTCCGTCTTGTTACGGTACCTACCAAAGTCGATCGGTGAAGTCATCGGATCCGTAGATATCTCGGTTGGCGTTTTCGTCGGTTCGAGTTGGGTTATATATGCTTATTTTGAGTTATTTACTCGATATTTCAAAAAAAAACATGTACGCCGTAAAATGTTTTGTGAAATTATTCTTGTTCTACGATCCAAGATATGGTTCTATCATGGTTGTGCACGGATCTCTATTCGGTGGGTTGATCACCATCTTGAGTATTGATCATAGGGGATAGACCCGAACACGTGGTTATGGTTACGAAGGGATAGACCCGGAAGTCCACACCGAAATGGTAATGAGGTGGTTATGGTTCGATGGGGTTTGACCACGAAGTCCACACCGAGTTAAGCCATTTGGATACGTTCGGGCGTGGGCCATTGGATATGTTCGGGCGAATGAATGTCATGTGATGGGCTGGCGGGATACGTTCGAGCCGTGGTTCATGGTTCTATGATGGGAATAACGGTAATAACGGATCGGTATCGAAAATGAAAATCTATTTTGCTTACTTAGAAGTGGATTTACGTTTTAAAACCTTCTAAGGTAAGTGCTCGAACACGACCTCATGACTCTTTTGATTTATGATAAAACCCGGTGAGTGCGCTAGTACTCACCCCAAACTCTTTTCAAATCTTTTCACGGATGGAGGAGGGACTGATCGGCGACGAGGGTGGGCTGCGGGTTCTTCATGCTATGCTTCGCGATGTTGTGTTATATCGTACTACGATAATTATGTATTCTTGTCCCTTATTTTCTTTCGATTGGGAACAAGATTTGTTATGTTATTCTTTGTGAGTCTCAATCTGAGCATCTTATGTGGTTGACGGTCTAGTTGACGAGGATGTAATGCTATTTTGCTTTCTTGCATTACTTATAATAAACCGAGATCATGTTTTACGAAGTTATGATATCGATATTATTACATTGGTGGATTGTTTGTGCACCCTCCCTTCGAGGATATGTCCTAGTTATAGAGGAGATCTTGCCCGATTTCATGGTCACATCTTCTTATCATGTATGTTATATGTATCCCCTTCTTCCCTTGCTTAACCCCACCCCTAATCACACCCGGCATCCGTGCCTTCCTCGGGAATTGGGCGTGTGACTTAATGTCGAGCAATGGTTCTTGGCTTTGACCTCTAGCTTTGTTATCCGATATCAAGCGGTTTGTTTGCTTTATATCATATACGTTCTTGAAATTGAGTGTTTAGAACTTGTTCTTCTAAAGCATTTATCAGTCTGACTACCCTCACTCACCGTCGATCCACCTCCTTTAAAAGGGGATGAGGTATGTGTTTATTCTTGATGCTTTATGTGGCTACGTGATGCTTGATATGATCTTGGTTTCATGTGTTTTGGCCTGGTAAGAGTTTACGTGATGTGAATGAGATATGGTTGGATGGTGATGTGGATGTGGAAGTGATTGTTGATGGAACAAAAGGGCACGTGTGGTCGTGATGTGAAAAATCGTTTATATGATATGATGTGATTGATGTGATCACGTATGGTTGATGTAAGTCTATGTGTTTACATAGCAATATGTTGTTGATTGAAAATCTTGTTTATTTTGATAAACGAGTGCTTGTAAGTGAATCCTGTATTTGCTTACGTGATAAATATCGATATTGATATGGATATGTGTTGAAATGAACATGTGTATGAGACATGATTACCCGGATATTTGGGATGGTAAAGGAAGCGTGAATATTTGTTGTTGTTTTATGGTGAACTAACATGTAGGTTTATGGATATTGATGGCCCGAACAACGTTGGTTGAGATCTCACAGAATGGATGAGCATATCAGTAAATTCGGGGACCATACCGGAATATTCATGAGCCATTGGGAGTATTTACAGGAAGATTTGTTGGGTTATGGAGAAAGGTTCGAGGCGGTGGGAAAGTGTCGAATCTGAGGCCTACTATCGGATGACCGAAAGGCTACAAGCGGGATGGCGGCCGTGGGCGAAAGAGGACATGTGTTGTTCGGGCGGGATCTATCACGAGGCACCTTACCTTGGACTTTCTTGAGTTCGTTGCTCGAGTATGGAGGCGGTGGGCAGACCACGAGGTATACCATCGAGGAGGATGTGGTTGCGAGACACCCTCGAGGACCGATCTAGATCGATGATAGGGATGATGTTCGAAGAGCCATTGGGAGAACAACCATCAATCGAGCGATCGCGGTGCATCGAGATACACCGGTCACTACACCTCCATCGGCGATCCTTACCTTCCGGAGGATTCGAAACGACTTTGGCGGGAACTTCGGGGCGAGAGATATTGTCCGTCAAGCGGTGGCGACAAAAGCCCGAATCGAGAATATTCATGCCACCAAAGCGTGTCGGTGACATCGAGGCGACTACGAGGAAGAGGAGGACCCGGATGAGCGAGGAGGATAGTGAGGATTCGGAGGACCGGTGATCGAGATAGCCGATGACTACGATGAGGTCGGGCACATTGAGGAAGAGCGGCGCCGAGCGAGGACTCGATCACGGCTTTCACGATACTCGAGCGATCGAGCACGGCTTGGATGGGATCATACCCAAGAGAGCTTGCTTCCATGCGGGATCGCTTTTACAGGCGGCGGCCAATTCAACCACGATTGGAAGGAAAGAGGATGAGGAGGCGAGAATGGAACGGCTGGAGCACGGCGGGGAATAGTGGATGGATATGGAGGGCGAGAGATCTAGGTAGTCGGTGTGTGCGGTGGCGATCGCGATCTGCTAGAAGCATGACAGAGCGGCATCTTTTGTGATGACCGAGTCGATTCTTTTGCTCATATCGACCTTTTTGGTGACATACCTCGATCTTGTATTTTGACGATCCTTCATGGACCTTTGAATATTCTTGATACTAACATATTGTCTATGACGGGATGTTTATGTTTGATGCTTATATGTGATATGAGCTAGCCATGATGATATATGATCTATGTGATGTGTGATGATAATGTTATGTGAAATGCATAACGATGATATGTTGACATGATTGCATGATTATATGTGATCGTGCGTGATATGTGGTATATGTGATGATATGTGCTATGGGTGATGATATATGTTATGCGATGATACCCGGTTATCTATGCGGCGTTTCTAATGTTTCAAGCGTCGATGCGAATGCGAGAACAAGGAATCGGAGGAACAATAGCGTGGAAGAAGCCCGAGAACCACCTTTGGTTCGCCGGCATGTGATCGAGAGTTTTCGCAGGCGAGAATCCCACGTTCGACGGTCTCGGCGAACCGATCGCGAGAAGCGGATACGATCCACGAAAGGATCTTGAATACATCGGTGCGAAGAAGCGAAAAGCAGTGCGCGATCTTCGACTAACCGATGAGGTGATTTACGGTGGGAATCCGTGAGAAGGACCCTAACACCGGGACGATGGGCAAGGTATCGTGGGAAGATTTCGAGGAAGAACTCATGGAAAACGCGTGCACAGGTTTCTGAGAGAGAAGCAAAAACGAGTTGGAATCTTCGTCGAGGAAGAAGGGCGGTCACCGAGTACGATCGCTCGTTCAATAAATGCATCACGTTATACTACGTACTGGTTGGCGAAATGCCAGGCGAGCGAGTTCGAGAGAGGACTACGACCGGAGATCGAATTTCGCTCGTCGATCGGGGAGATCGGCGTATCGCGATCCTTGAACGGGCATTAAACATTGAGTCAATGTTGCCCGAGGAAGAACAATGCCACCGGACAGCCATCGGCGGAGGAAGAGGTAAGAGAAATGGGAAGATCGGGGAAAGGCGATCGGGTGTTCGAGGAACAGGCGGTCCATGATTCGAGGAATCAAGGCATTCAGAGAGAAAAGCAACCTTGAGGAAGGAATTTCCAACCTATGCGGCGGGGTGTGGAAAAACCTTGGTGCGAAATGCCAAAGGAATCATTTCGCGAGTGCGAGCAAGGTAGCACCGAGTGCTATCGTTGTAAGAAGTCTGGACATTACGCTCGAGATTGTCCGTTAGGAGGGCCAGCGGTGCGGCCGTCGATGGCGACATGCAGCTCATGAGCGAGAATCATGCTCATGAGGACAAACAACGGGCGAGGAGGTCACCCTAGGCCGACAAACCAAAGGCCCGCAGACAAGCAAGGGTGTCGCGCTGAATCGGACAGCAGACTCAAGCTCCGGAAATCTTGCGGTATAATCCATATGAGTGATATACCCATTTCGCTTTGTTTGATCTGAGGCCTCACATTCTTTCGTTTGAGAATTGCGTGTGAGAGGTTGGGTTTGGTACCCAAGGAATCACAGTACCACAAATTAGCATCCCGTCGAGAAGTGCTAAAAGCAAAAGAGATTTGCAAAACCGGAGGTAGAAATACGTGAGCGAAGGTCTTTGTCAATTTGCATGTCATGGAATGGAAGATTTCGATGTCATCTTTAACATGGATTGGTTGGAAAAGCACATGGCAACTATCGTTGTCTCGAGAGAAGTTGCTTTTCGAGCAGCGAAGGAGTGGAAGTTTGTTTCCACGGCATAAGGATGGGTGTTTGCGTGCGATGATCTCGGCATGAAGGCGGTGAGGATGATCGGGAAGGAAGGCTGTCAAACTTTCTTGGTAAGTTTGACGAGGGCACTGTTAAAGCAAGCGATTGCAAGAGGAGCGATGGTGTGTGAATATCGGACGTGTTTCCGAGGACTTGCGGGTTTACCACACGATAGACAAGTGGAATTCACTATTGATTTGGAACCGGGAGCGACACCGATATCAAAGGCACCATATAGAATGGCACCTAAAGAATTGCAAGAAGCTGAAAGCGCGATTCGGGGGCTGTTGGATCTAGGTTTTATCCGACCTAGCGTGTCGCCGTGGGGAGCTCGGTTCGTTCGTCAAGAAGAAGGATGGGTCAATGCGGATGTGCATTGACTACGAGAGCTGAATAAGGCGGCGATCGAAACAGATATCCTCTTCCAAGGATCGGCGATCTTTTGACCAGCTCGAGGGCGTGTGTCTTCTCTAAGATCGATTTGAGGTCGGGGCTACCATCAGCGAAGATCGGGAAGGAGGGCGTTGCGAAGACCGCGTCGAGCGAGGTATGGGCACTACGAGTTCATCGTGATGCCGTTTGGTTTGACCAATGCGCCCGGCGATTTTCATGGATCTAATGAATCGAGTTTTCCATCGATGTCTGGATAGTTTCGTCTTGGTTTTTATCGATGATATTCTCATCTATTCAAGAATGCGAGTTGCATAGAGAACACCTCCGTGCCGTTTGGAAGCGTTCTGACGAGAGGTTGTATGCAAGTATAGTAAGTGTGAATTTTGGCTCAAAAAAGTGATGTTCCTTGGACATATCGTGTATGCGAAGGAATCAAAGTCGACCAGTGAAGGTTGAAGCGGTAAATGGCTGGAAGGTTCCGACTAATGCCAATGAGGTTGAAGCTTTCTAGGCTTGGCGGATATTATAGGCGTTTCATCGAAGGGTTTCGAAGTTGGCAAGGCCGATGGTAACACTCGAGGAAGGAATCAAGTTTTCATGGTCGAAGCTTGTGAAGCGGGTTTCGAGAGTTAAAGAAGAAGCTAACAACCGCTCCGGTGTTAGCCGTGCGGAAGGAGCGATGGGTTTGTGGTCTACACCGATGCATCAAACTTGGTTTGGGTTGCGTTCTCATGCGAGCGGGAAGGTTATAGCTACGCGTCTCGTCGATTGAAACCGCGCGAGTTGAGCTACCCAACTCGCGATCACGGAGTTAGCGGCGATCGTTCATGCGTTGAAGATTTGGAGGCACTATCTCTATGGAGTTAAGTGTGAAATCTTCACGGATCACAAGACCTCAAGTACTTCTTTGAACAAAAAGAAATGAACATGAGGCGAAGAAGATGGCTAGAGTTGGTGAAGGATTATGATTGCTCTGTCGGTTATCACCCGGGAAAAGCGATGTTGTAGCAGATGCCCTTAGTCGCAAGTCGAGGCGAAGTTGGGATATCTTCTTCTGCGAGAGAAAGAGCTTATTCGAGATTTGAGAAGCTCGACCTAAGTGATTCACCGCGGAATCGGTCTGAGGATTCATCGCGACTTTGACGGTGAACCGGACTGAGAGAAGCCATCGTGAGTCTTGTGAGGAGATGAGTTCTTGGAAAGATGCGTTTGAAAGCAAGGCTAGAAGATAGCAAGGGTTTCACGAAGGCGAGACAACGCTACTATTCGAGGAAGGTTATGTGTGCCACTCAATAGGGAATTAAGAGATAAAATCATGAGTGAAGCTCATGAGGCACCAATATCTGACTCATCCGGGAAGCACCAAAATGTCTGAGACCTTAAGAGGAACTTTTGGTGGGAAGGGATGAAAAAGGATGTAGCCGCGTTTGTGGAACGTTGTTTGGCTTGTCAGCAAGTGAAAGCTGTACACCAACGTCCGTCAGGTTTGTTGCAACCGCTACCAATCCCAGAATGGAAATGGGATCATATCGGTATGGATTTTGTGGTGAGTTTTCCAAGGTCAGCGAGAGGAAACACCGCTATATGGGTTGTCGTCGATGGTAGCGAAGTCGACTCATTTCTTACCGATTCGGATGGCGTGCGGGTTGGATAAGCTTGCTCGACTTTACGTCGAGAAATCATACGGTTACATGGTGTACGGTAGCGATTCGTCGGATCGTGACCGAGGTTCACGTCGAGGTTTTGGAGGAGTGCGAGGAAGCCGTGGGGACCAAGTGAATCTTAATACGGCATTCCATCCTCAAGCGGACGGTCGATCGGAGAGAAGCGATTCAGGTTTTGGAAGACATGTTGCAGCGATCGTGGCCGACGAGAGGAGGAAATTGGGAAGAGATACTACCTTTGGTAGAGTTTGCCTATAACAGCGATTATCGAGGCCACCATAGGAATGGCTCCCTATGAGCGTTGTGCGGAAGGAAGTGTCGATCTCCACTTTATTGGGACGAAGTGGGCGAGAGAAAGATGTTAGGACGAGAGATGGTTCAGCAGACGGTCGAGGTTATCAATCGAGATCAGCGAAGGATCAAGGAAGCGGGGCGGCGAGAAGTCCTATGCGGACAAGCGTCGTCTGGATCTTGATTCATGATCGGAGATCGTGTTTTCTTAAGGTTTCCCGGCGAGAGAGTCGTTCGTTTTGGGAAGCGAGGTAAGATTCGACCAAGGTTCGTTGGACCTTCGAGGTTCTTGAAAGAATAGGCCCGTTGCCTATAGGTTAGCTTCGCCACCTAGCATCGGAGATGTTCGTGGCGTGTTTCACGTTTCTCGGTGAGAAAGTCGTGTTTGACCCAAACACGTGATCAAGCATGACCAAGTGGTTCTTGCTCGGGATCGAGTTACGAGGAAGGCGGTGGCTATCTTGGAGCGAAGTCGAGGAATTGAGAACAAGCGATTCCGTTGGTAAAGGTGTTGTGGAATCACCACGGAGGAGGAAGCTACGTGGGAGTTGGAAGACAAGTTCGGGGCTCGGTACCACGAGTTGTTTTCTCACGTGTTTGAAATTTCGGGGCGAAATTTTTCTAAGGAGGAGGATGTAATACCACGTCTTTTTAAGCACATTTTGCATGGCACGTTTTTCGAGAAAAGGTCGAAGGTTGACTTTTGTTTCGGTGATCGACCGTCACGAAACCTCAGGCGTTGTGAAGAGTGTCTTATGGCGAATTCATAGACACTAAGTATCGGAGTTTTCGACCACCCATGAAGGTTTGGCACTCAGGGAAGTTATCGAAAACCGGACTTTTCATGGATCTTTTAAAAGCATATCTTGTTTATAGTCATTGTGTCAGGTATTTTATTTCGTGTCCATGGGTACCAAGTTTGCTAAATTTGGAGTCCGTTTGCAAAAGTTGCGTCGGTTTTGCGTTTTCGAAAAGCACGCTTGCATGGCTGTGACCCACCTTTTCCTATAAATAGGAGGCTAGGGCCTTCATTTTCAACGTTCATTTCCTTCGTCTCTACGTGTTTACGGAAGAGCCGAGCAGCTCAGTGCTGTTGCGGAGTTTGGAGGAGTGGGGATCGGTAGGGAGGCTCGGTGGCGGCGCCATTCTTACTTCTTGCCGAGCCACCACCGCCGATCAACCACCCCGGGCAGCCCGTTTTTTCTATTTTGTCCTTTTCTTGTTTTGATTCCGCCTTTTAGTAGATCGTATAGCATAGAACTCGGGATTCTAAAGGGACGAGGCGAGAAAGCACCGAGGGCGACCGATTTAGCCATACGCCGCCGCCCATTCCGCCGATTTGGTGGTGTTGGCGCCGATTTGGTGGTGACGGCCCACCACAGCTCTGGTCCTTTAGGTTTTGAGTTCGGGCTATGCATTCTACTAAAAGTACCGATTCCGTTTTACATTTTTCGCGTTTACGCATGTCGGGATGTTTTCCGTTGCTTGAGTTTTCTAAAGGAAGTACATGCCGGGTTATCCATTTTCAACGTCGTTTGTCATTCCATGTTCGTTGTTATGCATATTGCTTATGTTTCCATTTCATGCATCGATTTTGGATGGTTTATCCTAGATCGAGGATAGGCATCGATTTTTGAAACTTCTTGTTGCTAAGATTTGAGTCGACTTGCATGCATGCATATTTTGAAAGTACCCTATTATTGGTCTTGATGCCTGAATATATTTCCTTTACGCATCGAGTTGATTTGAAAACCGGAGAGTGCAAATGTGGGTTGAAAAGTCGAAAACCCTAGTTTTGCTTCGATCGTCGTTTGGATCACGATGTTGCTTTGCTTTGTGGGATGTGACCCCAAAGTTGTTCCATCTTGTTACAAGTACCTACCGGTCGATCGGTGAAGTCATCGGATCCGTAGATATCTCCGGTTGGCGTTTTCGTCGGTTCGGGTTGGGTTATATATGCTTATTTTGAGTTATTTACTCGATATTTCAAAAAAAAACATGTACGCAGTAAAATGTTTTGTGAAATTATTCTTGTTCTACGATCGAATATGGTTCTATCATGGTTGTGCACGGATCTCTATTCGGTGGGTTGATCACCATCTTGAGTATTGATCATAGGGGATAGACCCAGAACACGTGGTTATGGTTACGAAGGGATGACCGAGGAAGTCACACGAAAATGGTAATGAGGTGGTTATGGTTACGATGGGGTTTGACCCACGAAGTCCACACCGAGTTAGCCGGTGGATACGTTAGGGCATGGGCCGATTGGATATGTTCGGGCGAATGATGTCGTGTGATGGGCTGGCGGGATACGTTCGAGCCGTGGTTCATGGTTCTATGATGGGAATGTGATAATAACGGATCGGTATCGAAAAATGAAAAATCTATTTTGCTTACTTAGAAGTGGATTTCGTTTTAAAACCTTCTAAGGTAAGTGCTCTGAACACTGACCTCATGACTCTTTTGATTTATGATAAAACCCGGTGAGTGCGCTAGTACTACACCCAAACTCTTTTCAAATCTTTTCACGGATGGAGGAGAATTTTGGGCCGGCGGCCGAGGGTGGGCTGCGGGTTCTTCATGATATGCTTCAGCGATGTTGTGTTATATCGTACTCGATAATTATGTATTCTTGTCCCTTATTTGCTTTCGATTGGGAACAAGATTTGTTATATTATTCTTTGTGAGTCTCAATCTGAGCATGCTATGTGGTTGACCGGTCTAGTTGACGGGATGTAATGCTATTTTGCTTTCTTGCATTACTTATAATAAACCGAGATCATGTTTTACGAAGTTATGATATCGATATTATTACATTGGTGGATTGTTTGTGCACCCTCCCTTGAGGATATGTCTAGTTATAGAAGAGATCTTTGCCCGATTTCATGGTCATCTTCTTATCATGTATGTTATATGTATCCCCTTCTTCCCCGCTCTTAACCCCACCCCTAATCACACCCGGCATTCGTGCCTTCCTCGAGGAATTGGGCGTGTGACATATAAGTTGATTATGATGGTTATGTTGAAATCGTATTTCCAAAATTTTCACTTGAGACCTTATTCCAACTTTCAAAATTTTGTTTATGGTGAGCGATATGTTATCATAAGACGAACTTAGACTCTAAGGAGCATGTTCATATATCGTGAAAGAACATAAAAGTACGAACTTCTTTTTCCTTACGAGAACAAAGAATGATAGGAAGAATGAAAGTAATGATGGCCTCGAGCTCGAACTACGAAAGACGAGCGAGAAGGATGAACAAGGGTGACCTCAACCTTAAAGATGAACGACGTCGACACTTCATCACTACTTCGACATGAGTGAGCATCGACACAAATCATGACATGGACGTCACTTACGGCTTCAGAATGTTCAGCCTCAACTTAAAACCCGAAGATGGTAGGCGTACACGTCGACATACGTCTCGATTTACAATTTGGCACGATCGCGCAAATTTCCTGCACTGTGCAGTAAATTTGTTTTAGCTAGATCTCTCTCGTTAGGACTCCAATTTATGCATGGTTTTCGCCTGCATACTCCTAACGCCATAATATTAATTTGTTATGAAGAACAGAATCCCTAATTCTGCCTCCAGAATACGATAGAGTCCGTTGAACTCTAGTTCGAGTGTTTGGTATAGGATAAGGATCTCGTAGCTTATATTAAGATGTTTTTGGCTTATGTATACGTTTGGGTAAGACTAAGAAGGTAAGTTTTGGTATGTATTGTGCAGTATGATGTTGCCTACCTTATAGACTTGCTTGACCTTATCTAGTTGCTTCACGTTACGTTTAAGTTATCCTTGCCTGCTTTTGAGATGACGATAGTTGACTTATGTTAGTTTTGTTCGTGACAGATGGAGGATGAGATATCTCGCGAGGAGGAGGATTGGACCACACCCCACCGGAGGAGGAGGTGAGTATTTATCGCTCCATTGGATGTCTTGTTGGGGAAGACTTGGGTGAGTTTTGGCATATTACCTCCGTCTTTGGAGGCGCCCGAGCCAGCGGCGTGTGATTATGATGGCATCCGGCGCCTTCTAGCGATACTCCCCGCACTGGGATGGGTATGCGAGAGATATCGGGAGATTACATCTACCGGGCGATGGGCGGCTACGACTTGGTGGGAGATTTGCCCAGTTCGTGAGTCACCGACTTACGTGTACAAAGCATTCTGGGGCAGACCGAGAGGACCCTACCTCCCTCCCGAGAGTATACTGGCGGGATGAGTCGCGAGTGGCTATACACGGAGGTTCCGAGGCGATTGACCCGATCGTGCCTCCTTTCCTTTTGACGAGGAAGGCTGCCCGCTTAGAGAGGCGGCCACGCCTAGAGCCTTGGGAGAGCTGTATTCCCCGCACTGCCGGACACCCGTCGTCCACAGTACCACCTCCACCACCTATGGTCCCAGCCGTACCACGGTCGAGCACTTCCGTCGGACGGACGGATGAGGGTAGCAGATGTCGCAGATGGCTACGGCCCGATCCGCCGTGACTACGAGCATCGGGTGAACGCGACGAACGCTTTTAACCCCTGCGAGACATACCGATGGTGGAAGCGATGGAGCCGGTCCATCGAGCGCCCGCATGGACATTTCGGCGGCGAGGGCGACTCGGAGGAGGAGGAAGATCCCGAGGAGGGCGGACGGTGGGAGGGCGCGTGATGTGACCACGATGAAGCTTAAGGAGATTTTTTTGCGTTTAAGCACATTGTTTTCCTTTTCCTATGTTTAAATTTTAGTGATGGACTTAGAACCTTAACTTTTGGAAGGCCGTGTGGGCCGGGACTTATGTTTTATTTTTTCTTTTTATATAACCGTTGGTATTGAACATCCTGCCTATGGCAGTAAATTTTGGATATATATATATACATGACCCTGATAGGGCTTTTGCGGCAAGTTATGTTTGTTAAGAGTGATATTACATTTAGAATCGTTTCTGATAAGGCCATAATAGTGTTGGTATATGTTGAGTTGTGAAAAGAATAAGTGCTAATGATTACTTGTTTTCTATAGCGGCATGCCCCGAGAAGAAATCCGGACAAGGACCCGGAGGTCGAGGTCGGGAAGGCGAGAGGAAGGGTAGGATCCCGAGCAAGAGCAGAAGATATTCCCAACCACCACCTCCATCTCAACCCGATCGCGGGATCGAAGAAATGTTTCTAAGGCAGAACCCTCACATCTTTAACGGGAAAGGTAACCGGAAGAAGCCGAACAATGGGTTAGGGCCATTGAGCGATTTTTACCTTTAAGATGCACGGCACGGGAAAGGGCGTCGTGTGTTACCTTCCGGTGATTGGACGGTGACACGGTGGGAGGCCGAAGAAGACTTTCTGACCGAGCGACTTGAGGAATTCTCGTGGGAGGACTTGAGAGGAGGCATGCAGAAGTACATCCCAAAAAGCTATAAGAGGAAGAAGGGCGAGGAATTTTTCTGTTAAAACAAGAAAGGATAGATTGTGACCGACTATGATCGCACTTCTGCGAGATGTCGAGATATGCACAGGCGGTGGACACCGACTTGAAAATGTCGGAAAAGTTCGGTCGAGGGCTAAGAATGGAGATCGCATGTCTCTTGCCACCATGGAGACACATCCTACTGAAGCTCGCACGAGCTTTAGACATTGAGGCGACCATGACCGAGAATAAGTCGGTGTCGTCTCGGACACACAATCTGTTGGATAGAGGAGGAAATGGGAAATGGGAACCCAACCGCGGGAGCTATGGGGACCTTGAGTCCTGGCCGTGGAGTGGGAAACGCAGCACCACAAGGACAAAGGCTGGAAGAGGCGACTTATGCTCCACGGTAAGGGGACCACGAGGAGCAGTTGAGGGCACCTTAATGCCCTCGATGCCATAGAACACACAGGGGTGTGCGCGGCAAACGTGGTAGGCTGTTACAAGTGCGGGGCAAGCGGGCATTACGCCAACAATTGCCCGGTGTCACGTTCGGATGTAAGGCCGAACCAACGGGCAATGCTCACCATTAAAGGGCTATCTGACTTCAACCCCAGCAGTTAGGCGGTTTCAACCCCAACCCGGCAACTCCGGTGGGAACAACCTCGGCCTCAACAACAACTCCAACACTCCAACAATGGCAAGCGACAACAAATCCCGCAGCAGCGGTGGCAAAGCAACCACCGCGCAGCGGGCGTCAACCCGCGTCAACGCGGCGGCGACAACAACGAAGCCAGGCGGCCGCGAATCAACAGGACCAGCGCCCGTCGGCCTCGGCCGGCTCGAGGCGAGCTACGCCACTGCATAGGAGGCGAGCGAGCAGAACCAGGAAACTTGGCGGTATGGGAGTTCTCCTCAACCTACCATTATAGTCTTGTTCGACACTGGTGCTTCGCATTCTTTTATTGCAAAATCATGCGTGAAATCTTGGGCCTTAGGTGCGAAAAGTCAAGCCGAATATGAGAATCTCATCGCCTATAGGAGGGATTATGACCGTTACACACTTTTGCTCGAACCTAGAGTTGACATTAGGATCACTTAAGGTTACGGCTAGCGATCTAAACATAATACCCATGGATGATGTAGACATAATCTTAGGAATGGTGGTTAGCTAAAAATCATTCCACGATTCTCTGTAAGGAAAGGAAAATTTCGTTTCACTTTCACGGACAAGAAGCTACGCATTTCACCGGAATCGGCATGGGAGAAGGATTCGATAGTATCGACACTACAAGCTAGGAGGATGATGAACCGGAAGGGATGCCATGCATTCCTTGTTTATTTGAACGAAGAGGATAAACCCGAGCGGGTAGAAGACATTGAAGTTGTTCAAGAATTTTTGGACGATTTCGAAAATCTACCGGGACTACCTCGATAGACAACTAGAGTTTACCATCGACTTGGAGCCGGATCAGCCCGGTGTCGAAGCGCCTATAGGATGGCCCCAAAGGAACTAGAAGAGCCGAAAATCCAAATCGAGCTTTTGGATCTAGGATTCATTAGGCGAGTGTTTCACCTTGGGGGCGCTTTGTTTGTTTGTTAAGAAGAAGGATGGTTCTTTGAGGATGTGCATCGATTATAGGGAGCTAAATAAGATGACACTAAAGAACAAATACCCTTTACCCAGAATTGATGACCTGTTTGATCAATTGCGAGGAGCGGGTGTATTCTCTAAAATTGATCTTAAGTCAGGATACCATCAGCTGAAAATATGGTCTGAGGATGTACCTAAGACTGCATTCCGAACCAGATATGGCCACTATGAGTTCATAGTTATGCCATTCGGATTAACCAATGCACCGTACCGTATTCATGAACCTCATGAGCAGTATTTCATCCATTTCTGGATAAATTTGTTTTGGTCTTCATAGATGATATCCTTATTTACTCAAAGAATGAAGAGGATCATAGGGAACATCTACGAACGGTTTTGCAAACCCTGAGAGACGAAAGACTCTTTGCTAAGTTTAGCAAATGTGAGTTTTGGCTGAAGGAAGTTATGTTCCTTGGACACATCGTGTCTGCTGAAGGTATAAAAGTAGATCCAGCTAAAGTAGAGGCCGTGCAAGAATGGAAATCACCCAAGACTCAGCACGAGATTAGAAGTTTCCTAGGATTAGCTGGTTACTATAGGAGATTCATCGAAGGATTCTCCAAAATTGCAAGGCCAATAACCCAGCTACTCCGGAAAGGAATCAAGTTCAATTGGACTGATGAGTGCGAGACGAGTTTTCAAATACTCAAAGAAAAATTGACCAGTGCACCAGTTCTAGCAGTCCCAGAAGCGGATAAGGGGTATGTGGTCTATACCGACGCATCTAAGACTGGACTGGGTTGTGTCTTGATGCAAGAAGGAAAAGTGATAGCTTATGCATCCCGACAACTCGGACCCACGGTGAACTACCCAACCCACGATTTAGAATTAGCGGTGTAGTTCATGCCTTTGAAAATTTGAGACACCATCTCTATGGTGTGAGATGTGAGATCTTCACGGATCATAAAAGTTTGAAGTATTTCTTGAACAAAGAGATCGAATATGAGACAAAGAAGATGGCTTGAATTAGTGAAAGATTACGACCGTGGTATTAACTATCACCGGGCAAAGCGAATGTAGTAGCCGACGCTTGAGTCGTAAAGAGCCATACCAAGTTAGACTCTCTTTGTACATGAGGAAAAACTCGTTGAAGAGTTTGGAAGAATGAAGATTGAACTGGTTGAACCACCCAAGACAATTGTGTCAGATCGCTACACTCACACCGACATCGATCTAAGAAAAGAATTGTCGAGACAAAGGATGGAGGAAAAGTTAGAAAAGATCGGACAAAGGATAAGGTCCGGAGGATTTAAGAACTTCAAGAGGCGAGACAACGCCTTATTGTTTGAAGGTAGGGTATCGTCACGACAACGCAGAGCTTCAAAATGAAATCTGAGTGAGGCTCACGATACACCTACACCGCCCACCTGAGGCGGTACTAAAATGTACCAAGACACGAAGGAAAAATTTTGGTGGGAAGGCATGAAGCGAGGCGTAGCATCTTTCAGTAGAACATTGTCTTGTTTGCCAACAGTGAAGCGTTACATCAACGACCTTACGGAAAGTTGCAACCATTGGAAATCCACGAGTGGAAATGGGACGATATAACGATGGATTTCGTTACAAGCTTACCCAAATCGAAAAGAAAACACAGCCATATGGGTAATTGTGGATAGACTTACCAAGAGTGCTCACTTTCTACCTATTCAAAGCACTTATGGATCGATAAGTTGGCCCGGTATGCGTTAAGGAAATTATACGATTACATGGAGTGCCAAAATCTATTACCTCGATCGAGACTCCAAATTCACATCCGAGTTACGGGTTGGCTTGCGAGAGGAATTGGGTACTAAACTCAATTCGATCGGCATTTCATCCACAAGCGGATGGGCAATCGAAAGAACGATCCAAACGTTAGAGGATATGCTTAGAACAATAATATTGGACCAAGGTGCAAAATGAGAAGATATTTTACCTCGATTGAGTTTGCCTACAACAATAGCTACAAGCGACGATCGGCATGGCCCCACACGAAGCCTCAGATGGCAAAAGTGTAGATCACCGCTCTATTGGGATGAAGTCGGTGAGAGAAAGGTCATAGGGCACGATGCGATTGAGCGAGATGATCGAGATCGTCCGACAAATTAGGATGAGAATCAAAGAGGCTCAAGATAGGCAAAAATCTTACGCTGATACGCGTAGATCCGAACTACGATTCGAAGATGGAGACAAAGTGTTTCTTAAAGTATCTCCATCAAAGGGGATGGTCAGATTCAGGCTAAAAGGGAAGTTGAGACCTCGTTTTATAGGACCATATGAGATCCTAGAGAGGATAGGTCCAGTAGCTTATAGGTTGGCCCTTCCGCCAAACCTAGGGAATGTGCATAATGTTTTTCACGTGTCGCAATTGCGAAAATACGTTCAAGATCCTAAGCACGTGATCCACCAAGACGACGTGATTCTCAAGCCCGACATGAGCTACGAAGAGGAACCAATGGCAATCCTCGACTATAAAGTCCAACAGCTACGGAGCAAGTCAATTCCGTTAGTCAAAGTGCTGTGGAGACACCACGGACAAGAAGAAGCCACGTGGGAACTCGAAGAAGTGATAAAGGAACGATACCCCGATCTATTTTCTAAAGGTATACAAATTTCGGGACGAAATTTTTTGTAAGGGGGGTGGAATGTAATATTCCAAAGAAACGAACGTACGATTACGGTATTCTAAACCCGTAATTAGGGTTTTGCCGTATATAATTTTGACGACATCGAATATTGTGATTTCGATACGACATCGTTATAACGAATTCTTTCTAAAATTCACTAAGGATTGTGAATTACGGAAATGAAATTTATGAAATGATACGACAGTATTATTTTAACGTCGAACGCGTATCGAACGTCAGCTTTTATGGAAATCTCTGAGCTATAAAGCTTGGAATTAATTTCCATCTTAATTCCTTGTTAAAAGGAATATATTTATAAAGTAAGTACGAGCTTACTACGACCATTTTGAGATGAGTCGATTTTGAACGTTTTGAGACGTTTTGAACGTCAACGTCTAGAGATGTTTTGTAAAATGAGTTTAATGCTCAGGAAATTATAATAATTAATTTTCTATTATTATTTTATATAATTCCAGTATTATTAATTATTAAAATCGAATTTTCAGTTATTAAATTCGATATTTTGGTATTGAAATTTTCGAAACCCTAAGTTTATAAACTTTGGTTTTCACATGAAATAACACCATTAAATTATCATATGGTATCTAAACTATATGTTATGATATATATGAGTATTATTAAGCTATGAAAACAGTTTTTGGATCATTAAAACTCGATAGCATATATTTATAATTTTTGAAACCTAATTCTTGAAATTACGGTTTCATATGCATGAATTAATGCAATTATTTTATCCTATGCTATTATTTGATATCTAAATCATATATTATGATGTATATATGTATATTTTGATCGAATTGGGCATGAGTATCAATAATAGGTGTAAATTGTATTTTTATTCCTATTTTCCTATTTATTATCGGTATTTTCGAATTAATGGCTATAAGTTGTTTTAATTATTTTTATGGCTTGTATTATATATCTATGACCTATACTATGATTAATACATTGTATTAGGATAGAATAAAAATTAAATCACCCCTAAACACTCCCACATGCGCCGGCTACACCTATTAAATCCAAGCATGCACTATCTTTTTTTTTGGACCAATGGATGAACACCCTTTAATCTAGCCTAATCATCCCTAAACACTCCATCATTGGGCTGCATCTCTCCCCATTGGGTGTGGGTGTGTGAGTATGACCGAGAGAGAGAGAGATGGGTTAATAGGGGGACTCTTCCCCTTCAACACTCCACTTCTCATTATACACTCTTCCCTCACCCATTTCAAACACTCACATCACTCTCCATCCTCTCCAAAAATCTGCAGCAAGACCCCTCCCTCTCCCCCATTTTCGAGAGCCCCCTTCTCCTTCCTTCTCCATTTCTTCTTCATTCTCCTTCCCAACTTTGATACCTACAATATTCTTGTGAACCAATACCATTCTAAGGTATTTATGGACCATAGTACCGATTTCTTTTCATTTGTTCAAGCAAATAATCGTGACATATATATATGTGTGTTCGAATGGTATATATATATATATATGTGATTTTATTGTTCTTATGTATGAACTATGGATGAATAATGGTTCTTGATGATTTTATTTTCAAATATATGAGAATATATGCTTAGATAATCATATGTTGTTGTGTATGAGATTTTTGAATGAATCTAGCATACCCATGATATTTTCGAACCATAGGATATGTTTATTAAAAAAAATTCAAAACTTTATAAAATGTTTTGGTAATGATCGACTACTCCTTGGTTATTTTAGTGATGTATTATTGTTCTATATCATGTTTAGAGTTCATATGTTTTATTTAGAAATTTTTGGAAAAACCCTAGCATTATTTTGGATAAAACCGTGAGCTATATATGTATGTACCTTGGAGTATAATTTTTATTTCAAGCATACAAGGTCATATTCATGCTTTAGGACCTTGATTACATGTTCTATGATTTATCTAGGATTTTTGAAAACCAAATGCTTAATCTATTTGAAAATGCCGTGAGCTACATATGTTATACCTTGGTGTATAATTTTTATTTTAAGCTTGTGATAACATATTAATGCTTGAATGTATTGTTTATATGTTATATGATTTATTTAGAATTTTTGGAAACCATATGCTATTTTTTTTTTTTAAAAGGGCGAGAGCATTATAATTTTATAGGTTGGTGTATGATTTTATTTTGAACATGCAATGGTGTATTAATGCCTTAGTATATTGTTTATGTATTGTGTGAATTAATTAGAATTTTGAAAATCAAATACTAATTTAAATCAAATAAGCCGTGAGCTTTGTGCTCTTGAAGGTGATGATTTAATTAGTTTTGATAAATAATATGATGTTATATTACTATACTATAGTACATAAGCATAGTATATTTTTGTTGGAATTTTTGAAAACCAAAAACCAAAAATGATCAAAAAAGCCGAGAGCTTACAAGCTCATATGGTGATGATTTCAATTGGTTTGGTTGATATTATGATGTTACAATGTTATAATATAATGTTTAATCATGTTGTGATTTAATTATAATTTTTAGAAATTGTTTGATAATTATTGGGTAATTAAATCGAAATTACCGTGAATATTGTTATATATTGTGGAATGAATGCTTATGATGGACTATAGGTTATATTAATGATATATGTTGATGTTGGGATATTATACTATGTGTATATTAATTTTGAAAAAAATTTGGATAATTATTCCATATTATATGGAATTACCGAAATATATATATATGTAAATATACTAATAAATGACAAAAAATATCATATGGATCTTATAAATTCATATTCTGGACCATAGTGTATAATAATACACTATATTAATTTAGAAAATTTTTCAAAAGTCATTTAGTATTTTTAAGCCAATTATCGAAAATTTCGATAATTAAAAAGGGTTTTAAAATCCTTTTTAATTCAGTTTATTAATGAAATATATGTCTATTTAAATTCTGGACATATTTCGAATTATAAAAATTTTATAAACATAGTTTACTATGTTTAAGACAAACGTTAGGTTGTTAACGTTTTAAAATCGAAAATACGCTTTTCTAATTATTAAAAGGTTTAATAAATGCGAAATTATTTATAAGTCCTTGATTTACGTGATAAATCGAGAAATAGACTTTACGTTTTCAAATCGATCAATTCGATTTATAAAACGAAATAGTAAGAAATTACTATTTGAAAGTCAAAATCGTTGACTTTGTTGACCGTGTTGACTTCGTTGACTTTTTAAGTCAAACGTACGATTTTACGATTTATAAATACGTCAGTACGCGTAAGAAATACTAATTGAGTATGATACCTCATTAGTAAGAAAAGATTTCACAAATGAAATCCATATATCGAAAAACGTACTTATACGTTGAACGTATCTCGAGGAACGAGAACAATTCGATTGTATACGTGTTAGAGACGTATTGAATTCACTGAGGAATTCAGTCTACATCGATATGAAATATCGAAATTATCTTTTTAAAGTCTCTAAAGACTTGAGCGACGTACTAAAACCTCGCTTTTTCATAAAGGTGTGGACGCAAACGCGGCAACGGGATTCTGACGTACGAACAAACCTAGGACTCGATTTACAACGAACCATAGTCCAGGTGGGCTTCCTTTTCTTACCTCACTAATGTGGGCTTCTTATCTTCAAAATGTGGGCCTTTTCTTACCCCACTAAAATGTGACTTTACTGTTATACCAAATGAATTTATTTACAGTACTTATTTTACAACTGTTATCAAATGTTTTACTGCATTACCTGCCAAAAAAATATTTCGTTTTGTGTATGGATCCTATCTGTTATGCCCGGGTAGGGCTGTGGAGATGGTTGGAACTATTATATCAATTGTTGTGGTAGCACCCAACCTTTTTAATGTCGGGTCTGTCTTGGGATGATAAATGCCTGGCTAGGATTGGCGTGAAGGTTGGAACTATACGCTGTGTTAACATATGCTTGCAGAGAGTGACTGTGTGCTGTACGGGATTACGGCCGGTCACGGCGTCGTAGATGGGAGGCCTCCCTCTCGACGTTTATTATTTATTATTATTATGTATTGTGACTATGAGATATGGACCATACACACCAAGAAAATGCTCGGCCGAGCTATGTTTACGAACTGAAAATGATTTGGTAAGCACAAGGCATGTTTTACTAAAACCTTTGTGACTTACTCGATATTGGCAGCGTAATTCAAATATCATCAAATGTTTTCGGCATGAGTCCACTGAGTGCAATTTCTTGTACTTAGCCCTGCATGTTTGTTTTTAAATGTGCAGGTTGAGCTCTGATGGTGATGATGGAGGCTGTGTTGAGGAGTCCCGTGTCCTTGACTGTTTATTTAGGATTTGGTTTTCACCTTGAATACATATCATCATATATGTATTCACACACTTTCCGCTGCTAAACTCTAAACTCTTAAACATTATGTCTACTGTCGTACTATTGAGGTTCATCAGATCACGGTTTAATCTTTGGGTCTGATGGCCAAAACCTTTTGAATTATTGGGATAATATCTTATGCCATATTATGCATGCTTGTTTATAACCAATGTGACCACTTATCTTGGTCAATTTGTCCTATAATACTATTCTAGTATTAGTCACCCTCTAGACCGGGTTATCCGGAGTGGGGGCGTGACAATTCTTGAAACCAATGAGTATGATGAAGGTTGACTTACCTTGTCACCTAAGTGCGAATGAGTAAAGTGATGGACATCAAAAAGTTATGATGTAGAGAAGATCTGTGGGGACGTGAAATAGATATATTATCCCCTATGATGCACATCGATGCAATAACCCTTGATGGGCTTACCAAGTACTGATGATAATAAAGTTATAAATGAGATACTCTTTAGCATTGAATGCAAGAGTATAAGTAAAGAAAAGTATATGATATCCTTGGGATGTAATTTCCCCTTATTATGTCATAACGAGAGAGATTACAACTTATCTTTAAGATAGTTGTTTGTCCTTAAAACCTCCTTAGTAGGTTGGACATGTTTAAAAGAATGAAGATGCATGCAAGATATTCTTTTCAAAGAATATATTTATAAAGAAATGATAGCATCTCTGATAGCAAATCTCTCGCTTTATACCTCAATCAATGAGATTATGCTTGAGCATAATCGATTCCAAGTAATTAAGATTTGGTTATACCAATGATAATGAGATTGAGAAATCATAATCATTGAGATGTGTGAACAGCTAGGATAGCCCTAGCATTTCAATCAAGTATGGAAAAATATCTCCAAAGTCGAGACATGGTGATGAGATGCTTGGAATTTAAGTTATGGTGTACAAATGTACCACCTTACCAAGCTATATGATAATAATGACGGTTCTAATTCCGAATGTGAGAACCCAAGTATAATGACAGTAATATTACTCTCAGACACCATGCTCAAGAAAAAGGAACAAAAGTCAAGAATAGCAGAAGAAATTACGAGTTATACATTTATGAGATAGCCCACAATCTGTTATAAGCTTCAGAAACATTATGACTTCGATAAGGAAGGAAATTCCTTTGAAGTAAAGAAGCGGATTAAGAAATAGATTCATTATTGGAAATGGATCTTAGAATTCTAAGTCATGTAGACATAAAATGCTCGTCTTGAGTGTCTTAGTAATTAACAAGTCTCTTGCTATATACCTCAACCCATATGATTATGCTTGAACGAAGTTGATTTCGAATATTGAGACCTTAGTGAAACAAATAATAGTAAGTATGAAAAGAGTGAATGGTTTTACTAAAGCTGTTTTATGATAAGATTGCATGAAGATATATGCACTTGTAATTTGCGATAAATGTTACAAATGCTAATTACATCTTTGTAATATCAGAATGCCGCCTAGATGGGAACCCGAGCAAAGAGGTAGGGGAAGGGGCAGAGTCCCACAAAATGAAGAAGAAGAAGAAATACTAAAACCACCCCCACCTCCACCTGATCGTAGAATAGAGGAACTTTTCCTTAGGCAAAATCCGCCTACCTTTAATGGAAAAGAAAGTCCCGATGATGCAGAGCAATGGGTAAGAGCGGTAGAAAGGATTTTCGATTTTCTCCATTGTACAACACAAGAGCGACTGTCTTGTGTCACCTTCCAACTTATTGGACCTGCGGATTTCTGGTGGGAAGCCAGAAGGAAAACCATGATGCCGGAACAAATAGGCTATTTTACTTGGGAAGATTTCAAAGAGAAATGTATGAAATACATCCCCAAGAGTTATAAGAAGAGAAAGGAGAGCGAGTTCTTCAATCAAGCAAGAACGAATATGCGTGACGAGTATGATCGCATCTTTGCGATATGTCAAGATATGCTCCAGACCAAGTGAGTACTGAACTGAAGATGTGAGAGAAATTTCAATCTGGTCTAAGGCATGAAATAAGAATGCCTCTCGCTAGTCATGGTGACTTGACATATACTGAAGCTCTCAGTTGGGCTTTAGATATTGAGGCAGCAATGCCTGAAGATAAACTGACCCATACAAAGTCACATAATGTTGGTGACAAAGGCAAGAGAAAATGGGAAGATAATTTCAATAACAACAACCGAGGAAATTTTGGGAGTACAAGTAACAAAAGGCCATGGCAAGGGAACATGGCACCACAAGGGCGAGTAGGGATTTTTCCTTGCCCGAAATGTCATACACTACACAGAGGTGTATGCCTAGCAGGCAGTGGTAGTTGCCTTAAATGTGGTTTGAAGGGCCACTATGCATAGATTGCCCAGAAATACGTCCGGGAGAAACGATAAGGCCAATCCAACCACTTAGGGCTATACAATATCAGCCCCATATGATTGCCCAGAAATACCCTGTGGATACGATACTCGACTTACCTTTATACTTGCACGTTTTTGTGTTAGAAAAGTGAGCGATCAACAATTAAAATATCATCATGAATCAAATCATCTAGAGAAGCTCCTTTGCGCAACATTCGATCCAAACATCCTCTCGATCTCAACCTGCATATTTAGAAATATATGCAGGGCGTGAGTACAAAAATGCACTCAGTGGGTATACGCCAAAAACATTTAAAACTTTGCCCTTAGGGCTATAACTTGACTTGCCATAAAAATAAACTTATGCAGGGGTTTTATTTAAATTACCTGCATAAGACATTTCGAACTTGCTCATACATGCTCATCTCATCATATCAAATGCATATGCATGTTTCATGTCTGTATGCAACTTTCTCTTTTTCTGCCCATATCCACGAATTCTTTCTGTGTGTTGAGAAGTAGGTCTCCTTCTCAAACACCTTAACATCACATACCCGAGTTGGTCCCGAAGGTTACCAACTACGGTCATACCCGACGTCGATCATTTCTTTCTTTCTTTCTTTCTTTTTTTTCTCGTGGATAGGTAGTGCATTATGCTTATGCTCGTGCTCAAACACTTTGGCAAGTCGATCACTTTTCAAATAAATGCATATCATATCACTTCATATTATTTTCTATGCAAAAGCATATCATATCATTTGAAAATATATCAAAGCATGAGTATATCATTATAGAAAATATGTTTACCCACCTGGCGACAGTCACTCGAGGACTGTACCTTCTATCTTCACTTCGTTCTTCTTCCCACTGGGTCATCAGTCCATATAAAACGACATATAAGCCTATCAAAACCAAGCAAGAACATAACTTCTTAGTCGTCGACACGGCCATATCTTCTTGATATCAAGACACATGGTTTATCCACACTTGGGTAATTGCATCCTCTAACATCTTATTGACAAATAAATTCTAACGAAATTTCGGCAAAGTAACGTTTATAAAACGCGTCGCCATTTCAATACCAAATCAACCAAATTAATCCCAAACTCCACCAAATCATCACCATATGTCTAAATGAGTATAGAAAACTCAACAACAAGCTTTAACTATCCAATCTTAGCCAAAAACAAACAATCCCCTTAAGACATAGCTTATGTCCGACGTCCAAAATCACGTGAGACGTCATCTAACACCAACGAATCTCTATACATGCTCAACTATCATCAGAGATCATCAATCTATAAACAAAACACAAAGACCAAAGCTTTAGCATTGAAAACCCATTTTTGCCGACAAATTAAAATTTTACAACTTTTGAATACGTCGGCCCAAAAATCCGAATAAATCATTTTAAGCATTATTCATATCATAGAATCCAAATATGAAGTCAAAATGATCAAATAAAATCAAAAATCCAACAATATAAAGGCTTAGGGTTTTGGCCATTTTGGGATTTTTTTTATATAGTTTCGATTTTAAACGTTTTTCTTACTCTAAACATGTTTATATCAATCCAATAACACATATATGAAGGTAATTCAATCATATCAACATCATAAATTTAAGATCAAAGCCTCCCCTTTTTCAAAAATTATACAATTTTCAAACAATAAATATATGATCCACAAAAATAACGTTAAACAATACGTAGACGACGAATCTATCATAATATCATGAAATAATCAAAAAAAACATACTCCATCATAATTTTCATAAATGACCAAAAATTTGAAATATGCATAGGTTCATGATTTTAAATTTTTTTAAACCGTAGATGTGTTCTAGAGACGAGATTATGCCTCGATTCGAAGACGGATCGAAAATTCAACGGTTGGATCTTCCTATTTTTTTCTCAAGATTTTTGAAAATATGTGTTTGTGTGAGTGTGTTGGACGTGAATTTGGGGATGAAAATGAAGGTTGAATAGTGTTATTTCATATTTCTATGTATGTATATGTAATAATTATTTTATTTTTGATTTTCCTAAAGTGGTGATTATTCACCACTTCTAGAAACCTTTTTCTTTTCTTTTCTTTTTCTCATTTTCTTTAATAAATAATAATCACTTTCTTTTTGGAAATTAAATATAAATATTGTAAAATAATGCATAACATTTTTATAGTAAGAAATCGAAACTAATTATCTGATAAAATAATCTCTACTTGAATCTCTGCTTTTGAACTCAATAATAAATCATAATCATCAAAATATACTTATAAAAATATATTCTTGACTCCGAAAATCATTTTAAATATTATGCTCTTAATCGGAGCTTAATCGGCAAACGTCGATGTCACAAAAGCATAGATTTTGAAATTCTCAATTTTCTGAACCATACACATTCTCGACTTGCTTCATGGATTGCAATGATTTCAGAATGATTTGAGGATGTTGCAATCAAAGTTTGCTTCATGGACTTCCAAGATATAGCAGTTCCTCCATATATGAAAACATAGTCAGTTTGTGATTTAGCTTTATGTGGATCAGATAAATAACCTGCATCTGCATATCCTACTAGAAAATACTTAGAACTTTTTGAATAATGTAATCCAAGGTCAATGGTACTCTTTAGGTAACGTAGGATGTGCTTAACATCATTCCAATGTCTTAAAGTAGGTGCAGAGCTATATCTTGCTAGAAGATTTACAGAAAAAGCTATATCTGGCCTAGTGCAATTAGCTAGATAAGTCAGTGCTCCGATTGCACTAAGGTATGGTACTTCAGGACCAAGAATCTTTTCTCCATCTTGCATAGGTCGAAATTGATCTTTATTTACATCAAGTGTTCTAACGACCATTGGTGATGGTAATGGATGCGCTTTATCCATGTAAAATCGTTATAACACTTTTTCTGTGTATGTAGATTGGTGAACAAATAGACCTCCAGGGACATGTTCAATTTGCAAACCTAGACAAAAAAATTTCTTTCCTAAATTTTTCATCTCAAATTCATTTTTCAAGTATTTGGCAGTTTTACTGAGCTCTTCGGGAGTTCCAATCAAATTCAAATCATCAACATAAACTGCTATGATTGCAAATCCATTTTCAGTTTTCTTTATGAAAACACATGGGCATACATCATCATTTTTGTATCCTTCTTTTAACAGATACACACTAGTCTATTATACCACATACGTCCAGACTGTTTCAACCCATACAATGATTTTTATAATTTGATTGAAAACATGCTTTTGGGCTTTGATTTACATGCTTCAGGCATTTTAAATCCTTCGGGGATTTTCATATATATGTCACTATCTAGTGAACCATATAGTTATGCAGTTACTACATCCATAAGGCGCATATCAAGCATTTGTGACACAGTCAGACTAATCAAATATCTAAAAGTAATTGCGTCCATTACTGGAGAATATGTTTCTTCATAATCAATTCTCGGTCTTTGTGTGAAGACCCGACTTCTCAAAGTAGTACGGATCATATGGATCGTCACTAGTATGATAAAGCAGCAGATATAGACATAACTAATCAATGCAATTAACAAATGAACTACTCATCAACGCATGAACTAAAAAGGGATAAGCAATTCAATACAAACTCAAGTCACAGAAGGATTTGCCAAAAGGTTCAAGGTTCAAATATAACACAATCAGGGCGCAATTCAAGGAACGAGGTACGACCTCAAGTTCAATACGATAATGGAAAACAGTTATAATCAAAAGATACCAAACAATATCATAGTTAGGCAACAAATAAACGTGTGGACATGCATATGACGATGCATGCCCAAGGTTCTAGAAATTCTTTCTAATTAAGCAACAAAACAACTGCTACTCTACACCACCTCGCACCCATCATCAATCCTTGCTCAACCTGCACATCAAAAACGAGATGTAGGGCTAAGTACGAAAGTACTCAGTGGACTCATTGTCGAAAACATTTTCTTTGTCAAAAGTTATTGAACTGCCCACAATAGCACATGAGGATTTTAGTTAAAAGACTCATGCCTATCAAACATTTTATCATTTTCTAAAAAAGGGTCAGGCCAGACTATTTCATCCACGTTGTTCCATATCTGATCATTCATTCATTCATTCATCCGCGCACTATGGAGGTGGCCACCTACACATAGTCGTCGTGACCGATCGAGGTAGCTAATCTTAACACACAGTCACACGTGTACACAATCCGAGTTAGTCCTTAACTAAGTCGGATCCGATCGTTACCCCTTTTTAACATTGGTGGACCAACACATTCACATACTATGTTGGATATACCAACCTCAGATAGGATCACAACAAAATATAAACATTTGGCAGTCAATAACAGTTCATGGAATAATATTTCATAAAGCTTTTATAAATCATGCTTTGAGATAGATATGCTTATCATTTTTGTTTCAAGAGAGCCCACCTGCTAGTTCGAAGCTAGTAAGTCTAAGTGAGCAGGCGAAATTGTCCTTCCTTGCCGACTACGTATGGTCAAACCCTTCATAAGAAAATATCATTTCTTAGATTCTTTCTATCGATCGAAGGTCGTTTATAAATTACGACTTAAGGTTCCCAATTAGGGTTTCTTTATGATTTCATGTGATTGTTTTAAGATAATTTCTATTATCTTACATTCTCAATTCCCAAACTATATTACTTTATCATTCATAGGTGAACTTCAACTTATAAATCACATACTCCGAGTATATCCTCGACTGTTAAACTTAGTGTTCTTTTAAACGTTATTACGTTATAGATTGTTAGTTGTAATACCCCAAATTTTTAATTAGTAAGTAGTTAGCGATTAAAGGTTAAACAGGGCATTGCATCATTAATAAGAAAGAAATTAGATATGCTTATGATTTAAAATATATAATGTCACTTAGAAAAATGAAATATGATTAACAATTGAATTATAAAATTTTGAATGAAAGATTTTGTTTAGAATTTAAAATAATATTTTGATTGATTATTTGATCTTAATGATCAAATAAATTCTATAATTTTAGGAAAGTTTAAATTTTGCTGTTTTGAATGTTATATTTTCATGTTATATAATAAACATAATTATATGAATGTGTAATTATAATGAAAGTATTTCATGACCTAAAGTAAGGAAATTAAAAACATAAGTTATATATATATATGATTGGTAACCTTAAATGGAATATATATACATACTACATTATTAATATTACATAAGGATATATATGTATATTCTAGAAAAAGAATGACTAAGCATGTATATTAAATTTTCTTGGTGAGCAAGTATGTGGATTAAATAAGAATGGTGAATAATCTTACATTTAATTAAAGGAAAATTTAAATAAATTTTGATATATAAATATGCTATCACTACACTATGAAAAACTTTCTAAAAATCCTCACTTTACTCTCTAAAACTCACGGCTACATACACACAACACACACTTGAGATAAAAAATTTCCTAAGCTAATTTCTTCCATAAATTCCTTTCTAATCTTGATTTCAAGGATTTACAAGGTATATTTCTAACCTTTCTTCAATCTTTAAGCATGAATTATTTTTGTATATTTGTAAAATTAATGAATATGTTAGTTGAAGGATTTTATGTATTATGTGGGGTTATGGATGAATATTGATATTATAGCATGAAATTAATGGATTAATGTGGAATTGATGAAATATTGATGGTTTAGAGTAAGATTTGTGTTGAGATTGAAAAACCCTAGTTTATATGCTTTAGGCTAAAGTGATGAATTATTGATGTTATGTTAGAAATAAGTTATGATTATGTGTTTAAAGCACGCTTAGGTTAATAAATTGAAAGAAAGGATAACAAAAATAAATTTAGAATATGTATATATAATTTCAAAATTTTCGAAAAAATTGAGAAAGTGATGTATTGATTTTATTTTCTTCAATTAACTTGATATATGAGTTTAATATGATGATTTAAGTATTATATGAATTTATTAGAAATTTCTAAGTTTATATGTTGAAAATAAAAAATTTAGTTTAGGTGTTTAGTTGCTATATATATGCTAAAGTTAATATATGGTATTAATATTGATGATTTAAGCTAACATATGATACTTAAATTAGAAATTGAAAAGAAGTTGAAGGAAATTATAATTTATGTATATAATTGTGAAATTTTGAAAACTTAGAGAAAAAGGGGAAGTTGATATTTTAATTTTATTCTTTATAGATCTTATGAATTGTGAACATATTATGTAAATAAGGACTAATGAAGCCTAATTGAGGATGTTAGAACTAAAAATGTGAAAAGTTGAAGTTTATGAACATATTATGTTGAAATGGAATTTGATGACAAATAGGTTATGTTATATGATATTAAGTGATTAGTAATGGTTTGTATACCTAAAGTATACTAATAGTAAGAAAAATATTAGTATTGAAGAAAGTTGATAGCTTATGACTTAGTTATGTGAAAAGTTTGAAGTAGGTGATTAAATAAAAACGTTATGCTTAAATAACTAAAGAAATGAATATAATGCTTAAAGAAAGATAAGAAAGTGAATTGAAATTACTAATAATGATTAGTTGTTCATTGAATATTAAATAGATTCGTGAAAGTCGAATAAGATAAAATGTAAAGAAAGTTAAAAGAATAAAGGATGCAATGACCCGAAAAGATTTAAAATTTTTATAGGTAAAAGTTAGACAAAAATGTCTAAACAAAACATAAGAAATGAAAAAGAAGGAATAAGATGAATTTATAGATGTTGAGGGACAAGAAATGTTGTTTATATGAATACTAATATTATCAAATAATTAAAGGTACATCGAGAAAAGGGAAGGCGATTAAGGAAGAAGAGGAAGAAGAAAAAGGGAAGTTTATTAAGCTTACAGAGTAAAAGCAACAGGTGGGCTTTCTAAAAACTTATAGCACGTGCTCATTTATATTGTTTCATTAATTATTGCATGACATTCAAAATTATTGACTTGCCGAATGTTTGAGCATGAGCATAATGCATTACCTATCCACGGAAAAGAAAGAAAAAAGAAAGAAAAAAAGAAAGAATGAATGAAAGAATGTTACCGACGTCGGGTATGACCGTGGCATGGTACCCTTAGGGTCCATCAACACGGGTATGTAATGTTAAGGTGTTTGAGAAGGAGGCCTACTTCTCAACACAAAGAAAGTACGTGGATATGGGAAGAGAAAGATGTCTGCAGACAAAGATTATGCATATGCATTTGTTTTAAAATTGTGAAAATGAAAGCAAGTAAGTGTTTACTTTGAAAAGCATGCACAGGTTTTTCACTAAAACCCCCGTGTACTGCAAAGCTATGGCAAGTCAATCTTATAGCTCTAAGAACAAATTTTTAATTGTTTTCGGCATGTGTCCACTGAGTGCTTATGTACTCACGCCCTGCATGTATTTCTAAACATGCAGGTTAAGCTTGGATTTCGGAGATGGAATTGGAAAGGAACATTGTAGTTGTTGTTCGTAAATGTTGCTATGTTGTTATTAACCTTATGATCGAATTGCTTTATGTCAATGTTGTTGATAGTAGAGTCGAACTCCTTATTAAATTATGGTTTGGAATGTTCTTGGTTTGAATGGTTGTTTTGATCTGTGAATAAAGTTGGAACCGAACTCGTTATATCCTTCGTCATTGAAGTCTATTTGATTGGGTTGTGATTATGATTCTCGGAAATTGTTAAAGTCGAAATTGTTTAGTTCAACTTTGTTGATAGTTGTTTTGGAAAAATCGTTGTTCATCTTGTTGCTTTGCTGATAAGTAGGAATCCTATGTAAATTGTTATACTTTGTTGCCCAGAGTTATATATCTTCACACATGTAACTCAACTTCCCTTTCTGTTGCCACACTCTGACTTGAGAAATGATTATGCGATTGTTGTCTTTGTGAAAGGAAAACCCCTTTTGTGAAAATGGTTGAATGTTGTTCATCATCATATTTTGTTATCTTTGTCCATTCGATTCTATGGAGTAAATTTATATTATCCGGATCAACAATTATATCTCAACTTGATGTCATTCCTTAAATAGATCTCCATAATTATGGTTGTCACAACTTACTTAAATGTCTTATATCGTTGTTAACCCTAATAGTCACGATGAGTCATTAAGTCGCAGTCTAATCTCTTGATTAAGAAGTTGGGTTGTGACATTAGTATTCAAGTTATGATTGGTAATTTAGGATATTCTCAAGCCACTAACTAGACTTAACAATTATAGTTACGTCCTAGAAGGTTATGCTTGACGACTTGTCGTATTAACACGACGAACGAAAGGAGATCTTGACTTATGATTTGAGATATCTCATACCATCACGTAAATAAATACTTAGGAATTGATGAAGTTCTTCGGGAATATTAACTCGACCTTTGAGACATAAGGATCGACATCTTATGTTCGAATCTTTGCTTACACTCTACGACATTGTTTGTTTCTCTTAACTCGTCGGAGATTATATAAGTTGTATAATCGCTATTCGTTGTCGAGTTGTCTTAACACTCAATCTAACGTCGTATTAGGTTGTCATTGTTGAGTATTAACGTTGTAGCTCGGTTTTTGATTTTTCTAACTTAGGAACTCACGTTTGAGTATCCTTTTATTAATAGAAAACTCTAATTTGTGTCTAACTTCGATTCTCATTAATTCCTTCTTAAGTTATCGAAATTGGTCGATTTCTTTTGGATTCTCGTACATAAAGTATTATGTTATTTACGTTTGGGGTTTTGTTTGTCGGCATACATAAACATAACCATTCAACACCATACAATACCATACACAATATAAACTATACTAAAGCATTAGGAAACCCTAATTTCTAACATAATGCAAAACCATTTTGTATGTGTGCATAAGTGTTCCATTCATCTATCACAATCATAACCATCCATTCAAGCTTATAGATTAACTATCATAGCATCATTTATCATTAAAATTAAACTCATGCTTAACCATTTTGTTATGTTTTCAATAATTAGCAATAATTAGCATATGTATCCAATAAATTCTAATAAAATCATGATATACTCCTATCATACTATAGAATTAAATTTCCAATTCAATATCATCAAATAAAATTTTAAAATATGAGTTAATATCATCAAAGTTTTCGGTATTCATGATTATTTGAGCATTGGTGTTCAATATATTCCACAAAAATCATATCATGCTTATATCATATACTAAACATTTCATATCATTTCATATCATGCATTAAAATTAAAACACATGCTTATTAGTATATATATGGTTTCGGTAATTTCACTATGTACACTATTGATAATTTCCATTCACGGTTATTTTGAGAAAATAGGAGATATGTTCAACTTACAATATGTTTATATTATGAAATAAACATGTAATGTTAACATTAAACATCAACTAATATTTATAATATGAATCAAATGCTTGAAATTCTTTTTGTCCTCACACATATTTTACATATGTGTTCAATAAATTCCCAACAATGCATATTAGGTTCATATTATTTCTAAACATCATATATCATATTATTTTCAACAAATAAAAATCAAATAAATCCTAATATATATATATATATATATACACTTTCATATTTCTAAGCATATTTCATTCATGGCGCCGGGGCAAGCATGCGAAAATTCTCATTCTTTGGCTTTCACATGTTTTCGTGAGAGGATTCTAGAAATGAAATCCTTTTGTTGAGATTCATTCTCGATCTTCCATTCTATGTTCGGGCTATTCGAGAAAACCCTAATCCAGGTGGGACTAGTCACTAGCTTTTTATTCCTCTAGTTTTCGATCTCCGAATCGATTCTAATTCGTTTCGTTGGTTACCTTAAACAAAATTAAGGTCTAAGCACCACAAATAATTGGTTTAAGCATCACTAATAAAAGTTTTAAATTTTTCGGGTTATTACACTTTGAGAGCAACCTTTTGCTACGAGTCTTGCTCTATATCTCGTAATTTCATTTTTCTCATTTCTCTTTCGAACAAAAACACATCTGTATCCTACAAGGATAACACTTTTCGGTGTTAGGACTACAGGTCCAAAAGTTTTTCGAATTCCTAATGCATTTAATTTTGTTTGTATGGCATCTTTCCACTTTGACCAATCATCTCTATTTTGGCAGTCTTTAACCAACTGTGGTTCAGGATCCTCATTTACAACTTCAAGAGCCATATTAAATGCAAATATATAATCCATGACGATATTATTTCTCTCCAATATTCTATTAGAAGATAAATAATTAATTGAGATATCATGATTTTCGGACACTTGTAGTTCTTCAGGAACTACATTACTTTCATTGATTGATTAATCATTTCCGTCATTGTTTGATCCCTATCTTGCGTCTTTCTTTTCTAGGCATAGAATCTTTGGAACCAACTGGTCGACCACGTTTTTGACGAACTTTTGATTCATTTCTTTGTCATTGTTATTTGTCCTTGAGGACATTATCTTGGCTGGAATATTTGCGGCGAGGATGTGAGATAATGTCACTTTTCTTGTATCTACAAAACATCGGGAAGTTGGTTTGCAACTTTTGCAAATGAATTATCTTTTGACTTCTTGTTCACATTGATTACTTCGGGAATCAAATGTGATAAAGTTCTTTCATTCCAAGAAATTTCCTTGTGCTTTTCAAGATGTAGGTTTGTCCCACCTAGTGTTGGGAATATCATTTCATCAAAATGACAATCTGCAAAGCGTGCAGTAAATAAATCGCTCGTTAAAGGTTCAAGATATCTTATAATTGAAGGCGAATCAAATCCAACATATATCACAAGTCTTCGTTGGGGACCCATTTTTGTACTTTGTGGGGGTGCAATTGGTACTTGAACAGCACAACCAAATATTTGTAGATGAGAAACAATAGGTTCTTGACCAAGAGCTATTTGCATAGGGGAGTATTGGTGGTTGGCTATCGGCCGAATACGAACTAATGTTGCAACATGTAATATGGCATGACCCCAGCGTAAGTCGAAAGTCTTGACTTCATAAGTAGTGGTCTAGCAATAAGTTGAAGGCGTTTAATAAACGACTGCTAAACCATTTTGAGTATGGACATGAGCAGCAGTGTTCAATCTCAATCGATAGCCATCTGATAATTATTAAATGCTTGAGACATAAATTCACTAGCATTATCAAAGCGAATCCTCTTGATTGGATTGGATTGTCATGGAATTGAGCTCTTAATTTTATTATTTGAGAAAGTAGTCTAGCGAACGCTGCATTTCTAGTTGAAAGCAAGCATACATGAGACCATCTAGAAGAAGCATCAATCAATACCATAAAATATCGAAATGGTCCACATGGTGGATGTATGGGTCCACAAATATCTCCTTGAATTCTTTCCAAGAAAGATGGAGATTCAAAATTGACCTTTGTGTAGAAAGGTCTAATGACTAACTTGCCATACGCACAAGAATCACATGAGAATTCATTAGTTATAAGAATCTTCTGGTTCTTTATATTGTGCCCATATGAGTTAGGGGGTGTTTGGCTAAGCTTATTATAAAGAGCTTATAAGCTCCAAGAGCTTATAAGATGTTTCAAAACTTATAAGAGCTAATGTTTCAAGAGCTTATAAGTTGTTAAGGTGTTTGGATAATTGATCTTATAAGCTAGATATGTAGGAAATAACGAATTATAATAAGGTTATTTTGGTAAATTTATGGTTGCTTATAAGCTTATGAAAAAATAAGTTGGGGTTGAGCAACTTATTTTTAGAAGAACTTATAAGCTGTTGGAGCTTATTTTCACAGCTGATAAGCTGTTTAAGCACTTATTTTGCCAAACACTTTACAACAGCTTATAAGTTGTTTTAAAGAGCTTATAAGCTCAGCCAAACACCCTCTTATTAATTATTCGGCGCATCATAGTTGCTCCTGGATGTCCAAATCTATCATGCCAAAGTATAAAACTCTTTGTGTCATTGAACTTCGGGTTCATGACATGATTTATCTCAATTGCTTTTATCAAATGGACATCGGCATCAAGAGTCCATGACATGTAGTTCTTGCCATATATGTCAAGTGCAACGAATTCAAATTTGATGATATTTGCCATTTATGCAATTCTGCACAAGGAAAAAATAAAATAAAATTATATATTAATGTCAATAAGACATAACATTATATTTTTCCTTCTGGGATAAACACATATCACTCAAATAATGCTCTACAAGAGCATGTAATATTCTTCAAGAATATTAATTGTGCTACTTCAGGAGTAACAATTTAACTCAACATAATGATATTGAATAAAGCAATTCAATAACAAGAAGGAATAAATAAATAAACATACATGAATCATTACAAATAATTTTATATCAAGAATAACAACTCAAAAATAACATAATTATTTTGCAAATCTAACAAATTAGACATCTTAAATAATTATCCTATAGTATTTCAAAATAAAAAAAGGACAAAATCAACTATCACCTAAGCATATCACAAAATGTTGGATAAGATAATGATTATCAACATGCTTCAGCGAAAGAACTACTGATTTTTTTTTGCCGAGAATTTCAATAATTTCATTACATTAAACCCTCAACATATATATAATCGATTAAATTAACGTATACAATGGAGTTCATACGAGATTCAGTTTAAATCTTAATCAATTATCATCTTAAATAATTTGCCCATAATAATTTGCAATAATTGACAAACGCAAACCAAAGGAATATAAACATTGACAAAAGCAAACCAAGCAATATAAACATATCTAAAGTATTGTTTCCACGCATATCACAAAACAATTTGCTGATTCCAGTTTATTGCCCAAGAACAAGAATGGATTATTTGAATTGAATCATACGGTGCAAGAAGTCAATGTTCTTTTCTTATAAAAAAATCATACGAATTCAAATAATAATGGTGTGTGTGAAAAATTTTACCTTGCTTGAAAAGATTCGATTATTTCCTAGAGTATATCACCACAACAATCAAGAGTAGAACAATCGTGCTGATAACGTGTTATAAAGTGGAGAGAAAGTAGAGAAAATTGTATAAAGAGATAAAAATAAGTGTGTATTACTATGAGGTTCAAGTCTCTATTTATTGGGAGATACAAATTAAGGTTATGATTTTGATCATCCTTAATATATGGGATAAATATAAAATCTATATTTACAACATCTTTTAGGTTGTTTGATTAATTAAGTTCGATTGTATATAGTAATATCTATCTTAGATTGTATTTTTTTTTTGCCTAATTTTAGAAAAAACTGGTTCAAAATTTGATAACCAACCGATACCAACCTCCGTAGTCGGATAATTTTTTGAATAGGCTTCGGTTTTTTGGTTTGATCGATTCAATTCGTTTCGACCGTACTTGTCTCCTACAAACAAGCAACAAGACAAAAATGAAATAATAATGATAAATAATTGAAAATACAGCGACCGTTCAATTATTGAGCTACGAAACAACAAATCTCTGGAATTCCCCAAAACTTTTCATTTGGAAAAATGATAAAAGCAAATTACAAACATATAATACTCACTCCCCAAATTTTGACCTGTGAATAAAGTATATCTTCCCCATGAAATTAAATACTACCATTGCGATTAGCAGAACAAAAATAGCGAGCAACACAACGAAGTCAGCTGGCTTGGCAGGTCTTCCTTTTCCAGATTTCCTCGTCTTTGAGACTGGAGTATCCGGGTTGGCTGCTGATGAACGGTCAGTTGCGACGCTCCAAAAGGTTTTGGCAGTTGAAGATATGACAGCGGGCACTTCCGATTCAGGCTCCAGAAATTCAGAGGAGTCTGCTGGAAATTCTACTGACATCAACTCAACACAAATGGTCTTTGAGAACCTGAAAAATATAAAAAATAAAACTAAACTAAAACAACATTATTCTCCCAGGGGATAAGGTGAGAAACGGAAGACAAAAAAGCTGGTCACTGTTCTTTACAAGCTGCATAATAAAGAAAAATATGAACTAAGATTAAGAAGTATGAAAATAACTAAGAGTCTGAAGTGTATCGCTGTTTTTATGCAGTGTAATTTACCATCCAAGTCTGTATCACTAACGAGTATGCTCACTGTCATCTCCTCATGTAAGTCGAGCAACAAATCTTATTATACATGCATGAGATGAGTAGCATACCTCCAGTGTCTCCTTTGACTGAATATAATCACAAATGTATGCGCCCTCCAGCCACGGAACAAACACCCTTCGAGGAAACGATAGATTGCACTGTTTTCTGCCAGACAGATAATCCAAAAGTTCCTGTCAGATGAAGGAATCCAAATGTTGCTTGCCAACACCAGATACAAGGCGAATATCATTCCATAAATCTAGCGCTGGTGGAATATTATATTATACCCTGAATTGTCAAAAAGCTCAAATTGTTATTTTGCTCAAATATGGAATTGAGTTGCAAACCAAACTTTCACAGGGACACAGAAACTCCAGAAACTGACACTGTCGGCAAATACTTTCATCTCCACAATAATAGCATTGCTTGATATTGTGTCATTTTATAAGGTTTCTGGTACCCTAATAGTTTCGTTATTTCATTTCACAAATAGACACTTGACAAAGAATGATGACTTTGAAAAATACTTGTTGACATCAGCCAAATAACAAGGGAAAGTTGACTCTGCACCAGTATGAAATATCAGTATCTCGCCCTGCAGCACGACACTTGTTTATTTTGGCTTCAATTATTCAGTATAAAACTAACCACCCAAAACAGAAGGCAGTTTCTTTTCAAGTTTAATTTCTTTGCGGTGAGTTGATCTAATGAAAGTGTGAATCATGAAAAGAAGCTTCTAAATAGAAATATATCATGGAAACTAGTGCAAGGTAAAGGCTTCATCCATGATAGCAAAGAAACAAGAGAAAACCTCTTTAATGAGGTTGAATTCTAATACCTTTGAGCTTGAAGGTCAAAGTTTGCGATGGGTTCCTCAGATGACAGGCTTTTTGTTCCTTGATCACCACCAGTCACTGATTCGATGTCTCTTTCAGCCTCATCACATATTATATCAAGTCTACTTTGCAAGCTCCTTACGATGTCTTCCTAATCATAAGAAGATTGAAGATGATAAAGACTAAAGAGACATGAACATGAAAAGAATAAGTCAATAAAAGAGCAGCTAGACATAAACCCTTTTTATGAATGAGGTATAGAAATTTGTAAAATTAAGTAGTGTTCTAAAATTTTACAGAAGACATTACCCTAGATTCACTTTTTTGGTTCAAAATACACTTTTAAATCACTGGCATCATCACTAGAAAAACAACAAATCATCAGTGCAATAATATTTATAGCTGGCAATGAAACTTATGGAGTCAGATAAACTTATGGAGTCAGATAAGTATGTAATAAGGCTTACGAAAACTTCAAGAAAATGACATTCATTATCCATTACTAATGTTGGTTGGAGGTGCACACAAATAATACTTGAACAAAAAATTTAATGTGGTCTAACCAGACATTTCTTTCTGAAGTACAAAGAGATGAAATCACCTTAATATCAACCAAAGCTTGTGAAACAGGCTCCTTTGAATTCAAGTATGCTAGAGAACACACAGAGCCTCTAAGTAGAAGAACACCAAGAACCACTTTTGGCTACAAGCTTCACAGAAAAAGAAGATTTATTGACAAGGAAAATCATTATGAAGTCAAATTCAAAACTCAACACACAGGTAGAGAGCTAATCACACCTTCTAAGTATTTATCTTGCATGAAAGGGAGAAGAAATTCAACTTCATGAAAATCATCTGTTAAACTTAGATCATCACCAGCCACCTAGGTAATAACAAAGGCAGGAAGAAACAATTTTGACATCTAGTTTTGGATAGTCTTACTTCCAAACAGTAAAAAAAACATCAAAAGCAGATACATTTCAGTGGCAAAAAATATATTGATAGAACAACCCAAAGGATAATAAACCTATATATAACAGTATGATGCCCATTCCATTAAAAATTAGTTGTTCAATCAAACCCGAAGAGAGAGAGAGAGAGAGAAGAGAAGAGGATAGCAACCTAATCTCATTCTCAAGGAAATTGCTAAGAGATGGCACTTGACAAAATACTATTGCAACCATGGATTACTTCTCATGGTTTAGAAGATCTCTACATCTTACCCATAGTTATCGATGGCGGATGGCTAGTCATGGCGGATGGCCAAAAACCTGCCATAAGATTATGGCGGATGGCGTGGCGCGTTATGGCGGAAGCATGGCGGATTAAATAAAATATAATATATATACTATAATTAATAACTGAAAACTGTAGAAATTGATAAATCAGTAGAAAACATAAGTTAATCATTAAAGCACACAATCATAAACTATACTATCATAGGTCTATAAAACATAAGTTTCAAGTTCAACACAAACATTAAATCATAAACTTATAAATATAAATATGTCTAATATATAAGGTATTTAATTTGCAATATATTTTGATTTTTGTACTTTGAAATTATTAATTTACTGCAGCAACTAGCACTGTGCAGAAGCTGGTTGTATTAATTAGTCTTCATTTAGTTGTGTCTCTGTTTGATTTGTTCAAGAGATTGCTTCTGTGTCTAAGTTGAAGGAAGGGCAGAAAGACCTTAATATTATGCTAACTAAAGGCATGTAGCTATAAAATTAATTATCTGTGTCTTAAACATGAAGAAGCTCTTGTGAAACTTTGAAGCAACTTTCATTTATATACATAAAGATTATACATATAACTTCTGACATTTCTCATAATTCATAAAAGGTTCGATTTTCATATTGAGAAACTGCAGTTTTATTTATTATAAAGAAGAGAAAAAAAATGGAAGAAACAACCAAAGAAAAAAAAGTGAAAAATTCGACCTAACTTGCTGAACAGTTGTCTGCCTAGTCATTGTCGATGGTTGTCGGTGGTCTCCGGTGATCGCTGGTGGTTGTCGGTGGCCGGTGGTCTTGGTGTAGAGCGAAGAATATGTTTTTGTTTGAAGCTAAGGAGAAGAGGGAAAATTGCGAATGGCTCTTTTTTAAGATAAAAACTCTAATTTTAGTGTGGGTTGGGCTTGGGTTTGGCTCGGGTTTGACCCATTTTATTTTAATTGGCAGCGCCATTTGAGCCATAACCGCCATACCTGCCACAGCCGCCATGGTCATGGCAGCCGCCATAGCTCGCCATTGGAAAGATGCCATGCCATGTGGTGGTCATGGCAAAATCCTTAAAAACTGCCACCGCCATTTGCCATGGGCGGAAATTTGATAACACTGATCTTACCTAAAATCTTCAAATCAAGAATTGGCTAAAACTTGCCCCACCACACTTTACAATTGTCTCTAACTGTCTACACATGGTCCAACCAAGACATTGGACATAAAAACTACCAGTTTCAACTTCCTAAAAGCTTTACATCAAATCTGTGACATAATAGCTGGTGTTGCATCACAACATTGGAGCTATCTGTAATCATCACCTCTGTAAATTGACAAGTTTCAGTGGTCTTACCAATTTTCCATCAATCAAAGCCTTCACACCTTTAAGTTCCTTAGCACAAACCATTATTTCATTACGAAGGGCATCAGAAAATATTTTAATATCTGATCCATCATGATGAGGTATAGGCAACCTAAGAGGAACAAGCTGAAGACAGTTAAAAAACTAATACATAAACAAGAATATTAAGCATGGTAGCAGTTAACAAATCAGCCAATAGGTAAAAGTACTTCAATCTTTCAGGGAACATGTTATATGGCAATGAAGCAGAAGATTGGACCAACTTTTTTTTTCTTTTTTTTTTTAATTATTGGACCAACTTTTTAAAAAAATTAAATAGGAGAAACAGCAGAGACAGAAACTAATTTCCAAACGTAACATCAAATATACATGATCTTGGAAGATTGTTGACATACTGCAACTAGAGTTCAGATTACAGCAACACCCTAATTTTAATTCATCATCATCATCATCATCATCATCATCATCATCTCGCTTTCCTTTCCTGTTAGTTCCTGTATAATTCCCCAAAAATATGTTCAAGTACGATTACAACTTTTTAGAACTAGATCATTCAAAATTGAAAATATACCAACAGGATTACAGACTAAACGCTCTAAAGTCAGGATTTTGTTTGAACTACAGAGGAAGCATCTTCAGCTCAAGCTTACATGGCATTATAATACCTGATAGATTAGGGAAATACTCACAGAGGCTATAACCTCATGTAACTAGGGCTGGTAAAGTTATTTTTCAGTCAAATCAATAAGAGTCTATAGATGAGTGTGTTTAAATATTGAATCAGATTTGTACTCCAAATATAATGAAATTTGGGTGGAAAAGCTGAATAAAAGATATGAAGCAGTCATTATATGTTGGCAATTTCCTTTCATTATATGTTGGCAATTTCCTTCTGTTCCATAAACCCACACAATTAAAGATAAGATAAGACTTAAAAAAGTCCCTGAATTCATCTTCCATAGGGTATAATATGAGAAAGAGGCTCAGTGACTCTAACACAGAGAATGACAATAGAATAGTAATTAAGAAGCCAAATACAACAGGTTTAGAAAACGGTGAAGCAACAAGAGATCACCTTAAATCAAAATTGTACATGCAGTTTGGAGAGAACCCAATATTTTTCCTGTTTTGAAATCACTAGGCCAAAGACTGCTTGAGGTAATATTTGCTGCCAATGAGCAATTTCGGCATGTCCACCTGAAGTTTTGAGTGTCAGATATTTATTATGTACTGAGAGTCCAGTACTTTACATGAGAGAGAGAGAGAAGGAGAAATCAAAGTGCTCATAGGAGTACCTCAGAGGGCTGTAACTAATATGAAGTAGCAGTCTCTCATTCAAATCATCGAGGCTGCTTGTGCAACTTCTATTACAGTCTTTGGAAAACATGAATGAATTGCAGATGTACACATTTTTGTATAGCTAGAGGATGAAATAATGACACCAGTTGTCTAAAGCCTTGCTTCCCCCAAAGAGCCTCCAGATTAGTATTTAATACCTCACCCATGTCCTGCTAGACAACATGCTCTACATTTTTCGCATCTATCATGGTCTATGATCCCTCATTTCCATCCCATCAAAATAAAAGGAAATGCTACTAACTAAAATTTTGAAATTATTTGACCAAAAAAGGGTGCAAACCAACCCTGGAAACATATTTATATCACAAATTAGAAAATGAGAATTGATGAACTCATGATCATTATCAGTCACATGTAAAACAAAAAAACAATAAAGAACAAATAATAGAATTGGAGACTCACTATGCTTAAAATATTAAATAAGAAGATGAGGAAAAACCTGGCATAATGTGACTGTTGAGTTCTTGAACAAGCCTTCGCTGACCCATATGTAGATGCCTACCACCTTCATGCCACCCAATAGTATTCTTGATACCTAAAAGGGAAAAGGAACTGCATGGGGAAGCAAATGGAAGTCAAAGTAAAGCAATACTGAAGCATGAAAGAATCCATACCACGCATGCAAAGAGAATATAGCATCGCCAACTATCTAGAAGTTAATAAGAAAGAGACATGCAGCAATTATGCATCAGAAAAAAGAAACAAAGAATGTGGGAGAAGCAATAAATTTTCTGGTGGGGTAGTGAGGTATATTAAAGAATCAGTAGAAAATGTACTTCATAAATTTTATAGTATACATCATAGATTTTCACACAGCAAAATTTTATTGCCATGTCTGTCTGTGTGTCTCTCTCTCTCTCACACACATCCTTATATAACATGAACAATTCATTTTAATTGATGATACACAAACTGTGGTTGTGGAACACTGGTGATGAATAACTGATAAGTATCACGGCCCATAGGTACTGCACGAGGAAAATGTCAAGCTGCTGTGGTAAAAAAAGGCAACTTTGTTTAAGCTGTTAACCGTTATTGTTAGGGCCTTAAGTATGTCATTTATCTTTCTTTAAGAAGAATTTAAGTGACAGTCAGAAAATTAAGATTTATCGCAAACAAGTTGAAGTGCTGCAGCTTCCTTCGCTTGAGGAGAGCAGCACTGAGAAAAAGAAAACAAGACCGGATCAGATCAGTCTTAAATCATGATAATACTGTCAGTCCTAACTTCTACTAGTACATTTCTCCATGTGGTTATTATCTGTAAAAGCTGTCAAAAATAGATGCAGAATAAAGCAAAGCTTCTTACAGCAAGTATTCCTGGGGTATCAGTGTGATACTGCATGCTTCAATTGGTGCAAGGAATATCACATATATCTCCTATAAACTAATACTCCTCTACTGAATAAGATCCATCATCTAAATTGATACCCATGATTTCAAGGTCGCCAAACCACCATCTAGTCTTGCAACAAGATAAACTTGAACCTTTGCCTTATAAGTGAACCTTATTTGTATCTAGACTCCAAGAAGAGAGTATCAGCAATTAGTTGTCGATTATTCTTCAGCATGTAAGAAAAAAAAAATCCTTAACCACATATGTCTAAGTGAGTGTGTGTATGAATAAAATGTAGGAGGTACCTATGGGTTGAGGGAATTGTGCGTTTCAAAATGTCAATACAACATAATATAATTCAACTCCCCTTATTCCTGTCCCTCCGAGCAGTTTCAGATTATCCATTTACTCAGTTCAGTAGCAGAGCTAGTCCAAATTCAATTAATCATATACTGACTGAGATCCCCCAGTTATTATGCATCATCATTCTAATTCAAAATCACCAATACTAACTTCATGAATACAAAACGGAATTAATAATTTCAAAAACACTGACACAGACGAACTTGAGCAGCAGAAGGACGAATCACGTACATGGTTTCAAATCACAAATTGGGACCTGGCGCGCGTGCTCGAAAACCCAGTCGTGATCAATAAAGAGAGCTGAAGACTCAGAGTGAGACTTGGATTTGGAGGAACCCTTCTTCTTACTTCTGCTGCTATCTCCAGCGCCGTCAATAACCGAACATGGCTGCTCCCCAGCATCATTAGGCGGCGTCGGCACCAAATCGTATACGAATCCTCTGTCCAGCTTCGAATTTAGTTTCCCAATCACAAGCCCAATCTGGAAAATTAAATGGAAACGCGAAAGTTTTATGAATGTACAGGACCGAAATCGAGTTTCAATTCAGTAATAAATTCAAGGTATATTCATGATCTGGTTGACATAAAATCAAAATATGGGGGACCTGGGACGGGGCGGCGGAGCGAGCGAGGCGATCTTCGACCAATTTGAGTGGACGCCTATATTAGAAGCTCGGTACAAAGTAGCTCGGTATTATAACCGTGCAAATCCGACAATTCAGTAGGCGGCCTCGTACTTGAGTTGAGGTACTTTGTTACGTGCTTTTCATGAATAAAATCTTTTATTTACGCACTTGAGTTGAGTCTTGCATATTTCATTTGTCACTTATGCATACCGCATCTCCCCCGATATACTATACCCCTACGGAGGATGAACTATAACCTCTTGAGGACGAACTATACCTCTAAGGAGGAGAACCCTCATGGAGGAGAACCATACCTCTAAGGAGGAGAACCCCTCACGGAGGAGAACCACCCTCTAAGGAGGAGAACCTCTAGGAGGAGAACTAAGCAGCGTAAGGGACCACCCTCCGATGACCTCGGCAAAACAGGAACCATTCCTACATACGAGATCGATTACCTTCGTTTATTTGAAGGCGGTACTCTATGTAGGCAGTAAGGGACCACCCTCCCGATGACCTCGCAAAATAGGAACCATTCTACATACGAGATCGATTACCTTCGTTTATTTGAAGGCGGTACTCTATGTAGACGGCGTAAGGGACCACCCTCCGATGACCTCGGCAAAAACAGAACCATTCCTACATACGAGATCAGATTACCTTCGTTTATTTGAAGACGGTACTTTCTATGTAGGCGAAATAAGGGACCACCCTCCCGATGACCTCGGCAAAAACAGAACCCATACGGCCGTGCGAGCGGATACCTTCGCTTATTTCAAGACGGATACTCTCACGAGGACGAACTACCCCGACGAGAACGATACCTTCGTTTATTTCAAGACGGATACTCTCACGAGGACGAACTACCTTCCGACGAGAGCGGATACCTTCGCTTATATCGAAGAGCGGATACTCTCACGAGGGCGAACTACCGCCGTGCGATGCGGATACCTTCGTTTATATCGAAGACGGATACTCTCTCGAGGGCGAACTACCTTCGTGCGAGCGGACACCTCGCTTATATCGAAGACGGATACTCTCACGAGGACTAACCACCTTCGTATGAACGGATACCTTCGTTTAGTTCAAGACGGATACTCTCACGAGGATGAATTACCTTCGTTTAATATGAGGGCGAGCTACCTTCGCCTCGGCCTTCCGCAGCCGACCTCGCCTCGGCCTGCGTCTTCTCGGCCTCGATACATGGCTGTCTTCACCTCGGCCCGCATGCCGACCTCGGCCTTCAGCCTTCACCTCGGCCCTCCGACCTTCGCCCGCTCGCGCCCTCCAACGGCCGACCACGGCCGTCGTCGCCTCCGCTCCGCCGCGCAGGTCGACCTCGGCCTAACCGACCTTGGCCTTGGCCGTCGCCGAGCTCGGCCTCCTTCTTCGCCGTATCCAGGGCGCCTTCACGGCCTCGACCTCGACACTAAATTACATATTCGACTTGGCGGTGAAGCGGCGGCGTACAACTTGGCACAACACCGAACACGCACTGCGCCTCGGCAAGGTGGCGCGCCGTCGGGTGAAGCTCGAGAAGCTCGACTTAACGCCCCAGCGGAAGACCTCATTAGGCGAAGCGTCGCTCGCACCAGAATCGTGAATCGAAGACGCATAATCCGGTCTGTCCAGCTTCGACTTAACGCGCTCGCCCGGTGAAATCGAAGACCTCGGCATACGTTTCCCAATCGGTGAACGAAGAAGCCGGTTGAAGAATCGGTGAGTGAAGTTGGAAAATTCGAGAAGACCCCGCGCCTCGTCGGTGAATGGTCGAAAACAAAGACGACGCCTCGTCGGTGAAGCGGTCAAAGACCTGCATAATGCCTCGGCGGTATGAATGTCAAAGACAGGAACCGATATTCGATCGAGTTTCAATTGCAGTAATAACATTCAAGGTATAAAATTCGAAGATGATCTGGTTCGAGCACCAAGACTTCGCAAACATAAAATCAAAATATGGGGACCTGGGACGGGGGCGGCGGAGCGATTCGGCGGCGTCATTCACCGCCCTCCATCACGACCTCACCTACGCGATACGACCCAACTTAGGCCCGACCACATCGGCCCATGTGAGTTCGGCCCAAGAAGACTCCCGATCAACTACAACTCTAATCGCTCGTAGAAGATTGAATGCATATTAAAAGAATCCGGATGGAATCGAGTCGAGTCGAACTCACTTGAATCGAGTCGAGTCGAACTCAACTTGGAATCGTAATCGAGTCGAACTCAAAGTCGAGTCCTCAACTTGGAATCGAGTCGAGTCAACTCGACTTGGAATGGAAAGTCGAACTCAACTTGGCATCGGTCAGTCGAACTAAGTTCGAACTCAACTTCATGAATAAGTATAAATAGAGCCTACAATCATCTACTCTTAGTGATAAAATTGTAATAAACCAGTGTGGACGAGATCTTATTCATAGATCGAACCATAAAAGTTCTTGTGACGAAAATAAGATCGATCAATTTTCAAAACGGATTTCACCATGATTTATCAGCTAAAACCCTCTCCCAATCAATGGAAAGTTCTTTTTAATTTTTTTCGAGCCCCAATCAGTTAAAATTTTAAACCAGTGTTAATTATAAGTTCGACAAAAATGCAAAAACAAAACAAGAAGAAGAAGAAGAAAAGTTTTAACCTATGATTGATCTCAAGATATGGCGCCGAAGCAAGATTTCAGTGTTGAAATTAACTAATATTGCATTGGAACAACGAGATCTCAGTTAATGTTGGTTGACACTTGACACAAGCTCCAATACAACATTATGATACCAAAATATTGTTCCAGCACCATATTTGAACAAGTATCAAAAATATTTTAAAAAATATCCAAACTTTAGTCAATACAATAAAATTTCTTCAAATTTCTTTAAAAAAATACTAAAAAGAAATGTTTTCATATATAAAAAACCAGATCTAGTTTTTATACTGAGACTATATTAAACAAGAGGGTTGATAAATCTAATGTATGTTAATATACGAGATTTGTATAAAGCAGTAAAGAACACCAAGGCTTTTACGTGGTTCGATCGAGAATAAGATCTACGTCCACGGAGGAGTGATTCCTCAATACTTTCACTATGATTTGATTACAGTGAGTGTAGCTAAAAGCTCTTAGTATTCAATAAGTTGTTAACCCTTCTACCTTCGATCTAACTCCTATTTATACATATCCGAGGATCCCTAGGCGGGATCCGATCCTCCCATGTAGGGACTCTTCCTCTCGCATGTGGGACTCTTCCTCCGCTGTAGGGACTCTTAGCCTTCCGTGTGGGGTAGAGTTTGATTAGGTTTGGAGGTCGTTTAGGGTTTGGAGGTGGGCCTGGCTTAACCGCGTGGGCGTTATTAATGTCGCCCACTCGTTTGGCTTTGTCGGTGGGCCCAGCGGTTGGGCCATATCCCATCATAGCCCTCCCCGAATAGTCGAGGAACAACCATGCCGAGTGAAGTGAAGAATGCACTTTGCCGAGGTGGGATGTTCGCTCACCGAGGTTGTTGTCGAAGGTTTTCGATCTCTTTGATGTCGTGGTTTGATCGGTTCGCTCGATCCGGCGAGGTAGACGGTTTGCCGTTCGACCGAATCGGACTGTTTGCCACGTTCAGGCTGGGTCGCTCGAAGTTGGATGGCGATGTCCGCCGAGAATGCCGGTGTGGCGGCGCCATGCATCCGAGGCCGAGATGGGTCCGAATCGAGTTGTGATGCGTCGTTGCGGGCATGCGCCGCTTGTCGAGGACCGAACTGAGTCGTCTATCCTGGGACAGAGATATCCTGCAGGAGGATGTTGAGGTCCGACCTGGAAAGCGGCGTCGGCCCAAGTAATACCGAGATCCGATCTGGATGGAAATCATTCTGGATGATTCCGGGACCGAGCCGGTTAGCGATATCCATTCGGAAGATACAAGGCCGAGCTGGATAGAGATATCCATCCGAATGATGTCGAGGTCGAGGTCGAGTGATGAGATCGACTCGAGATATCTGACGTCGGGTGACGACGTCGTATGTAAGTACGATGCCGAGGTCCGGAGTCAGAGTAATGATTGCACGATTGGACCAGTTGTCAGCGCGTTGATCACATTACTTGCGCCAGACGGTTGGTGGGGGCTCGAAACGCGTGCGCGAGTCTCCTCCTTATCAAATTGAAATCAACCCGTGGGAAGTTGAAACGGCAATTTGGGCGGCCATTCATACTATAAATAGGCCCTAATAAGGAAACTGTTCACTTTCTTCTCCCCATCGTTCCAGAGCAAAAGAAAACTCACAGACTTTTAGAGTTCTCAGAAATCCATCCCGACTCATCGAAGAAGCGATAACCCATCATTTAAAAAGTAAGTATGACTTCCTCTTCTGCCCGTTCTTCTTCTTCTCCCGATAGTGAGGTAGAGATTAGGGACTATATGTGCTATGATTTTGCGGGTAAATCCTTAGGCATTAGCGCTAAGGTTCCACCGTTTTCTTCTGCGTGGGATGAGTATAAGGTCAGGGACGTCAGATCGTCTCTGACCGCTGCCGAAGTACTCAAAGTAGGGAGGGAGTGCCATCTGCCGGCGGATGCCTGGTGGTGCTCACCGGGACCCCGTGACCGGCTTTGGCTCCCGGAGGTTTTTCTGGTGTATGTAGATGCCCCCAAGGCGGGCTAAGATTCCCCTAGCCCCATTTTTTGCATATCCAGGAATATTTCCAAATTCTATTTGCCAATTTACCCCAAACTACAGTGGGATGGGATTTTGCCACTGGCATAGCCGAGGAATTTTCTTTGAGGTTTTGACGCGCTTTCAAAGTGTCAAGACCACGGGGTGTGTATTATTTTTACCTCGGCAAATTATTTAGGATAGCCGCCTTCTAAAGTGTCGCGATGGCGAGTAAATACTTTTTATGGGCCGACGGCACCCAAGGTGCAGTGGGGTTGGGTAGGATGAGGGATCTGAAAGTGAAACCCCTCGGATTCATAGAAGACCAGCTCAACACGCTCGGTGAAGTCTCCGTAGGATTCACCGAGGACGACCTGAATAAGGCCGGACTGAGCGTTCACAGGTCAAAGGCCCCAGGGTCGAGGTCCGAGCTGGGTGAGGGCACCTTCCTCTTCTTACTCCTCATAAATCTGATTTTGCTGTGCTAACGCGATTTTCTTTTGTCATGCAGTGAAACTGACGCAGCAAGAGAAGGGCTCACGATCACCGAGCAAGGCGCCTCCAAAGAAGAAGGCGAGGCGGGCTGAACTTGCCAAGCCCCTGAAGAAGGTTGACGATATTAGTCAACTGATGACGGGGCCTCTGCCGGGGTCGAGCCCGGCACCGGAGACGCAGACTCAGGCCCGCCTCGAGTACGAGGTGCCGGCCTCCAGCTCGGTCGTACCCCTCCCCAAGGTACAAATTCCTTCCACATCTGGCTTTATCCGCTCTGCGATCTGTATTAACTGTTGGATTTGTATACTGAAAGCAGTTTTGGTTGAGCTTGTATACAATGTTTCTGTTACCACTATTACAATCTCCTATCTCGAATTGAATACTTGATTGCATATATCGTGTCCCCTTATCTCATATATAAGTTAGATCATACGATTGTGTAGAAGATCACGTAAGTCCGTATGATTGGTCAAGCTTAATGAAATATAAAAGTTTCACACCGAGACAACTTGAGGACGAGTTGTCGGTGTAGTCGCAGATAGATAAGAAGTGACTTGACTTAGTTGCTTGTCTATCTTTGATACGTCTTCGACGTATTGAAGGATCACATGAGATGAGTTCTTCTATCCGATCGTAGTGAAGAACCTAGATCTCGGTGACTTACGATGATCTAAATCTCGATAAGGTATTAGATGAGTATGAGTTCTTGACCATCACTTTGACTTGTTATGGGTGAGGTTATATGTTCTAACCCAATATTCTCCGCGATCTTGGGTGGTGGCGTTCTTGTATGTCATGCTAGTTATCTCGATCGAGTCACCGTATCCGCTAAGGATGATGACGCCCCTTAAGGAGCTCAAAGGTTTATTGTACTAAACCCCGCAGTTGAGTTAACTCAAGTACAATAATAAGGTTGAGTGGTACTACTTAAGGAATTAAAGATATTAATTATTTTAAGCAATGTAATGCTATAAATAATTAATGGACGTTGATATCTTAAATACGGGATTCAGAATGTCTAAGTGCAAGCCCGACTCAACTTCGGTAATAAAGGGGTAAGTCAAGATTTATTCTCTAGTGGCATGAATAAATGTTTATAAATTAATTTATGTTCTGGTGAACATAAGATAATTAATTTATTTGAGGCCCATCTTTATTCCTCGTGATTTGATCCTGGCCGGCCCATCCGTGTTCGTAGCTAAGTATGGAAATCGCGCCTCTCTCTACAAGGTAATGATTTGATTCTCTTTATCCTAAAAGGATATTATTATATTTATGGGATATGCATAGATCCTTTCCATATAGGATTATGGTAATAATCCTTTCCATTTATATGGGATTATGGTAATTTCCATAAAGGATTATGGTAATTTTATATGGGATTATGGTAATTTCCATATAGGATTATGGTAATGCATTATAAATATGAGGTAAGAGATTAAATCTACGCCAATGATTAATAATCATCATCATTATTTTCGAGAATTTGAGGTTCATCCTTTGAGAGATTTTCAAAATTCTCGAGAGCTTGAGGGTGATTTTCCAAGCATTCTCCATAGATCGCCCTCACTCGACGTTGGAGATTGGGCAACCGGATACACCCGGAAGGTCAAAGCACGAGTCTCGATCCATTCCGCCTCGACAGATTCAAAGGTAAACACGAGAAAACCCCAACGTGTTGCAATTAATTATATAGGTGCATGCTAGGTATATAATCAATGTATGGTGAATTAAACATCCAAGATAGATCCTCGGGAGAGGGCTAAACATAGTTTTCCCTACAATTGGTATCGAGCACCGGATCGTGATCTTGGCTCGCTGGATTAATTCACGTTTGATTATTACGTGCGCAATATATTAATTGTTGAATCTGTCGTTCATCGTGGCTCGTTTTTATTTTGTCGGATTTTGTTTTTCACCACGAGAAAATCCGTGGTTAGATTAGATTTATTTTTCTGTAAATCTTATCTGTAAAAGTAAAACGAAGACGAAAGCAGCCAGATCGAGACGACGGAAAACGGGTCGACGCGGCGGGCGACGGCACGCAAGGCGTGCACGGCGCTTCGCGACGCGCCGCGATTTCGGCCGAGCCCGCATCCGCTTTTCCGGCCAATCTGTTTTGACGAGTCCGTCCGCGCCCGCACGCGAGGTCGTGCGAATCGGTCCGTGCACGCGAGGCCTTTTCAAGATTATAAAGATCTCAGACTTTGCAATTCTATGTAATAGATTAGGCAAAGTGCAGATTCCACGAAGGGGCCACGGCGAACGTTTTATTTTATTTTTATCGCTCATCGCATGTCGTGGATGTTTAAATAATGCAAGAAGATGCTATGTATGTTTAAATTACGTTGACAAACCTTTACGTGTTTTCGTAATTGACGCGCATAGTAAGCATGCTAGGTTTATCGCTTTCAAGCATATTTTAGAATTTCGCGAGCATGTTTTACATGTCGAGTTCTATGACAAGCATGCTAGATTACGTGATGCGCATGGACAAACCTTTGAACAAAAAGACTAAGCAAGCAACCCGACAAATTAATTTTTAAAATTAAAATATCAAGACCTCCACTTTTGATCTCTAAACAAAGTGAGACGACCGCGAGTAAACGCCCACACGCGTGGCTTGCTTTCAGACTGCTTATCATAAGTTTGTTAGATGAGATTTCTAAATAAAACATTTTAAATCTATTGAGAAGTGGGAGTTTCATGTAAACGCCCACACGCTGTGGCTTGCATGTGCGATTTTCATAAGTTCTCTAGAGATAGATATAAAATGAGATAACAAAAGAATTTGAATTGAAGCGGTATGGTCCGAGTGAGTATGCCAATTCTAAGAATTCATTTTCTCACGTTAAAATTGTGGTCATTGCTTAGACATCACCTCAACACAACTTCCGCCAAGTCCCTTCTTGCGATAGTGATGTGGTCTAGAAAGGTCCAATCGTTAATTTCATTTGTCATAAGGATAAGTTGACACGGATTGAAATTAAACGACTAAAAGGTATATTTTAGTCCGTCGAGGGGTTCATGTAAACGCCCACACGCGTTGCATGTGGGATTCCTTGGGCGATTGGAGGTTTCAATTAATATTGTTTTATCAAAAGGTTACAATATTATTGTTACGGGCATGTGCGATCGTATGCTTATGTGTTTACATTATCGTTTCCGATATGTCTCTTACATCGATTATCAATATGCTCGCACAAAATCCTTATCCGTCCAAATTTTATCGAGTGGAAGCGAAACATTGAGAATGTTCTATCATGGAAGAAAATCTATTTGTACTCACTACACCCCGCCCCAAGCCTCTAGACAATTCATCTATTGACGAGGAGCGCAAGGAGCACGAGAAATGGGACAATCAAATAGAATGGCAAAGTGCCTTTTGGTCACCATGTGCGAGTCCCCGCAACTCAAAGATCAAGAGATGGAAGGTGCGACCACGATTTGGCTAAGTCTTATGAAATTGTATGAGGAGTCGGACGAGTAATCGCTTGTCATAATTTGACAAAATCAATAATGTCAAGTTCAATGAAGGAAAGCAATTCGATGCATAACCATGTAGAGCAATGATTAATCTCTTGGAGCTCGAATTGGTTGGAGGATATATTGATGACGTAGTCGAATCGATATGATTCTCAACACTTTGCCCAAGTCTTTGATGACTCCTATAAAGCGATCCTTTATGATAAGAGTTATACTCTAGATTCATTGCAAGAGGATCTAGTAACGGAAGAACATAAAATGGGCAAAGGTGCACAGTTTTAGTACGCACCTCAAAGAAAACCACCGCTTATCGAAAGATGAAAAGGAAAAGTGGAATTCAAGAGATGCTAAGGCTAAAGAAAAGAGTGGGAGAATACAAAGTGGCTCTACCAGCGGTTTGAAAGCCAAAGGAGAAGGGCAAATGCTTCAAGTGCGGCGAGACCGGGCATTGGAAGGCTAAGTGCCCCAAGCTCAGGCTCTAGTACGCCATTTGCTTTAGTAACTGAAACATGTTTAGCGACTTGTTCTACCCATTCTTCGGTAGTAGACACGAGTGCGATCGATCATGTTTGTTACACTGCATGTGGGTTCTCGCGGACAAGGGAGTTGAATGATGGCGAGATAACGATCTCCATGGGCAACGCGGCGAAAGTCGAGGCCGTTGCAGTCGGAGATGTTACTTTATGTTTTGAGAAAACAGCTTTAGTTTTAAAAGACGTTTTACATGTGCCGGATTTTCGGTGGAACCTTGTTTCTGTTTCGAAATTGTTTATTCATGGATATTCAGTTGTTTTTGATAGTGGTGTTTCTATCATAAGAAATGACGGTTATCTCGTAGCACATTATATAATTCACTTTATACTATTTCGCAATACATAATACCTATAACTATGTCAGATCTACATCAAACCTTAAAAGAGAAAGTTTTCTTCAAGAAGATGACACCTCTTTTCTCCGGCATCTTAGATTAGGTCACATCAATCTAAATAGGATCCAAAGACCGGCTAAGAATGGGCGTTAGGTAATCTCACGTTACTCTGCCTCGATCCGCGAATCTGTATAGAAGGTAAGATGTTGACGAGACCGCTTCAAAGCGAAGCGGTCGTAGAGCCAAAGAAATGTTAGAGCTAGTCCATTTTAACCGTGTGGACCGATGTCCACACAAGCTCGTGGAGGGTGCAGTATTTTGTCACTTTATCGACGACACTCAAGTACGGATACGTATACCGCTTCACCGCAAGTCACGAATGCTTTGAGAAATTCAAAGAATTTTAGGCGGAAGTGGAGACGGCTAGGTAAGAGTATCAAGTCATCAAGGCTCGATCGCGGTGGCGAATACCTCAACAACGAGTTCATGGAATATCTAGTGAAGTGTGAGATTACCTCCCAACAAGACTTCACCCGGCACACCACAAACAAAATGGGTGTCGAGCGAAGAAATAAGACTCTTTTGAAAATGGTTAGATCAATGATGAGTTATGCAACTTTGCTATTTCGCTCGGGGTATGCCTTAGAAACGGTGGCATACTTGCTAAATCTAGTACCATCCAAGTCATCAAGAGACCCTTCGAGTTGTGGTTTGGCAGCAAGCCGAGTTTAAGCCACATATGGATATGGGGCGAAGACACATGTCTGAACAAGAAGGCGACAAGTTGGAGGCTAGATCCGACGCAAGTCGTTTATTGGCTATCCTAGAGGAACGAAAGGTGGTTTATTCTATAGTCCTAAGGATCGAAGGTCATTATTAGCACTAATGCCCGATTCTTAGAAGAGGACTACATGAAAATCATAAACCAAAGTTGAAATCATTCTTCAAGAATTAGAAGATGATCGTATTCCACCACCGATTAGACCAAAGTGACGAGATGTCGAGTCTAGTGGGAGGATCGACACCGATACTTCAAGAAATTGAAGTGGGTCGAGTTCCACCGAGATACCGACCGTGCAAGTGGTACCTACCAAGCAAGTTGTGCAAGATGAGAACCACAAGTTATCAGACCCGTTGCCATTGTGCTGTAGTGCCTCTCGTCAGTGGGAGGTTGTTCGTCAACCGAGCGATGTATGTTCGTGGGTGAATCTTGAATTTAGTCCCGTAAATCGAACAGCAATAATCGACCCATGGACGATAACGAGGCGATACAAGACAATGATGCAAGATCATGGAACTTACGTTTGACGAGGTGGTAAAGTCCATGGATTTACCCATTGCCTAGCGAGAGTTGTGTGTATCGCTTAGATGTCAACGGTAATGTGGTATTTCTTGCACTTTACGAGATGACATTCTTCTATTTGGCAACAATGTGAAGTTGTTATCGATCGTAAAGAGTTGGTTATCCGATCGTTTCAAATGAAAGACTTAGGAGATGCGGCGTACATTCTTGGGATCAAGGTTTACCGAGATCGCAAGAGAAAAATGTTGAGCTTATCTCGGCGCCTTACATTGATTGTGATTACTCGTTTTAGTATGCAGACCGTCAAGAAAGGATTGCTACCTTTCGACATGGCGTTCCTTTATTCTAAAGGGCGATCACCTATGACCGCAAAGAAGATAGAGGAATGAGACAAGTTTCCTACGCTTCCACCGTAGGAAGTCTCGTGCATGCAATCTTATGCACGAGGCCCGATATCGCATGCGGTGAGCATAGTGGCTAGATATCGATCTAACCTCGACAAACTCATTCGATCGCGGTAAAGCATATATTCAAGCACACGAAAAGGACTCGAGATTATAGGGTGGCTTACCATACAAATAGTCTAACGCCTTTGGGTTATTCGGACTCGATTTCCAATCCGACCGTGATAAGAAAAAGTCTACCTCAGGCTATGTGTTTAGCTTGGGAGGTGGAACTATTCACACAAGAAGAAACAAGACCAAAAGATATGATACCAAAAGCTCAAGTCTCACGGGTTTCAAAAGTGTGATCAAGTTCTCAAAGGCTCAATACTCACAATAATCATAACATGCTTCGTCTCACAAAATCAGTTGCAATCAAATTTTCTAATAAAAACAATTCTCATCATCGGCTGCTCGTCATTCAACTCAACCCAAAACAGACACAAGACCAAAACAGGAAACACAAAACAAAACAAAACAAACAAAACAAGGAACGAACACAAAAGATAAAACAAAAAGAAGAAGAAAATAAAGAAATCAAAGCTCATCATGAGGTGGTGGTGGATGATATGGCCACGAAGCTATGCATGTCCTGGGAGCTTGAGATATTGCTCGTTGTATCGCTACCGCTTCGCCCATCGCCGCTCGCTTTCCTTTTGTTGACGCCGCTCCTCAAAGAATTGTGCTTGAGCGGCGCGATATTGTCCCATATCCTTCTTACTCCAAAGAACCGATCATCAAAATAGAGGTGATCCTCCGTCCGCCGTCATCTATGTACTCATGCAGCTCTTGATGTCGGCGGTCGACGCGGTCATAAATCCGTTCTTCCATAGCATATATATCAAGTCTCGATGCTCAGATATGGAACGGATGATGACCTGCGCCGTGCCCCCTTGGCTAGGCTCATCCCTCCTTGCTCGTGGCGCTTCCTCCTCCGCCGAGCTCTATGTTGCTCCCCGCCTCCGTGTCGCACGCGTGGCACATCAGTCAAGGGTGCTAGATGATCGGGGTCCTCATCGTGATATTATGTATCATTTGGAACACCCCGAGTCTCAATCGAGTGAGAGCTACGCTCGCAGCCTCAAACACCATGTTTCCGCCTATCGTGTGATCTTCCACAACAGCCTATCCTTTCTTGGCTTGAAGAAATGCATATAATTGAGGGCTCGTCGATCAAGATATATCTCGAGTGATCGGCTCGTCAATGGGGCTACGTTGAAATACGTGGCTATTGGGGTTATCATTCCCCACAACGGATGCTAGCTCCTCAACTTGGGCTTGAGCCTCAAAATGCTCTCGCGTAAGATACGCTTATACTCATCGGTCGTCCTTCCGTGGTGCCGCTAAAATATGCATGTCTGCGACTCTGAACTTTTCGGCATTGTCCCTGCCAGACATCGACGTGATCATCCCGTGGAAGATCTCATTGCCGGTTTCGATTGATGCGGTGAGGATGTCTGGGCTATATGCTTTGAATTTTTCAACTTCCATCCATGCCAACCGTGCCCGTAAGGCTCGATATTCACCCTACTTTCTCCCGGATACATGGCTCGTGGGGTCCTCGTGATAATCTCCTCGCAAATCTTCAAAAGATAATTCACGCCTTGATTCCCCAACCGGAAACTCATATGAAGAAAAGATCCATTCTCGCTTCGTGAAGTCGTATGTGGATAGGAATTCCAAAGTTATAGATCTATGAGTGCACCAGGTTTCGTGAATACCCAAGAAATCCGCTCCTGGGTGAGCATCATCACATCATCTAAAATCCCATATCATGCAAAGATCCTTTGATGCATGAATCTTGTTAACGATCTCTAAATTCGATAATCTTTCCCACCGCTCATATGCCTCATTGTGCAATGTAATACCCTCTGGCGATGACGAGGCTCAGAAACCTCAATCTCACCGATGTTGATGGCATTTTACCTTTCTCTCGGCCGACGCTTTTCATGAACGGCATAATGATTCCGCAATAAAATTAATTAAATCGATATTATCCAACAAGAATATTCTCGACCCAATGCTAACAATAATACAGGGAAAAATCATCGGTCATTTAAACAACAATATTTCAACTATACACATCGAATTTCTCAATTCCCCAAACTTATATATTTCCCAATAGCTCAATATTTCATCCTTGCACACGCATAACATCAAAATCTAGCATCATGTCATATGAATATTTCTAAAATGACACCCAATGACGCTAATCTCACAAGTTACCCAACTCTTTAACAATATAATTTCAATAATTTCTCCAATTAAATCCACAAACACTCATAGGGAAAATCAAGTAAATTCATACTTTTATCATCAATGTGAACACATATGAGTATTTAATTTAATCTAAACAATGCAAGAAAAATTACGAGAACCATTAAAAAAAACGCACAGCATCATTCTGGAATTAATTCGTCTCTGAAATCGCAAGAAAAACACGGCTCGCGAGCTAACCTCGCGAGTGAAGCCTAACAGAGATCGCGACTAACCGGCGCGAGCAGCAGCGAATAGAAAAAAAAAAAAAGAACAATAAAATTACTTACCTTCGCCGCTGAAAGAGAAGCTCGTGAAGAGAAGCCGAGAGAGTCAGACGCGAAAAGGCGTGGCGCGACTCGAATTTGGATAAAACCCTTGACGAGCTCGCGACACGGTCTCGCTGACAAAAGTTCGCGATAACAAGTCGCTAAGTAAACTTACTCGATTCCGTGGGCTCGCGAAAAGGCCTCGCGTAAAATTTTCGCGATAGCGGGTCGCGAAGTCAATTTGTTTTGCGTTCGCGGGCTGGGCTCGCGAAATATGCTCGCGAAGTGGGCTTCTTAGCGTCTCGCGAGGTAAGTCAGCAATTGGGCTCGCGTTTCATCTTCGCGAATTATCATCGCGACTCATCTCGAATTAGCGCCTCGCGAGGCGTGAATTGGGTTTCTTCGGAACTCTTCAATCCACCACTGAATTTCTAACCTTTAAACTCAAGCTACTCAACAAACAGATCAAAACAGAAACAAAAAACGAAACAAAACAAAATAAAAACATTGGGTTACCTCCCAATCGCTTAATTTAACGCCTTTAGCTAGACTATTACCTCAATCACTGGGATCCTCAAATAACGCCAACTCACTCACTTCCTTCCTATGAGATCTAAAATAAAATTTCGATCGATGCCCATTGATTGTAAACGTACTCACCATCCGCGTGAAGCAGCTCAAATGTGCTATTATGATTGCTCTTTTCAATGGTATACGGCCACGACCATTTTGATCGTGGCTTGCACCGAATAGACGAATACGAATTGTACACAAGTACCTCATCCCTGTGAGTAAAGTCTTTCTTCTTGATGTTCAAATCGTGAAATGCTTTGGCCCTTTCTTTGTAGATTCTGAATTCTCAAATGCTTGGTCCCTCCACTCATCTAACTCCGTAATCCTTCTTCTGTATGTCCGGTGACTAAAAATCTTGATTTATCCTCCGTGTTGCCCAATAGGCCTCAGGTTCAATCTCTGTGTAAATGACATGATTTTCCAAACACAAGTCGATACGGGACATACCAACGGGTGTTTTGTATGTCAGTCCTATAGGCCCATAGTGCATCATCTAGATGTTTGCCCAATCCTTCTTGTTGACAATGGACTTTTCGAATTTGCTTGATCTCTCGATTTGCCAACTCGCTTGACCATTAGCTTGTGGGTGGTATGGTGTCGTGATCTGTGCTTGACCAGATTTGGCTAGATTCCGCCAACCACCGATTATTGAGTGGCTCCCCCATCATCGAAAGCGAGCTCTCGGAGTTCCATACCGAGACATAATATTCTTATGCAAGAACTTAATCACCACTTTAGAATCGTTGGTGGTTGTAGGCACGACTTCTACCCACCTAGAGACATACTCCATCGCAAGCAAAATGTAAGCAAAACCACAAGAATTTGGGAATGGTCCCATAAAATCAATACCCCATACATCAAATAATTCAACCTCAACCATGATATTTTGTGGTATCTCATCCTGCTTGAAATATTACCCATCCTTTCGCATCTATCACATTCTTTGACAAAGGCATGACAATCTTTATAGATAGATGGCCAATAAAATCCACTTTGATTGATCTTCATGGTCGCTCTATTCGCCCAAAATGACCTCCGTAGGGCGCTATGACATTCGGCTATGATCTTAAGCCATTGGGATTGATGAACACAGTACGGATGAAACCATCAAGACACCGTCTGCATGCGTGTATGGATCCTCCCAATAGTAAAATTTTGCATCATGCACAAACTTCTTTCTTTGGTAAGATTCTAGACCTTCCGGATTTTCCTTATCACCAAATAATTTACAAAATCAAGATACCATGGCGAATGATCGAATTACAAATACCGCTCATCCGAAAATGCTCTTGATGTGCACATGTGGGTGATCGCCCATCGTTTCTCTAATCGAGATAGGTGATCAAGAACTACATTCTCACACCCTTTTCGATCCCGAATTTCCATATCAAATTCCTGCAACAATAAAATCCAACGAACTAGACGTGGCTTCGAATCCTTCTTGTTGAAGAGGAAACGTATAGCTGCATGGTCAGTGTGCACAATAGTGTGGGAACCCACTAAATATGGACGAAATTTATCAAAAGCATATACTACCGCCAATAATTCTTTTTCGGTTGTGGTATAATTCATCTGAGCAGAATCCAATGTCTTGCTAGCGTAGTATATGACCTTGAAAATTTTATCCCTCTTTTGACCCAAAACAGCTCCAATTGCCCAATCACTGGCATCACACATCAATTCGAACGGTGCACTCCAATCTGGGGAAATAAGAACAGGTGTAGTAGTTAGAGCAGTTTTCAAAATTTCAAAAGCTTCTAAACAATCTTTGGTGAAAATAAATTTAACATCTTTTCTAACAAATCCACACAAAGGTTTGGCGATCTTAGAAAAATTACGTATGAAGCGACGGTAGAATCCAAGATGTCCCAAAAACTTGGACCGACTTCACATTTGTTGGTGGAGGTAATTTTCAATGGCTACCACCTGGCTCTATCAACCTCCAAGTCATTCAATGAAACTCTATGTCCCAACACAATACCTTCTTTACCATAAATGGCATTTTCCCAATTCAACACAGGCGTATGATCCTCGCATCGTTGCAACACCGGCTAAGATTATCAAGACAAACATCAAAAGAGGATCCAAATACGTAAAATCATCCATAAATACCTCCATGATGTTTTCTATTAAACCATGAAAATTGCCATCATGCATCACCGAAATGTGGTCGGTGCATTGCATAACCCAAATGGCATCCGTGCAGTAGCGAAGACACCGTAAGGCAGTGTAAATGCTGTCTTGTGCCGATCTTCCCGAGCGATGGGGATCTGATTGTATCCCGAGTAACCGCCCAAGAAGCAATAGAACTCATGACCGCCAACCTATCTAACATTTGATCAATAAAAGGTAAAGGAAGTGATCCTTACGTGTGGTGCATTTAATGCTCTGTAGTCGATGCACACCTCCACCCAAAGGACCAATCGTGTTGCTATCAACTCATTATTCTCATCCTTGATCACCGTCATCCTCCTTTCTTTGAGACAACTTGTGTGGGACTTACCCACCACCGTCGGATATGGCATATATCATCCGCGCCTAAAAGTTTCGTAACCTCTTTCTTACCACTTCTTGCATAGCGGATTTAATCTACGCCGAGGTTGCACCTTGGTCTATTCTCGATTCCAACAAAATTACGTGCATGCACAAAGACGGATCGATTCCTTAATATCTGCAATGGTCCAACCTATAGCTTTGTATTTCTCAAAACTCGCAAAAGTTTCTCCACCGTAGGATTAAGCAAAGCGTAAACAATAACCGGTAAGTATCATTATCTCCCAAAACGAATACCGAGATGATCCGCGGTGGTTTCAGCTCGAGTTTGGGTGTATCCGTGGTTTCATCGCTAGTTTCTTCTTTGTCGATGAACTTTCTCAATGCCCCCATCACTGATCGATGAATATCCAAGCACGAGACACATTTAGAAACGGAGTGGTATCAAGCACGAGATAAATATTCTAAAATTTCATCACAAGCTTCATCTAGATCATTATAAGAGAAAATGTAATTTCTTATGCATCGCTTCTAGCTTATCGCTTCGGTGGTAGAAAAGGTGTGAAAGTGGTGATTGAGCAACAACTCGGAATCTGAAAGTTATCATGTCTCTTGATGGCATCATAAATCGAGATTTTAGCTCCTCCTTGTTCAACCTAAAAGTTAGATCACCATCCCAAGACATCAATTAAAGCTCGACCAAGAGCTAGAAAAGGTCGACCAAGATTAATGGTGATTGTTATCTTCGTGCATATCCAAAATCACAAAATCGCTAGGAAAGACAAAATCTTGAATTCTTACCGTAACATCTTCAACAATTCCCTTAGGGTAAGAAATGCACATCGACCATCAATAAGGATATTGTGGTCGGTTTCATCTCGCCGATCTCCAAACGGTTGAAAATTGAAAGTGGCATCAAGTTAATGCTTGCTCCCAAATCACACAAAACGTTGGGAAAGTATGCTCTCAATCACGCACACCAAAGTAAAGCTTCGGTCTTTTGTTTGAGTGGCAACTTCCTCGGATTATAGCACCGCATTCTTCGTAAAGATTGATTGTCTCAAATTTACCCAACTTCTTTTTGCTTGCTACTGCATCCTTGAGGAATTTAATATATCCAGCATATCTCGAAGCGCATCAAGGAGAGGTATATTGATATTTACTTTCTGAAACATCTCCATAAAACGGGTGAGCTTGGCATCGTATTTTGCTTTCCCAAACGGCGAGGAAAGGTGCTGTTGAATAACGACGATTGGTCTTTCACGCCTCGCGTGAATTCGCGATCGTTGGCCTCATCCTCTCTCGCGAGCTATTCTCTTTTCTTCGCTCGCGATGCGCTGCTTCTCACCCTTCGCACTTTGTTGGTCGCGATGTTTTCTCGCGGCGCCGAGTCGCGAGGTCCTCCATCTCGGCTCGCGATGCGCTCGCGAACTTTCTCGCGATAGTGAGTCGCGATGTCTTCTTTCTCGTCAGCGATGATTTCTCGCGAAATCACCTTGATTCGCGCTCTTTCGCTGAAGCTTACTCGCGAGGCGTGAATTCGTTCGCGCCTATTCGATCTTCTTCCTCCCTTTCATACTCAGGATGATTTATATAAGATTTTCCACTTCGTCCGAATGGCATTCACATGATTCTCGAGGTGTCCGATTTTTGGATTACTCAGACATTTGAAATCGACCCACCGTGAACCCGGCTCGCTCATTTGCCATCCGCCCTATTTGATTTTCCACCATCTTGAGTTGTTTTCCAATCAAGTGATGGTGTTATTGATGGAATTGACAAGATTTTCCAACACATTTATTCGATGCCCGTCTGCTGATCCGAGTGTTCGTTGGGCACGGCTTGTTGATGATTTGTTGTAATCTGCGACACTACTAAGAGTTCTTTGCAACATCTCTTCGACACTCAGCTTCTTTCGCCCACAATGACTCCATTATTTACAAAGAAACCGGTGGTGGTTTTTGTGCATTCGAGCATTTCCATAGACAAATTAGGTGATTTCTATTACTCGGATGATACTGATTTGCACCCCGATTTGGAAGCCTCGACTGAAAATTATTCCTCCGATTCACAAAATTAGCCTCTTCAAGATCCTGTGCCATTAAAATAGTTATCTTGGCTTTTTCTTCTTCACATTCTGTTGCGAGGCCAACTTTCTAAGAGATCATCGTATTTACTATCCACCTCGGTAGCTGCAACTCGCTCTTCGGCCGCCTCCATCGGCCACCGATAGTGTTAGATGCCATCTCTCAATTATCCTCAACGCTCATCTATACTTCGTTGAGAAGGCATCCTCCGTGAAGCATCTACAATACTTGGTGTTGACAATGGACCATCGTAGAACTGTGTTACTGGTCGCTCGTGAGAATAACCATGTTGTGGACATTTTTGCAGGAGACTTCAATCTTTCCTGTGCTTCAAATAATGACTCATCTCCCAATTGTGAGAAATGAGAAATCTCAAAGAATGATTTTCTCGAGCCTTAGCGGGTGGAAAGTATTTAGATAGAAATCTCTGCAAAGTCTGCCCCATGTACTAATTCTCGATCATCTAATCCTCGAACCATTCTTTAGCTTGGTTTCTCAATGAAAACACAAACATCCGTGATTCGGATGGCATCACCGCACTGCTCGCTTGATTGTATCACGATATCGAGAACGCCTAAATGTGCATTGGGATCTTGATAACCCTCCCCAAACTGCTCCGCTTGATCATACTAATGAGGCGTGCTTAAGCTCGAAATTATTCGCATTAACATTCGCCCCTCATCCTCCACCTGGAACAGATCCGTCGGTGGCTCGTACATGTGATTCAACGGTACGGGTGGTGGTCGCCCCCCAATCTGGCCCATTTGATTATTCAACGCCAGTTGACGTTGAATTCCTGCCAGCATTTCCTCTAACTCGGTTATCCGCTCATGGCCTGGTCTGTCTGCCATTGCTTATCTTCTTTCTCGGCTCTCCCTCTTATGGGATATTTCAATCTCAAGATCTAAAGGAATAATTTCTTTCCTTTGAGATCTTGTAATCATGCACTGCGCAGAGGTATATAAAACCAAGTCAGAACTAAAAAGTAACTCAGAAATAAAACAATAAAATAGAATTTATTTTTATTTTTATTTTTATTTTATTTTTTTTTTTTTTAAAAACGCTTGAATTAATAACTACAATTCAGAAAATTATCACTGTGAAATCTAAATACGGTCCCGGCGCCAAAATTTGATCGCTAATAATCCTACCAAATAAATGATAGTAAAAGCAGAAGTATATATATATCGATCCACAGAGATCATGACTGAGAACACGCAAGTAATTAACACGTAACCTTTATTATTATCCAAGCAACACCAATCAAGAGAGATTTTAAATCTAGACTTGCAAATAAAGATAAGAATAAAACTCGGATATAAAAGACTCGATCCTAGGGATGTATTTAACCCACCGATTCACACAATTAACCTATTAACTGCTTACCAATTTAATCCACATTCGGATGAAGGATCACAAATATAACTATAGTTTCCGCTGGGACAACCTATAGTAGTGGGTTAGCCTAAACCTATCTCCGCTCGGTCTCAAGAAAGTAAGCTAATTACCAAAAGCACACAAAGATATAACCTCCCACAATTTCACCTATCTCCGTCGGGTCTCAAGGTAAAAGCAGATTATAAACTCCAGATATCGATTATGCAATTAATTCCGAGACATTAATCACATAACTAGCATGCATAGATATTGATCGACATACCACATGAGAATTAAAGCCAAGATTTATAAATCATGAAGGACGGCAAACAAGATAATGAGATAAATTATACGAATCTAGTCGACATACAAACCCCGTGATCAATACGGAATTTAGCTACGCATAATTAAATTACTAAAGCAATAAATAATTAAATAAAGCATAAACTGAATTAGATAGATAAAACCGAGGAATCCATGTAAGAAATAATTGTAGCGATTTCGATCCGTAAATAAAATTGAACTCTAAAATAAACTAAGCTAGGAAAACTGGAATAGAACTTTCAAAAGAATATAAAGAAGAATTTGTGTTCTGCTATGGAATGGTGTTCAAAACAACTGTCCTCTCTCCCCCTTTTATAATGAATTGCGAGCTCCCTTTCTCGTTCATAGCACAAGCCTTCTCCATCTCGGATTATGATTAGAATTGTACACGGAATAGAGTCGCCTCGCGAGACGACTCCTCTCTTTCCTCGCGAACATTGGTCGCGATAGCTAAGCGCGATGTGCCTTCCTTCGAGACTTCGCGATCTTCCATCGCGATAGCAGGTTGCGATAGCGTGTCGCGAGCTATCCCTTTTTTCGCACAATAATCACTTCCTCGCGAACGTCCATCGCGGGTGTTGGTAGCGATGCCGGGTCGCGAGTCATCCATTTTGCGCAAGATTCAACATTGCCTCGCGAGTCTTCATCGCGGTAATTACTCGCGATAGCGTGTCGCGAGGAAAGATTTCGCATTCTCGCCGTAGCGATCGCGGATTCCTTGCGAACTCCAAATCCTTTTGACGCTGTTTGTGTCTTCCATTTCAGATAAAACCTATACTAAAACAACACAAACACACACGGCATCATATCTTTCAAAACATTCAAATATAACATAAATGCATTTCAACCAATCAATTATCACTTAGAAATAGGACAAATATAACCCAATAAAACATGTAAAATGAGGCTTATCAATGGCACACACTTAGAAAGGAAACTTTTGTATAAGTGGGAGAAGCAAAGTGATGGTTTTGTTTGTAATAGCTAGTAGAGAGACATTGTATACTAAAAGTTTGCTTTAGTATAAGTGGGAGATTGTTGATTTGTATCTTCGAAAGCGATTTTGGTCGAGCTTGTATACAATGTTTCTGTTACCACTATTACAATCTCCTATCTGAATTGAATACTTGATTGCATATATCATGTCCCCTTATCTCATATATAAGTTAGATCATACAAGTGTGTGAAGATCACGTAAGTCCGTATGATTGGTCAAGCTTAATGAGATATAAAAGTTTCACAACGAGACAACTTGAGGATGAGTTGTCGGTGTAGGCCGCAGATAGATAAGAAGTGACTGACTTAGTTGCTTGTCTATGCCTGGCACGTCTCGACGTATGAAGGATCACGATGAGATGAGTTCTTCTATCGACCGTAGTGAAGAACCTAGATCTCGTGACTTACGATGATCTAAATCTCGATAAGGTATTAGATGAGTATGAGTTGTCGACCATCACTTTGACTTGTTATGGGTGAGGGTTATATGTTCTAACCCAATATTCTCCGCGTCTTGGGTGGTGGCGGTGCTTGTATGTCATGCTAGTTATCTCAGACGAGTCACCGTATCCGTTAAGGATGATGACGCCCCTTAAGGAGCTCAAAAGGTTTATTGTACTAAACCCCGCAGTTGAGTTAGCTCAAGTACAATAATAAGGTTGAGTGGTACTACTTAAGGAATTAAAGATATTAATTATTTTAAGCAAATGTAATGCTATAAATAATTAATGGACGTTGATATCTTAAATACGGGATTCAGAATGTCTAAGTGCAAGTCCGACTCAACTTCGGTAATAAAGGGTAAGTCAAGATTTATTCTCTAGTGGCATGAATAAATGTTTATAAATTAATTTATGTTCGGGTCAACATAAGATAATTAATTTATTTGAGGCCCATCTTTATTCCTCGCATTTGATCCCTGGCCGCCCATCCGGGCCCGTAGCTAAGTATGGAAATCGCGCCCTCTCTCTACAAGGTAATGATTTGATTCTCTTTATCCTAAAAGGATATTATTATATTTATGGGATATGCATAGATCCTTTCCATATAGGATTATGGTAATAATCCTTTCCATATAGGATTATGGTAATTTCCATATGGGATTATGGTAATTTCCATAAAGGATTATGGTAATTTCCATATGGGATTATGGTAATTTCCATATAGGATTATGGTAATGCATTATAAATATGAGGTAAGAGATTAAATCTACGTCAATGATTAATAATCATCATCATTATTTTCGAGAATTTGAGGGTTCATCCTTTGAGAGATTTTCGAAAATTCTTGAGAGCTTGAGGGTGATTTTCCGAAGCATTCTCCATAGATCGTCCTCACCGACGCTGGAGATTGGGCAACCGGGATCTGATCCGGAAGGTCAAAGCACGAGTCTCGATCCATTCCGCCTCGACAGATTCAAAGGTAAACACGAGAAAACCCCAACGTGTTGCAATTAATTATATAGGTGCATGCTAGGTATATAATCAATGTATGGTGAATTAAACATCCAAGATAGATCCTCGGGAGAGGGCTAAACATAGTTTTCCCTACATTAACTTGTGTTGCTTTTTTAGGATGCGAACTCGGTGATCGGGGTCCTGCAACGTGCTGCTGGGGACCTGCAACTTGCCACCGGGTTCATTGCTGAGAGCTCAGCCCGGTATGAGGCGCTGGGGCGGGAGCTTGCTGCTGCACGGGCGGACGTTGATGCCGCCGTGGCCGCTGTGAGGGCGGAGGCTGACGCCGCGAGGGTTGCTCCGAGGCCGCCAGAAGAAGAGGCTTGGCACCGGAGGTCGCCTGTGGGGAGCTCGCGGAGGCACGCGGAGGCGGCCGGGCGAAGCGAGCTCGTGGACGAGAGGAGGGTTAGGCTGGCCGATCAGGGGCCAATGTTGAGGGCCTTTGCCAGCAAGCTCGTCGAGTCGGAGAGCTTCTCGGCCTTCATTGCCGACCTGGCTGCCGTACTCAAGCCCAAGGTGGTGTCGACCATCCGGAGGAGGTTGGCGCCGCCATGCCCGACTTTGACAAGGTCAAGCATGGTTGGGTCGAGGTCGCCACTCGGGAGTCGAATAAGGCGTGACGCCGGGTGATCTCCGGGTCGGGTCCTTCCCGTGTTGGAGGCTTTGGCGTCCCGCCTCCTCCCTTCGACGGCGGAGGCCGTTGCTCGAGCTGCAAGGAGGACGAAGATCCTGAACCTGTGAGCTTGCCGAGCGCGAGCCGGCCGAGGAGGAGGAGGAGGAGGAACCGAGCTCGGAGCTTCCTTCGAAGGGGCCTTGCGGCAACAAGAAGAAGTGCAAAGCAGGAGGTCGTGAGCCCAAGATAGAGCCGAGGTCGGTGGACTGATGTAATAGGTTGAATTGCCGGGTCGATAGGATCCCCGAGCCCTTGTAAAGTTTTCCACTTTTGAATAATAAAATTTACAACCTTCTGAAACGTGTGTTGTCTCTTTATTTATAGCACTCCACATCTCAATACATTGGACTCGATCACGAATTGCTGACCAAGCTAAAGGAGGTCCGAGGTGCCTTGGCTGAGAGGGACGAAGAGGTGTTGTTTTGGAGGGCGGTGCCGAACTAACCTGAGCTTTGCCAAGATGGACGCCGGCTCGGCGTCATCCGCCGACCTGAAGAAGAAGTTGCAAGAGGCCGATCGAGAAGTGGCACGCCTCCTAGCTGAGAACGAGGCTCTAAAGCTAAGGATCATACATTTCAAGTCGAGGCGGACTTATCTGCCGATGTGATCCAAGGACGCCTGATACAATGTGAGGAGCAGCTCGAGCTGACGACGGAGAAGCTAGCTCGGATCTCGGAGGAGCACGCCGAGTATGAAAGGGTGATCCACCGATCTGGTGGAGTTACCATATCAGAAGCCGATGATCGAGTCCAGAGCTTGCTCGCCGAGGGCATGGTGCTGAGGGACGAAGTGGGGCCCAATAGCAAAAGTTTTAAAGACTGCCTTGAGTCCATTGTGAAGTATATCCAGTTATACGAGCTCGTCCGCAGGCGACGCATGCCCCAGCCCGTCAGCGAGTCCGCAGCCGGCCCCAGTGACGTGATAATCGAAGAACCGGGAGGCGGCTATGCTTGATCATGCCTAGTACTCGGCTGTTGGGTCCGACCGAAGGGAGCGCGAGAGGCGATCGTCGGCAGGTCGGAGGCGCCCGAGGACTGCAGGTCGGCGAAGAAGGGCGGCAGGTCGGGGGCGAAGTCGCGATCCCGGCCAGGCGTCAAGTTCACGGGGCCGAGGTGCGACCTCGAGTGCAACCTTGGTTCCAGGAATGCCCCCTTCGGGTCGGGACCCATCTGCGTCGGTTCAAAGTGCACCTGGAGTGGGCCGTGGTGGCGCCGACCTCGTTGACTGGGTGGAAGGCACCGAGTTCATCCCGGGTGTTCATCGCTAACCCGGGGATTTTGTCTCGAACTGGTGTACCTTCAGCCAGACTTGGCGAGGTGGAGCTTGGAAGCTCGAATGAGTTGTATATAGCTTAGGACTTTGTATTTAGCCGTAAATATATTTAGACTGTGTACCGAAGTGTATATTTTCCCCCTCGAGAGGTATAAATATAGCTTAGGACTTGGTTTTTAGTCATAAATGTATTTAGATCAGATCGTAAGTGTATATCTTCCCAAATAAAGGGTGTAATTTAACGAGATCCGATGTGGACGTCGTTTGCATGTAGATGTTTCAACTTAATGAGTAATCAGATGCGTGCATGTAGACGCTCAATTTAATGAGTAGTCTGTATGCCTTGCACCGAGACGTTCAATTCAATGAGTAATCTGCGAGTGCGGCGCGCGCTTAGTTGAGTACCCTACTTAGTGGGTTTGTCATCTTCGTAAGGGCGTCCCCTTGTGAAGGTTAATTATGTGTTATCCGACTTGAGAGCCGATGCGCACATAAGCATAAGATGAGACGAAGTGAAATACTTATTCAGAAAAACAAATGTTTTATTGAGAAGTAAATAACATCGCACTTCGGCAAAGAAATAAGAGGACTAACATGATGTTGATCTGAAATCAAAGCTATGTAAAGTACCTCCTCAAATGAGTGATGTGCCAGGTTCGGGGGATAAGTGCACCGGATAAGTGAGCAAGCTTATAGGCCCCTTTGCCGAGGTCCTCGTGAACGCGGTATGGACCTTCCCATGTCGGATCTAGCTTGTTAAGACGCTCGGCTCTACTGGCTTCATTATTTCGTAGGACGAGGTCGCCTACTTGGAGTGTGGCGGCTTTACCCTTTTGTTGTAGTACCGTGCGACCTGGCCCTTGTATTTGGCTTCGTTTATGAAGGCGAGCTCGCGTTTCTCCTCGAGAGCATCAAGGTTGACACGCAGGTCTTCCTCGTTCCCGTTCGGGTCGAAGTGAAGAGTGCGCGGGCTCGGTGCGCCGATCTCAGCCGGTATGACAGCCTCGGTCCCGTAGACCAAGCTGAAGGGGGTTTCTCCGTGCGAAGTCCGAGGTGTCGTCCTGTAGGACCAGAGGACTTGAGGGAGATTTTCAACCCAATCGCCCTTAGCTCGGTCTAACCTCTTTTTCAATCCTTGTACGATCGTGCGGTTCGTCACCTCGGTCTGACCATTTGCCTGCGGGTGTGCGACCGAGGTGAAACGTTGCTCGATCTGGAGCTCTTCACACCATTCCTTGAAAGTTTTGTCGACGAACTGGGTGCCGTTGTCCGAGACCAAAATATGTGGTATGCCGAAGCGGCAAACTATGTTTTTCCACACGAAGGTCTGAATCCTCCTGCTTGTGAGGCTCGAAAGTGGCTCAGCTTCGACCCATTTTGTGAAGTAGTCTACAGCTACGACTAAGTATCGAAGCTGACCTGGTGCTCGGTCAAATGGACCAACGATGTCGATCCCCACTGCATGAAAGGCCACGGACTCGTAGGTCGCTTAGATCGGTCAGGATAGCTTCGACCGTGTGTGAAGGCGCGCACCGGACACTTTTGACGAGCTCGGTCGAATCTTGGATGAGGGTGGGCCAGTAATATCCCGACCTCAGCGTCTTCTTTGAGAGAGCTCGCGACTCGATGTGACTTCCACAAGACCCTCTGTGAATCTCATTGAGCACGTAGTCGGCTTCTTCTCGCCCGAGGCACCTCAGGAGGGGTTGAAGATAAGACTTTCAGAGAACGCCTCGTGTGAGGTACTTTGGGATTTCACCATCATCTTTTGGCTTGAGCCAATCTTGAGGCGAGGCGCCATCTTCCGAGATAGGCCTTTATGGGAGACATCGGTTCGGCTCTATCTCGGTGATGATGCCGATGTGGGACTCCGCGATACTCGGAATGAACTTCTCCTTTGGTGGATTTGTTGATGACGCGCTAACTCATCGAGGATATCAGCGGCGGCTGTTTTTCCCTCGTGGGATTCGATGAATCTTGAAGTACCGAACGAGGTCTCGCATCTCCTTCGCCTTCTCAAGGTATTGCTTCATTCGATCCTCCTGGCCTCAGATTCGCCAGGACCCGTTTACCACGACACAGGAATCTCCAAAGATCCGGATTTTGTCCACTTTCAATTCCTTTGCGGTGAGTCACGAGATCGGTAACCGTACTCCACCTCGTTGTTTGTGGTCGGGAAGGTAAACCGGAGGACGTAGGTCACTTCTTGTTTGTGTGGGCCGAGGAGGAGGATGCCGCTCACGCCCGTTTGCATGAAGCTCGTCACGCACATCCGCCAAAGAACCATCGGTGGGTTAAGGATGATTCCTCCGCAGATGGGGCGGGAGTTGGAGTGACCTCGGTAGGATCGACTCGGTGAATTTGGCCTCCACCGGGAAGTCGTGAGCTTGCCCTTTATGGCCGGCCGGGAGTATGAAATGTCGTGCTCACCGAGCTCCAGTGCCCACAGCTGCTATACGTCCGGATGACTCGGCTTTGACAAGACTTGTCTCAAGGGTAAGTCGATTAGCACCGGACGGAATGAGCTTGGAAGTAAGGTTGAGGCGTCGCATGCTCACTAGAGCTGCTACCTTTTCGAGGTGGTGTACCTCGTCTCCGGTCCTTTGAGGGCCCGGCTAATAAAGTAGATGGGAGTTGTCGTCCCACCTCATCTCGCACCAATATCAAGACTTGATTGCCTCGTCCGAGGCGGCGGAGACAAAGAAAGGAGCTCGCTTCTTTCGGGGTGACAGTCGGTCGGGTCGGCGAGATACCCTTTCGGCCAGCGAAGGCGACCTGGTGTTCTTCCCCGGTGAAGTCCGGAGCTCTCCTCAAGATCTTGAAGAAGCGAAGCTGCTTCTCGGCAGCCCGAGATAGGAATCTGCTGAGGGCGGCTAGGCACTCGGTGAGTTTGTGGATCTCACGGATGGTCTTTGGCACCTGCATGTCGAGCACGGTTTTCACCTTAGTGGGATTTGCCTTCAGGCCTTCTTGAGAAACCCAGCATCCCAGGAATTTACCCGTCTTCACCATGAATGTGCACTTCTGGGGATTGAGTTTGAGGTTGGCCGACCTGAGGAGCTGGAGGATAGTTCCGAGGTCGTTGGCGCAGCTCTCCATTTTTGACTTTTGACCACGATGTCGTCGACATAGACCTCGACAATCTCCCCTACGTGGTCTTTGAATATTGCGTCCACCATCCTCTGGTAGGTAGCTCCGGCGTTCTTCAGGCCGAAAGACATCTTTCGGTACGCAAAGACGCCGAAGTCGGTGATGAATGTCTTTGGGGTGTCCTCCGGCTCATGAGATTTGGTGGTACCCTTTGTACAGATCTAGGAAGCTGAAGACTTCGTGGCCTACCAGTGCCTCCACCTTCTTATCAATGTCGGGGAGGGGGTAACAATCTTTCGGGCAGTGTTTGTTGAGGTCGGTGTAGTCGACACACATGCGCCACCCCCCTCCTGGCTTTCGGACCACGACTGGATTAGCCATCCAGGTCGGGTACTTAACCTCGAACAAGATCTTGGCCTTACGAGTTGCGCCACTTGCCTCTTATGACCTGGCTGCGCTCTGTCGCAAACACTCTTTTCTTCTGCCGAACTGGCTTAGTAGCCGGGTCAATGTTGAGGCGATGAGTTATGAGATCGGGTGACACTCCGGTCATGTCGAGCGGGGACCATGCGAACACGTCCATGTATTCCCTCAGAAGCTGCATGACATGCTGCCGAATATCAGCTGGACCCTGGACGCCGACCTTGACAACTTTGGAAGGGTCGTCGTCTTATAGCTGGAGGTTCTCAGTCAGGTCGTCCCGAGGTGGCGGCTTCTGGGGATTCTGTAATTGCTATGCCTGAGGCAAGGCTACATCCTGGGTTGAGACTCGTAGGCATTCTTTGGCTGCCGTTTGGTCACCCTAGATGCTTAGCACCCCCACCGGGGTGGGTATCTTGATCGTGAGGTGATGCACCGAGCAGACGGCCTTGGTGGCGTATAGCCAATCTCTACCCAGGATGATGTTGTATGGAGAGGGAGCTCGTACCAGGAAAAATTGAATGGACTTTATGACCGACCTGGGAGCACGTCCTACGGTAACCGGAAGGGTAATGACACCTTCGGGTTGAACCGCCTCCTGAGTGAAGCTCCGCAACTGGGATGGTGCGGGACGTATTTGAATCCCTCCGACCTCAAGTTTATCCAGACAGCTCTGGAAGATAATGCTGACGGAGGCACCGATGTCGATGTAGACCCGGTGGACGTTCTTGTTGCCCACCACGGCTTGTATTGTGATGGCGTCTTGGTGGGGCATGATTTTGGGCACCGGGTCATCTTTGGAGAACACGATGTTCTCACCATCCCGGAGTCGCTTGTTTTTCGGCTCCTCGGGGGCCGGCCTCGAGCTTCATTCTTTAACGACGACCTCGTCGTTCCTACAGGGAGCCCGGTAATGGCATAGACCTGCTCCATAGCGTTGGGACCTTCGTCCTCGTCATCTTCAGGTTGGGTCGCCGTCGAGGTCGGCCCGCAGTTGTTGCCACCATTATTCTTTCCTCTGCGCTTCATGTTCCCTGGCCCAGCTCGGCCGAGATATTTCTTGAGGGCTCCTCCTTTGACGAGTTCGTCAATCTGCGAGCCCAGGTTTCTGAAATCTTCGGTATCGTAACCATACCCTTGGTGATAGTCACAATACTTCTCCGTTGACCTCTTCTTGGATCCTCCTTTCATAGGAGGGGGTTTCGGGAAGAGCTCGGCGTGGAGCTCGAATATCTCCACCCTCGATTTGAGCAGATGAGGCGCTTTGCCGCCAGGGTTTGGCCGAGGTCCGAGCCTGGACTCCATCGGGCCCTTCTGGATTCTCTCGAAGGCACTTCGACGATTAGCGCCTCGACCTCGGTCATCGGGCTTTTTTCTTTGAGCCCTCTGCTCATCCCAGATCTCTCTCTTCTTCCGATCTGACTCGTCTCCTTTGACGAAGTTGTCAACCAGGGTCCAAAGGCGACTAGCCGTCTTCGGCTTTTCACGGGTGATCTCTTTATTCAGTGCGCCGGGTCGGATCCCGTTCTTGAACGCATTGATGATGTAGAGATCGTTACTCTCATCAATTTTGAGAGACTCTTTGATGAACCTCGAGACGAAGTTCGACATCGTCTCGTCCCGCCCTTGGCGGATTGTGAGCAGGTCGGATGAAGGCTGCTGAGGTGGCATCTTCTGATAGAAGCGCCATTTAAACTGATCCATGAGGTCACAGGCGGTGTATACTGCTCGGCGGGCGAGGTGAACCAACGTCGGGCGTTGGAGATCGATACTCGGGGAAGATTTTGCACATGTGAAAATCTTCCATTCCTTGATTCGCCATGTTGGTAGTGTAGGCGAAAAGGAAGTCGGAGGGTCCCCAAGGCCATCGTGGCGGCGATGTTGGGTGCCTGTATCGGCGGGCAAGGCGTGTCCGTAATCTCTGGAGAAAGGGAGATGATTCTTCCGTTCGGTCGAACCCGGAGATCGTTGCCATCTCTCTGGAGGGTGGGAGACCGATAACGGCGATATCGTCTCTCCTAGGGAGTTCGCCCGCCTCTCTCTCTGCTTTTGCTCGGCCCTCTGGGCGGCATGCCGAGGTGGAGAGCGACTTCGCGGGCGGTGCGGGGGTGAATTGCTGCGACCATCTTGGCGAGGTGATTGACCTCGGGCGGCAGGTCGGCGTACGCGTTCCCGGCTATTGTGCCGAGGTGGCGTTGACCATTTCGGTGGGGCGAGCGACCTCGGGCGCTCAGAACCACCGATTCGGGCACTCGAGAGGTGCCGCCCATCTGCCCTCTGGCGAAGGAAATTTTGGAATTGGCCGAGATTGGCATTGAGGAACTCGGACACAGCTCGACCAAGGGCTTCGTGAGATCGGTGAACCGCCTGTTCACTGGCGTTGAGGTCGGCGTCTTCTTCCTCGTTGGGGAGGCGATCCTGAGGGTGTATGGGAATGTTTTCCATGTAGCCCTCAGGCGTGTGACCACTTGCGGCGTCTGCAATCTCCTTCCCGCGGCGCTGAGTGACCACCTGGTCGTCTTCATCGCGGTTGTTGCCGGCATCGGCGGCGGTGCTAGCGTTTGCACGTGTTCTTGACATTAAATTGTAGAAAAACGAAGCTTTTTTGTTCAGTGTTCCCACAGACGGCGCCAATGATAAATCTAGTGTATGTTAATATACGAGATTTGTATAAAGCAGTAAAGAACACCAAGGCTTTTACGTGGTTCGATCGAGAATAAGATCTACGTCCACGGAGGAGTGATTCCTCAATACTTTCACTATGATTTGATTACAGTGAGTGTAGCTAAAAGCTCTTAGTATTCAATAAGTTGCTAACCCTTCTACCTTCGATCTAACTCCTATTTATACATATCTGAGGATCCCTAAGGCGGGATCTGATCCCCTCCCATGTAGGGACTCTTCCTCTCGCATGTAGGGACTCTTCCTCTCGCATGTAGGGACTCTTAGCCTTCCGTGTAGGGTAGAGACTGATTAGGGTTTGGAGGCTGTTTAGGGTTTGGAGGCTGGGCCTTTGGCTTAACCGCGTGGGCCGTTATTAATGTCAGGCCCAGCTCGTTTGGGCCTGTCAGTGTGCCTGAGCGGTTGGGCCATATCAGGGTGTATAGAGGAAATGTAATATAATCACCCTAGCGAATATAAGCCCAAGCTAAATTTGTTAGAAAGCCAAATAAGTTTACGAGTCCAATTACATTATGTCCAATAGTTTAAATGTTTAATCATACGAGCTAGCCTTATTTTTAACAAAATCTATTGCAAATATATAGTTTATTAGTATACATTGTTCCCGTGTAATGGTATTAATTTTTATAATATTTTCAAGTCTCTGCATATTAACGATAATGTATGTCCTACCTTTCATAAATCACCAATAAGGATTATCCACATGCACAAGATTTTATCCTATAAAAAAAATTAAATGCAGGATTGAATTTTTATTTTCTAATATTAGGAATTGCACTTCACAACGACATGAACAAAGGATTCACACATTGTTGGGAGAAATGATAAAAAAAATTCTCACCATCTCTCGATAGACATTGGAAAAAACTGAACAAACCAGACAAAAGTGCCGTAGAAAAGATGAGAAGAAGAAGATGAAATTGGAAAATTCTAGATCATCATTGAAATAGAGTCCACAGTTTTGATGATGCCCAAAATGCATGAGGTAAGCTAATTAAACATTATTCATCGAACCACCGTTGCATTGCATGTTAAATGTAGGACATATAGATAGAAGAAGAAGTCAATCCACCAATGGTGGCACCCAAATTAGCAAAAATGGATATCAAGGCATATTCCTTAAAGCCAAAGGGTCCTTCATTTGTGCAAAACTCCAATCCAAACATGGGATAATAAACCACTCTTCTTGGGATTAGCTTTCCCATGAGATAGCCCAAGGGATACACAATCACAATCGTCAGAGCCAGGCCCATGATGCATTCACTCGTCTCCCCCGCAAAATACTTGTTCACTACCAAAAGAAACAAGAAGGATGCGCAACCTAGAACCATCACTCGGAACGTCCACACTGGCGCCTCGTCCCTCTCGTCCTCAGCCGTCCACCGCCGCAGCCCCACAACACACGGCCGCTCTACTTCTCTTTGTGCCTCGCGGTTGCACATTCCAACCACGCTTTGTAGTCTGATCGGATGGTTTCTTGTCTGTGTAGACGTGTTGATTTATTTGGGGGATTGATGGAGTAAAATCAAATCAAGCTTCTAGATGACAAGAGAATTATGTTGCATTTTTTATTTGGGGGATTGATGGAGTAAAATCAAATCAGGCTTCTAGATGACGAGAATTATGTTGCATTTTTTCAGATCTTTCCTTGTACTACGTCCACATAATAATATTGGGTGGTGATCGGCTAAAAATAGAATAACAGATGGACAAAAGGTTTCATAACTATTAACTTTATTTAGAAGGAAGCAAATAATAATTCATCTGCAATTAAATGTGCAACTTATACAGCAAATCCATTCCTTTCATCCCTTATATCTGTTTTTATATATTTGGTTAGCAATTAACCTTTTATTTAATATTCATTACGAAAATAGAATCACACGTACTAGAAAAGACAACATGCAGGATTTGAGATTTGTATAAATAAATTGTATCAGATAATATACAACTCCATACATCTTGTTTCTGCACACTCTTCAATTGAAAAGGCAAAGATTACAGAAAGGAAAATAACCCTATACCAAATGCGTCTGCACCAAGGGCTCCCGCAAGGATAAACTTACATATTCGCCAACTTCGTCCGTGTGCAAGAGAGATGAATATTATGTCTTTTCAAAACTTTCACAACATGATGTATAGTATAGACTCCGTATACTTGTACTATAATCGACATGTCTTGGCTAAGTAATCACATCCATCGTAGACTTCTAAGCCCGCTTGCCCCAGTTCTTCTTCTTTGAAGCAAGCACAGCGCTTGCTCATTTTCCCCGTTATAGCTATTTCTACGGGTCTCTGAACTAGCCTAGGATAACCTTCGTCACACCATACCTGAAAGATTGCATTGAACTTGCTCATTCCGTAGCCAATAACAGACTAAAACTTGATAGATATTTGATAGATATTTGTGAGACGGAACTCATACCTCAGATCCCTCTTCCTGACTCCACCTTGAGTTACAGCTGACTACTTTAGCTTCTTCTTTCTTCTGCTTCTCGAGCAGCTGAGCACCTCTGGCCGCCTTTACTTCAACCCCTTTCAAGTATTTTGTGGGGTTTCCTTCAGAATCGTAATAACGACCAACTAACTTACCCACAAATCTGTAATACAAGAAGTAAAGGAATACAAGAGAGATCATTTTTTCCCATTATGGGCAATATAAAATATTCTGACAAAAACAAGTTCTGAAGCCACATATTGCTGACAACATGGTTTAGGAATACTTGGGAGCTTAGGGTAAATGGGAAAATTTAAAAGAACGGGGCTAGATAAAAATCTTCACGAAGCCATTATCAAATAGCTTGGGTGTAGCATCAGCTCAATAAAGAGTAAAAAAAAATAACTCACTCAATCAACTATTTCTCAAAATAATATACTTCCAGGGTTTATGCTGTGGCAATTCAACATGTAGTTATAATATAAAATGGCAATTTGTTTTAAAATAACGAATAAAGGCATTACTCACATACACGTATGTCCTGGAGTAGAAATCTCGCCATTCGACAATGCTTTTCACCTGTGCATAGTAATCAACAAAGATGAAAGAAGATTTCCAGTTATTAAAAAAAAAACCAGAATAGAATACGTGTTCGAGAAACAAACTACCATAACAACCAAATCGCATACATGTGGAACGTTCAGAAATATGGTGGTTGTGAGGATTCCATCTTCTTTTATATCTATGCGCATGTCAATGGTAGTTGAGAAGAAAGGACAGAAACAACGACAATGCTAATAAAAGGGGGGTTTGTCTGGTTGGCCACATAATTCCTAATGAAAGTTTGGACTGGTTGGATCATTATTTGCTATGAAAGGTAGGAACTTTTTGAGTAGTTTTCTGCAGTCTTAGATTTTAAATTACAAGAATGTTAGTAGCATTTCAACAAATGCAGCATGCAATTGTTAAGAGTTGATTAGTTCTCTGATGCCAACATAAACCATGTCACCACAAATGAAGCAAACAAGAGGGAATAAAATGAATTACCTCTGTGCTAGATAGACCATGCAAGTAATCTGTAAGTCCGTCTCCTACATAAATTATCAAAGAAAGTTTACAACTTGCAAACTAAACAAGTATAAAATTTATTAGAATTACAACTAGTAAAATTGAAATTCTAAAATGCTATTACTTTTATTTTTGCTAATGCTGTTGTTTGTCGTCGTTATTATTATTTATATCATCATCATCATCAATCATCAATGTTATAAACTTACAAGTTATTGTTGTTACTATTAATTGTAAATATGTTTAATAGCATCAATTGTTATTAATAACCACCCCCTTCCCCAGCCAAACTATTGGTGACAGTGACAAAGCTGCAAATAGATGATTTAGGGGCAGGACATTATTCGTATCTTCAAACATATATCTAAGGAAGGCTCCAACCTAAAAAATGTGCGGAGAAAGTGTGCAAAATATATTGTCTGGAATGTAATTAATAAAGGTTTCCAAAAGAGGAAATGAAGAAGTTGTATTAGAAAAAAAAAGAACAGAAATAAAGCTATACTCCTCACATCATTTATACCCATGAAGATAGCTAGGACAATGAAGGAGAGATGAAAGCAATAGTTAAAGTCACGTACCAGTGAAATTTCCAGAGACAAATGCTCGCGAGGCATCCCTGGGAGAATCGCAGATCAAAGATAAGCATGCAAATCGGAGTTAGTAATATCATTTTCATGAAACATCCTTGACCTAAGATTATATTTCTTGCACAAAATGTAAACAGTGGCATGTCATCAGAATGGAAAGGGAAAAATATTAAAACCAAAAGGGCTCAAATTTCCTTCTATTCTCTTTAGAAAGATAAGTAAAATAATTATTTCATTTTTATACATTCAAATGATTGGATCATGTCATAACACAGTTTGGACATGAATAAGAATTGAACTTATCCATCAATTTTGCTGAGAATTAGAGCTTCTCCCCCCTTCACATGCTGTTATAAATGCCATGTCTTTCAGGACAGTATTGCATTACAACAAACAGTTGGATCTTAAAGCATACAGTTAAGAATAGTTTTTCAACTACTCAATTGAGATATCAATTTTCAATAGAGATTTTCAAGAAAAAGAAAATGCACTTTAACTATGTTTCAAATCAAAAACAGCTCCTTCGGAATTCTTCCCCCACAACTGACGTCGGACACACCAGTCAGCGAGAAGGATGTAAGCATGTCCGTTTTGTATACAAATCATACAAAGGCAACTTCCTCTACTCTAAATCAACAGCCATTAGAAAAACTGAATCTTTCGTAACGAGTTTGACAAAATAAAAGCCGCTATTTTAAGAAGATAACAGAATGAGGAAAGTGCATCAATCAAAGTCATATCTACAACCTAATTCCGCATTTGACAAGCATCAGTAACCGATTGATCAGACTGAAACCATTAGCTTTTCCCACGGGTGCAAATCGAAACCATATAAGGCAACTCGTACATATTAGTAAGCAACTAACTTCATATCATGATTCAAGAGCAATACATGCAATGCCGAAATTCCCTCTGCCATCAAAAACATTACCAAAACATATCCTATTCAGATATATTATCGTTTCTTAGCATCAAAATTATGCGTTTCATGCAGCAATCTATACACACCATCATAGATACTAGACAAAAATACATATGACAACCACATAACACTGTACATGCATATAATAATGTCTGGATTTTTATCAATGAATGAACTAACCTTCCGGAGAAATGGTTATAGCCTCCTCCAACACCATAATGACTTTTGCCTTTACTTACATCAAAAACCGACCTGCATCGCAAGCAAAGGAACATTACAACATCACCAAAACAGAGAACCAAAAAGGACTCGATTTCTCTTTTTCTTTTTTTTTGAAAAATTATAAAGTTGTAAAATAAATCAGGACCCCAGAATTCCAAGAAGAATCGGCAGCTTCGGATCAGTTCCATTGTAAAGTGCTAGTTCTTCTGCAGTAAATAACCTCTGAAAACATCAACCAGAATGGAGAGAATTCGATCAAAAATAGTGTAGAATGACAGAATTCAAGCAGAAATCTGAAATTGGAAATCGTACAGGCGGAGGAGGATTGGTGGGGGATCTGAGAGGGGAGAAATTGAAGAGAAAGAAAGAGAGCAACGCCAAGAAAATCGGAATTCCTAGAAAAGGGGACCAACGCATCTTCACTTCAGTTGTGCTTGTGCTTGAGCTTGACTCGACGAACAGAACCTTTCAACTGTAAGCAACGGAATAGGGTCGGGTCAGACAAGGGTTGAATTAAGTTGAAGATGGGGGATGTCAAGAACATATTTTTGATCATTGATCATCCAAAGCATTAGTAGCCCAACACTTTGACCTTCTACTAACAACTTCGTTGTTTGGGGTCGGATTATATTTAATTTTATATTTTTATTCGGATTAATCTTCGGAAAAAGAAGAATTAAAGAAAAAAAGTCTGCTTCTTTAAAAAAGAGAATATGGATAGTCCATTCCAAATCTTCAAACGAATATTAATCAGAGTTGGGATGGAGTCTTGGATTATTAGAGACTTGTAACACCCCATGTCTCTAAATACTAGTATATCGATTAATTAAGCATATCAAGGTTTAAATATACGTTTTAAGCACCGAGGCGTTTTCTGATAGCCTCACGAGGCGTAAGCCTCGAGGCGGTTCGAGGCGTAAAACCGAGGCGTTAATCAAAAAAATACATAAAAATTATAAATAATACAATAAAAACATAATAAATATATCGAAAAACATAAAAAACATAACTTCATATTTAAGTCCTTAGAAGTCTTTAAAATTTTAAAATAAAGTCTAAAATCAATATATATATATATATATATATATATATATATATTAGCAACCAACAAATGTTCAAGCAACAACATATAAAATCTATATATACTATATATTATATAATAAATATATATTATATAGTAAATTACAAACAAAATTCACATGCATATACATTATATAATAAATTTCAACGAGAAGAAATTACAAGACAATACAGAGAAGAACGCTGGCAGCCTCGGACTGTTGCTGCCAGATTGCTGCTGCGGCGGTGGCGCCGGTTGCGGAGAGGAGATGGAGAGCGAGTGAGATGGAGAGACAGAATAGGAGAGTGCGAGAGAGTGAGGAGCGAGGAGATAAAGTGCGGCAGATTAGGAGAGAAATATTAGATTATTTTTTAAAATTGATTCAGTTTCTGTTGTTTCTTTTAAAGCCCAAATAAGCCAATTACGAAAATACAAAAAAAAAAAGTAAAAGAACACAGATTTGCATCAGATTGCGAGGCGTGCGCCTCGGAGCGCCTCAGAACGCCTCGACGCCTCAGTGCGCCTCGGCCGGATAAGGCGTATGTTACAGTGTCTGCTAGTGAGGCGGCGCCTCGAAGGCGCTTTGCCAGCGCCTCGCACCGAGGCGGGCCTCGAGGCGAGCCTCACAACCGCCTTTTTAAACCATGAAGCATATTAAAGATTTTGAGATCAGCTAAAATAATTATTAAGACGACTGAATCATAACTTTATCAGATTAGTAAGAAAATCCTTACGTGTTCGATAGTTAAGAATCCACTTTTGATATTTTAATTAAAATTGAAGATCGAAGTGAATAAATTATTATCGAAAAATCAGAAAAATTTATACAGAAACTTACAGCGATCGGATAAATTGCATCGCGATATAGGTCACATCATACTTTTCAAAAATTTCCATCAACTTTCCATTCAACTTTTTAACACTTACCATCAATGTACCTCAACTTGCCATCAAATTACCATCCCTATACCTCTACCTAATTTTGTACTATGAGAGCTAAACCAACAAATAAATCACAACACATCCATCCTCACCATGTACTCGACTCATTCAAGAGAGGGAAGCTAAGCCCTATTTCTAACAATCAGGTAATTCGACCAACTTCTCTTTCAATAACCTCCATTTGCAACACTAAGTAAAATATAAAGCATTGCTATGTTTCCAGTATGTAAATCCCAGTTGCATCATATAAACAGAAAATTTATCGGAGCAAAACAATCAAGGTACAAACTATACGAATCCTATTTCAATTTCAATTTCTTTAAGAATTAAGTGTTAGTTATTTAAATTCTGTATGATTCCTTATCATTCGAACAGAAAACACATACACCAATCATAATAATCCAAGTCCAAAAAAAGATATTCAAAATCCAAAATCTAGCTATTAATCTCAAATCCAAAACTGGATGATAAACACATAAGAATCAATAATAAACCGTGCCAAAAGGGTTCGGCCTTCCAACAGCGGCAGCGAGGCCGACAGCAACGACGTGGAGACGGCGGCGCTTTCGCCGGTCTTCAACCGCCTGAAGTTATAAAATAAGAATAAAAGATTTAGATTAGAAATCTAAAATTTATAAACGAACTAACAAGTTCCAAAAAAAGAAGAGAAAGGCGAACCTTGTGTATGTATGCGCGACCGAGAGGAGACGACACGACGAAGGACGAAGACGTCCTCGCCGGAGACGAAGGGGTAGGCAGGGGGATAGGCGGAGTGAGTTAGTGAAGGTGATACATGTGTGTACTCGTGCACGTAGTGATAGCTTCGAGAGAGAGAAGACGAGCTGTGATTGTAGAGACGGCGAGCGACGGCGTTCTCCAGAAACTGACGACGTCCGATGAACGTCGTGGAGGAGGAGGCGAACGGGAAGGAGGATGAAATAGAAGGGTGTGAGAGCGAAAGCAGTAGAAAGAGAGGAGGAATAGGGGACGCCGTCGCAACGACGACGCGTCGTCGGAGAGGGTGAATCCGCCGAGAAATGGAGAAAGGAGGCGGCGCCTCCTGAGATGCGAGAGAGAGAGAGAGAGTGAACCGAAAAAAAAGGGGGATGGGGAGGTTAGGGTTCTAAAGTGATTATGGGCTTGGGCCATTAAGTGGACCAGAAAAATAAAAATGGACAAAGAAATTGGGCCGGGTTGCACATGATTCTTAATAGAGTCCATTGGAGAAATATATATATTGTTGGGTCGAATTAATTTTGGGCAGAGGCCCATTTCGAAAATTTCAATAAGAATGTGGGCTTATTTCTTCTTAGCCTTATGTTAGTATTCTTTTAAGTATTGAGCCTAATTGTTTAATTAAATTAATTGAACTTTAGTAGTTAATTAAATTGATAATGAGTATTCCAATAAAATAACTATTGGGCTTTATAAGCAAGTTTTAATTTAATTTAATGAACCATTAATTCTTAATAAATAAGATTGAACTTATTTAATAAGTTAATTTTAGACTCATAAAGTTAAGCTATTAATTAGCTTTCAATTATGGATTAATTATTTTAAGATGTACCCAACATCCATAATTTTGAATGATCGATTTCATCCTAATCGATCAACCTAGAGTGGAGTTCTTTAATATCTAATATATAAGAAATAAATCGGAACTTCTAACGATTAATTATATGTTTTTAATGCTAGTATTTGTAAAGAGAGCAAAATCCCTAATACAATCTTATTTAATAAAGTTTAGAATTTCTTTCAATAAAAATGGTCATTCGCTTCGAAATTCTTATTTATGATTTTTGCGATAAAGGTTGGACGACGTGACAGTAAGAAGAAGTAGAAAAAAGGCGTGGTCCGTGGTGATAGACTAACAGGTGGGCTTTCTTATATATAAACAAAATCAAATGATTCATTCAAACAGTTATTTTTCTTTCAAAATCTTTGAACTGAAAATCTTTCAAATATTGTCCTGTCATAAATGTCTTGAGATTATGTATGATACCTATCTGTGTTTGGCTATGCCAAAAATCCGAGAATCAAATTCGACTCCTGTGCTAGGGACCCATAGGCAGGATTTATGTACACAAGTGATCGAGAGTCATCCTAAAGGGTTGACCGGTCCGGTGACCGTGGAAGGAGACCTCCTTCCCGGGACACAACAATAGTTACAGGTATGGTGATTATAAGAGAACTTAGTCTGATTAGACAAACTTTAGCTTCACAAAAGAATTTAGTAAGCTTGTGCCTTTTAAGATAAAACCCATTGCGTTACTGTTGATATGGCATGACAATTTACAATTTACACAAGTATGTATGTATCTTTCGGCATGTGACCACTGAGTGCTTTTGTACTCAGCCCTGCATATATTTCTAAATGTGCAGGTTGAGCTGTGATGTGAATGGTGAAGTGGAGAGCCGAGCTTTTGTCGAGTTTAGTTAAAGAATGCCCCGAGATACATGTCTTCATACGTGTATCTCAGCTATGCTTTTCCGCTGCGAAATACTTGATTATATTTTAATTACAGTTATAAATTCAGCTTTTAATTAAGCAAGTTCAACCTCTTTCTATCATCTCTTCTAATTTCCCATCCCTGGTTATGATTTCCCTGCTTAGCTATCCTTAGCGAATTCCGATCATGACAAGACTAATATTTTTGATTATTTATTTATTTTATTTTGATTTTCATAATTGTTAGCTATTTTTATAAAATCAAAATGAATATCACTATGAATCTTTACTTTTTCCTCTTTTATCAGTGTTTTGAAAACCGAACAAAATCGACCGATTCAATCAGTTTAACCATGAACGGTATGTCAAAGTTCGCTTTATAAAAACCAATGCGAGTCATAAAATTGGTAACCCAGTGAACCAAACCGATTCAATAATTTAAATAATTATAAATATAAAATAAATAAAATGATGCTAATGAAATTCGAATACATGACCATTAGGTTAGTAGATTAACACAACAATCAACTCTACTAATTTGAAACTTTTGATTATAACTATTTGATTAATTAATTTACTTATAATAATAATATTTATATAAATAATAAACAACTATTATTATTTCATTCATCTGCAATTAATATTGTAAACTTATTATTATTAAATATTATAAAATTGATATTTATATAAATAGTGATTATGATGTAAAAGAAGATGATTGTAGGAATGAATTGAGTGTAATTATTTTTTGTGATACATGCTTGTCTTTTTATTTGTTCTTTTATTATTGCATCTTTACATCTATCTTCCAAATATTTAAATGTAAAAGTTATTCTTGATCCTATTCCTAAATTCGGAGTAGTCACATCCTAGGCTTCATGCATTTGTTTTCCTAAGTCTCCTGGAAGTTTTATAAAATATTTATTACATAATTCATCTTCCATTGCTCTGTCAGTTTGTGATAATAATCTAACAAAGTCATTTGTAAATTCTCTTATGTATTTAAAATCTGAAATACTTAATTGTTCTAAATTTCTTATTGTTATATCTTGCAGAAATGTGTTATCTTTTGTCGGATCAACACCTATTATTAATAATCTTATTGCACTTGTAAAATTATAAGGATTATCTCCTAATGTTTTTAATTGATTTATTTCATCAGGAGCTTGAGATTTTTTACTTTGCCATAATCCTAAAGCTGTTGGACCTAAAGTTGTTTCTAAATAAGAAAACATATTCATATCTCATCTTTTTTCTTTTTCCCAATTTCTTACTACAGTTTGTTCCCAAACTAAAACTTCATCTCCCCATAATTGTGGGCTTTGTTATTCTATATATAACATATCTCTACTATATAATTTTCCTATTGGAGCTCGTTTATCTTTTCCAATTATTTGAGATTTTCCTTCATATTGGGCTTGGGTTGGTATCCAATTTTGTCTACCTTGTCCTGTTGTACTACTATCTCATTTTTGTATAAATTCTGGTTTAGGTCTTTTATTACTATGAGTCATAGAAACGTCCATAAAATTAGTTTCTATATTATTATTTTTATAGAAATCGCTAATCATGATTTTCCCTTGTTCAATTTCTGAGACTAATGGTAGGTTAAAATATTTTTCTAATTCTTTATAAGCTTGATTAGAGTCCATTCCTAATTCTGTAATACATTCTATTAGCATATCATCAACTTGATCTTGTAAATTTATTTCAGTGAATTTTTTATTAATTATTTCATCTATAGTTGTTTTTGTTTCTTCAAATTTAAATCATGTTTCAAATTCTATATTATTTTCTAAATTATTTTCATAATCTTCGTTATTAAATTGACAATATCCTATCATTTCTGTTTCAGTTAATTCTAATGTGTCTATTTCTTCAGAATCTGTATCATAAATTAGTTCTGTATCATAATATTCATTCATTAAGTTATAGTTTACTTCCATATCATCATCATCATCATCTTCACTTTCATCATTTTTATTGTTTCTTCTTATAAAATTTGTAAATCTTAAATTGGCTTGTCCATTATTATCATAAATGATACTTTTTTGTGGAACTAAAACTTCATTAGATTTCTTTTTTAAATCTTCTAAATTCCATTCTAATCCTGCTAATTCAGTAGGATCAATTTTTTGTGGTTTCATAATTTTAATTCCTTTTGAAGCAATAACTTTTATCGTTTTTTCAATATTTCATACTTGAAGATGTACTCATTTTTCCTAATACTCCAACGCTTATTACTAAATTATTTCCTTCATAATTTGTATATCCTTTAGTTTGTATTGTAATTTTTATTTTACTTATATCTCTAGTATCTTTTAAAATATTAAGGGCACAATAAAATAATGCTGAATTCTTGTTTAAATCTACTTTCGTTCCTGATATAATAGCTCTTTTAACATCTTGTTGCCATGATTGATCTGTAATTAATACTAAAGCCTTTGTTCATACCTCTTGTCTTCCAAATGCTTTTATTCCTATTATTATTAATCCTATATGTGAAAATAGTTTATTAGTTTTAATTAATTTCTTTATAGTTTCTGGTGATAGTAAATCTATAAATTCTGTCGTGCCATCAACTACTCTAGTACTTACTTCTCTATTTCTTCTAATAAAGCTTGTGTTTATATTTATTATTCCTGTTTGATATAAAACCCTTGGTTGTAAAATTTCAAAACTATGATTATTGTAAATTTCAAATTTCTATCAACATCTATTTCTTCTTCTAATTGTATAGTTTGTTGAGAACTATTGCTTTCAGATCCTCTTCTAGAACTTAAAATTCTATGTAAAAATGTATCTGAAGTAATAATTTTATTTATATTACTTGTAGAATTTCTTTCTTGCAGTATAGTTTGTGAATGTCCAGAAAATGGTCTAAAATTACTCATTTTTTAGGTTTCCAATATTTATATATTGTATGGGTTATTTTTCTAGGTCTTTCTTGTGAACCTAAGCTTAAATTATTAATAGCTTGTGTAATATTATCTATATCTTGATCTATTGGTCTATTATTTATTCTTGTTTCTAATTTATTAAAAGTTTCACTGATTTGTAATTCAATTTCTCCTAGTAGTTTATTAGTTTCTAGTTCAACTTTCTTTGGTTTTAAATTTTCTATTAGGTAACTTAACCGATTAATTTCAGTTTTACTAGGCAATTTTTTATTTAACTATTTTATTTCTGAGATGATTTGATTATTTTGTTCTTTAATATAGTCAAAATTTTCACTAATCTATTTAATTAATTTATTCTTTTCTTGATTACTTTGTATTATTTTTTAAGTAAATTATAATTATCATTTTTATTCTTTTCTAGATTACAGTTAAATTTATAATTAGATCTGTAATACTATTTAAATGATTATTTTCTGAATGTAATATGTGTTTAAATTTTCGCTCAAATTGGCAAATAAAATTATGATTATCACAAGATATTTTATGCTTATCTTTAAGATTTTTTTCTGGGTCTGAAAAATCAGATTGAACGAAAGACTCTTGATCTATGATTAAAAAATTTCTTACCCTAAAGCTTCATACAAATCCGTATACCATCCTTAGTCTTATGATTAAACATATCCCAATTTTATTTAAGAACAACAACATAATATACATATATATGGTTTAAGAGTTTCTCAAAAAATCAACTCTACACACCAATATAATACCATTACTACAATAAACATCTTAATCCTTCACCTAGGCGGGTTCTTAACAACAAAGAGGACTTACGACACCAATAATTAAATGGAGAGCTTTACCGCATCAAAACATTTCCTCCTTTCAGTTCTTAACATTATAAACTAGATATCAAGTCTACTATACTTTATCTGTGCAGTGAATGTGCAGTCCCTTTCTGGTTCCCCTGCTAATTTTCAAGTTTATACTGCTTTATTGAAACCTCATGAGAGGATAATGGCACTTGATCTTCCTCACGGTGGTCATTTGTCACATGGTTATCAGGTATTTTAAAGTTTGTGAAGTCCCAATTTTATCATGGTTTCTCTTTAGCTGCACATATTTTAGCCAGCTATAAATGATCCTTCGATTGTTGGATTACAGACTGACACTAAGAAGATTAGTGCTGTGTCCATATCAGGTACCTCATGTCAATCTTCTAGAACTCTCTTTTAAGTTTTGCGAAATACCTTGTCAACGTTTCCATCAGTCAATCACAACTTGTGCTTATGCTATATTGATTCCCTTAAGCTAGGAATGTCCCATAAGAATGGCTCGTAGAGGCTAGAGGCTAGAGCAAAGCAGTCCTGTGCCCTTCTTTCTTAAAAGGCCCAATGGATGATAGAGCTTATTAGACCACAAATACTAACTGTGATTAGGTAAAGAAATGCTTCCCTCGACTTGAGTGCAAAGCAGATTCGGCATGGCATCCTACAATTTCTGGAGAATGTTTCGCTTAAGATCAATCGATGTAGTGTTTCAGATCACAATTGGTATATTATGAATAGAATGCTCAACAGCTTTCTCATCCAATATGTAATGCTTTGATTTTTGTGAGAATCCTTCCAGTTACCATTCCAATATATCACAACATCAATTTATGTTTAGCCTTTACTGAACAACCAATATAGGAAAGCGATGTGGCTTAGCGAAATTTATACTGGCAGAATATTATCCCAAACTAGCAGACATCAAGAAGGTATACTTAGATCTTTCTGGGTACAATAAGCATTGGATTTTCATGAAATGTGAGTCAGTTGACATGCAATTGTGTAGAATTTGTAGAGAAATAGGAGAAAAGAAAGAAAAATGCAGAAATGAAAAAGGGAGAAAAACTAATGGACTACATTGTGGAGAATTTTGTATATTATTTCATCTTGTCCAAATGTGAGTTACATGGAGTATTTATAGAAGAATAGAATCTAACAAATTAAAATAACTACTCTAACAATATTTAAACAAACTAACTACCCTTAACAAACAAACTAACTAATAGTTTCTACAAATTGTCTAACACCCAGAACCCCATCATATTCTAGACTTCTTAAATTGTCCTTGTGCTGGCAGCCTGGTACCGATCATTTTCTTGAGCTCCCTTGCTCAGGGCCTAATTTTGTATTTGGTGCTAAATCCTAAACATAAACATCCTGAAGGAAATTTGGCTTACATTAACTTTTAAGTTTTTCGGAAGTACTGGTCAGCACAATAAGAACTAAAGCAATGTGTGAAGTCTTGTTTGAGCATTCTAAACCAAATATGGAAATTATACAGAACCCTTCATGTGTTATTGCGAGACATATTAGAAACTATGCTGAAGTCTTAAAAGTGTAGTCCGCCATTATTTTTATAATGCAGTATGTCCTTGTTGTCAACACTTATAATTTTCACCTTTGTGGCTCTTCTAGTTCCATTTAGTATTTCATTTGGTGAGCTGTTTGGGAAAAAACAAAGTTATTTTTCCTCCTACAACCTGCTTTTCTTGTATCCATCCAGCATGTGTGAAGTTTTAAATCTTGTTGTTGCAGCTAGAAAAGAGTGCTGTACTTTTACGACCGAAACTGATTGTTGCTGGTGCAAGTGCTTATGCTCGTTTATATGATTATGCACGGATTCGCAAGGTAAACTTAAATATTGTTTTTTTCTTGAGTTTCTTAATTGAATTTCACTATTGATTATCTTGATGTTGCAATGTTTTGCCTTATTGGCAGGTCTGTGACAAACAGAAGGCCGTTATGTTGGCTGATATGGCACATATTAGTGGGTTGGTTGCAGCTGGTGTCATTCCATCGCCATTTGAATATGCAGATGTAGTTACAACTACAACACACAAATCATTATGTGGGCCACGTGGAGCAATGATCTTCTTTAGGAAGGGAGTTAAAAGAGATTAATAAACAAGGGCAAGAAGTGAGTTTTTTTGTAAAAGAGTCATTTTATGATTGTTGCTTCTTCTGCTGTGTTCTTGATATTACTCATTAGTATCTTTTTAACACCATTAAACTCTTCCCTCTACCCAATTCTTTGTGCGTGTGAGGGGGCTGGTGGCTATTCAAGTGCCAAAGTGTGCGTTAAGAATAACGCAAACTCTGCAGTAGTTTATCATTGGAAATGTCATATTGTAGACAATCCAGTTGACTAAAATTGAGATCTAACAAGCAATACTCATTTCAAGCATATATTCACATATAACAATTCATTCAATAAAACATATACTCAACATCAACCCAATTCATTCAAATAAAGCACATATTCAATCATCAACTATGATAATCATAATCATAATCTCATACCTGGTGAGCTAGAGATGATGGAATCAGAATGCTGAGCTTCTCTTAAGAACAACTGACTCTTTAACTCATATTCTCAAATAAAAATCAAACAACTGATTCCATGAACTAAGATTCTCAAGATAGAGTCAAACAACTGACTCCATAAACTCAGATTCTCAAACAGAGTCAATTCAAAAGAATTTACATACTCAAGGTGTACAAACTGCACAAGACTCACAAATATTCATGAATTTAGAATTCAAGATAACGCACAAACTGCACAAGGATTCGCAAGGGTTTACAAATTCATAATTTAAAACTGTGCTCAGCTTTGCAAAAGTTTCACTAGGATTTACAAGCTCAGAGTTCAAAACTATACACAGACTACACAAATTTACAAAGGCTCACGGGTTCAGAGTTCAAACCTTTGCTCTGATACCATTCTGTCACACCCCAATTTCCTTAACCATAATTTAGTCAAGTAATTAGGTTGTGACGTGGGTTAAGAAAGAAATTCTGATAATCGATAACAACTATGACCAAATTTTACATATCAATAACAATATATGAAATCAACTTTCATTATGAAGGAGTCAAACGTTTATGGTCCAAAGAAGCAGAATGTAGTTTGACAAATGATGTTTCTAAGTCCTCAAACCACAATGAAGAATCAAATAAAGAAGAACAACGACTGAAGATGAATAATCACAATAAGATAACCATACTAAGAATATTCGCATTCAAGCATGCTTTGACAACAATATGGATTTATCAACGTTTCAAAGCACAATTTGACAATATTTCAAAGGCATTATGTACAATATTGGATCCAACAAAAATAATTTCGGACTTTCAAGTAAATCCTTGTTCACGTAGGTATTTCAATAAATCCATGTTCTCAGAAGTAAGTCGACATCATAATAACAATCCCAAGATCATAACAACAAAATAAAGACTGTCATCAGAATTTGGTCGATTCGGCATAACAAAACACAAAAGCAGGTATAGGCCAAACTTCGACAACGAGAAGTGCGACTGAGAATTATGTATGATGACATAAAACTCTGGGCAACAAACATGATAACATCAAATGAACAACATCAATAATCGAACAATATTATCACTAGTCAAAACATCTAGAGAAGCTCCTTGGCACATCATTCAATTCCAGCATCCTCTCAGTTAACCTGAACGTTTAGAAATACATGCAGAGGGTGAGTACAAAAATGCACTCAGTGGGTATACGCCGAAAACATAAAAACATTGCTCTTAGAGCTATAGGATTGACTTGCCATAACATTTGTAACACACAGGGGTTTTAGTGAAATAACCCGTGCGTGCATCTTAAATAGACACTTACTTGCTTCCATGCTCATAATATCATATCATATGCATATGCATGTCTCATGTCTGCAGAAAACTTTCTCTTTCTCTTCCCATATCCATAGATTATTTCTGTGTGTTGAGAGGTAGGCCTCATTCTCGAACACCTTGACCCGAAGGTCACTATGACGTCATTCTATTCTTTCTTTATTTCTCTTTCTTTCTTTCTTTCTCTTCCGTGGATAGGTAAATGCATAATACTCATGCTCAAAATCAGGCAAGTCAGTCAACTTTTCAAATAAATGCATATCATAACATTTTGAAAATATGTAAAAGCATATCATATTATTTTAGAAAAGATTTATACCCACCTGGCAACAGTCACTTGGGTGGACTGTACTTTATGTCTTTCACTTCTTTCTTCTTTCCACTTAGTCCTTTAATCAACATAGAGCAGCATAAAACCCTACCAAGAATCAAACAAAAAGATAATTCTTCATCTTATTTAAGTCGTCAACACGACTATAACTTCTTATACACAAGACTCTATGGTTTATAAACACTTGGGCCATTGCATCCTCTAACATCTTAAACATATAACAACTCTTAACTAAGCTTCATATGGCTAAGCAAGCATAGAAGACTCAACAACATGCGTAAACCGTCTAATCTTAACTAGAAACCAACAACATGTACGAACCTAGCTTATGACCAACGTGAAAAATCGTGTGAGACGTCATCTATCCTAAACGAACCTCTATATATGTTCAACTATCATCAAATATCTCAATCAATCATCAAAACACAAAAATCAAAGCTTTAGCATCAAAATCCCAAACATGACGTCAAACTAAAATTTTTTAACTTTCGAATACGTCGGCCGAAAAATCCGAATAAACTATTTTAAGCTTTATTCATATCATAGAATCCAAATATGAAGTCCAAACGATAAAAAAATATATAAAAAATCCAACATTACAAGGGCTCAAAGTTTCGGCCAACCTCGGGTTTCAACGTAGGTTCGATTTCAAATATTTTTTTGCTCAAAACATGTTTGTATCAATCCAGCAACACATATATGAAAGAAAATCAAGCATATCAACGTCATAAATTCAAGATCAAGGCCTTTCTATTTTTCAAAAATCATCAAAATTCAAAGAATGAACATATGCTCGAAAATTCAACGTTAAACAACTCATAGGCGATTAATCTAACACAATATCAAGAGATAATCGAACAACAACATATTCCTTCATATTTTTACAAAATGACCAAAAATATAACATGCTCCAAGGTTCATGTTTTTCAATTTTTCAAACCATAGATATGTTCTAAAGATGAAGATATACTTGAATACGAAGACGGATCGTGATTTTAACGGTTGGATCTTGCAAAATTTGAGCTTGAAATTTTCGAAATTTAGTGTGTGTAAGTTTGTGTAATTTTCGAAAATTTGGGAGAAATAATGAAGAAGATGAATAGTAATACTATGTTTTAACATTTATATCCACAAATTTTTATTTTATTTTGTATTTTCTTTAATAGGTGATTATTCACCATTCTAGATTATTCCTTTTTCTTTTTCAATTTTTCATTTTCTTTAATCATGATGAATAATCATTTTTTAGAAAATTCTCACTTTTTCTAGAAATTAAATACTAATGGTTATAAATATATGCTATGAATCCATACCGTTCTGATTTCAAAACTCAATTTCTGATAAAACACTCTTTGGTTGAAATTCTACTTTTAAAACTCAATAATGAATTATAAACATCAAAATTCGATTATTAAAAATATTTTTGGCCTCAAAAACCATTTTGGGTATTCTGCGATTGATTCATGTTTATGAGACAAACACATTTATAACAAAGAGCAAAAACTCTGAAATTCGATAACTCTGGGTTCAAGGCTTCTATGAACACATATATCTATCATCTTAAGACTCTTGAAATCTAAATCTTCTTATTCTCAACAAGACCTAAGGATCTTATCTCAGGTTCTATCTCAAATTCTATCTCGAATCTATTTCAGATTCTATTTTCTCGACTCGAAGCTTAACATAAAAGCTTCTAGCTTAACAACTCTTTCTTAAGGATGCCATGTGATGAACACACTTTTTACAAGTTTAAGAATGATATATTAATATGAATTTAGATCAGTTTAAGTGCGTTTATATAGTTGATATTATGCTTTTAGCCATTTTGAGAAGATAATGCTCTTGGGGTTCCTTTTTGGTGTTTTGTAGGCTTTTCAGGTGATAATCGATGCACAAGGCAAAGAAGTAACCAAAGATGAAAAGGAACAGGAGGCTAGCAGCCACCCTAGCGGCCGCTAGCCGGTCACGAGCTCGCGCGAAGAAGAACTGTTTAAAAACGATACTAAATAGGATGTAATGGATATGACAAGTATGGATGTGAAAAGTTTACAATGTTAAAGAGTATCTCGATAGGAGTCCATAGGTGTAAACGAATCGCAATTCGGAGTTCGGACGCGAGAGAACGGAGCGAAACATCGAAGTCGCGCACTGAAGCTAGCGACCACTAGGGTGGTCGCTAGCCGTGGTCGCGAGTTCAGCCCGGAAAGCTTCTGTCTCACAGCTAGCGACCGACCTAGCGACCGCTAGCGCGCTGCCTGACGTGAATTAGGACTTCAGCCCATCAACTATAAGTACCCCAGACCATCCTTGACGCATCTATCTCCGTTTTTAGCCTATTTTTATAGTTTTCATTCTAGCTTTTGATTTCACTCTTCTAGACTTTAAATTATTGCAATTCTACATTATGTTTATACATTGTAATCGCTATTGGAGCAATTCATCCGAAGGATTTTAGATTTTCTATTTTCTACTCGGGTTTGGATTCAAACCCAACAATTGTTCTTCTGACACTCCATTACGAGTTTTATCAATTCAATTCCTATTTCTATGTTAATTTCATATTTTATTTCGATTTATATGTCTAGCTATTTTCCTGTTCTAATCCTAGGGTTTGTATGATTTTATCCTAAGTGTGGTGATTCCTGCTATTTGCTATTTACCTTCCAGTCATTGATTTGTGATTCTTGGTGCTAAATCTTATGTGTTAATTTCTGATCAACTTTAATACATATCTAGTTGCCAGTTGGATACTTAACGGTTTTAACTGTCAATCGATCTTGAATGCACAATACGGCTAAGCCTTGAGTGATAGCTGAGATAGGAACATCCGTAGGAAGCTTATTCTTTGTGATCTTTTTGGAGTTACTAATTTTCACCTTGAGACGTAACAGTAATAGGTAAATTGGTAATCCACAACCACAATTGTTGTAACTGAAATTGTTGGTTACTTATGTGATCTTTCATCTTGGCTGGATTAAAAAGTGGTTAATAGGAAGCAGGATAAACACACGTTGTGGGTAGAATTATTACATCCCTAGGGTTAGTCTTTTTGTCTATTTAATTTCTATCGTTATATTTATTTGCTTTAATTCTCTTGACTTTGAATTCTATATTTGAAGTCCTAAAACATTTTTAAAAAAAACCAAATTGTTACTTGGATAATGATAAAGAATCGTTGAGTTAGCTTCTATATTATGTGTTACAATCCGTGTGGATACGATACTCGACTTACCTATCTACTAGCATGTTTTCGTGTTAGAAAATAGGCTGATCAAATTTTGGCGCCGTTGGCGGGGATTGTTTAGATTATATAGGAATAACTTGTTGATTTAGAATTCTTAATTCAAGTTGTATTTTTATTTTTATTTTTTTTACTTGTCGGGACTAATTTCTCTCTTTACTTCTAGGTAGTTTATGATCACAAGGTCCCGGGGACAACCTGTAGAGCAATTAGACCCTGAGATCAAAATTACCCAAAGAAGAAGGAAACGAGAAAGGAGATGGCAAGAAATGGCAGCAAACCTGAACAACGGAGGTGTTTCTCCCGAACATGTTGCTCGTCTTCTGGCAGAATTCACTGAGATGCAACGCCAGATGACAAATATGGGAATCCTGCCCGATCAAGAGACACGACCATTGAATTATATGTATCGACCTCCTACTGAACAGTTTCAAGGAGGTGGATGGGGCCCTGAAGTGAATGCTAACAACTTCGAACTGAAGTCGACCCTAATCAGTATGGTACAAGGGGATCAATTTGGGGGAGGAGTAACTGAAGATCCAAATGCTCACCTGGAGATATTTTTGGACACATTTGACACCATCAAGCAGAATGGGGTGCCACATGACACTATCCTTATGCGCATGTTCGGATTCTCTCTGCGCAACCAGGAAAAAGATTAGTTCAAGAGCTTAGACCGTACAGGGATCAACAGCTGGGGGAAACTTTGCGAAAAGTTTCTTTCAAAATATTTTCCACCGGCTAAAGCACAAAAGATCATAGCAGAGATCTCCCACTTCTCTCAACTGGGAGATGAGTCATTGATCGAGGCATGAGAGATATTTAGAGGCTTGTTGAGAAAATGCCCTCAACATGGATTTTCAAGGAAGCAACATATTACTCAGTTCTATAGTGGACTGACACCTCACACTAGAAGCAAAGGGATGCATCAGCAGGGGGTTGTCTGTTAAACCGAAGAGTAGAGGATGCCAGCAGGATATTAGAAGATATGGCTGCCAACAGCTATCAATGACCTATGTAGAGAACACCTGTGATTAAGACAACTACTGTAGAGGTCGACTCTAAATATGACGATCTCATGGAAAAATTCACTCTTCTTAAGAGCCAGTTTGAAAAGGAGAGGAAAGCTAAGGGGGTAGCTCAAGTACCGCTGCAGAACTGGATTTGATAGAGACGAAGGATGCTAACTTCATAAATCAGAGGAACCGTCAAGGGGGAAATTCGGCATACCATCCTAACAATAGGAACCATCCCAACTTCTCATATGCCAACCCCAATAATTTCCAGCAACCTCCACCAGGATTCACAGTGCAGAATGGAATTATTCAGGTGGCGAAGAATCAATCACTGGAGGAAATGATGCAGCAGTTGGTTGTAAGTAACCAACAATTAGCAACTCAACAGAACGCCTTCATTAGTAACACTGGTAAGAAGGTTGCACATCTGGAATCCACCGTAGCAGCTATGGGCAAACATTTGAAGATAATGGAGAACTAGATCAGCCAGATAGCTGCATATTAGAATGGGCAACACAAGTCGGGCCAATTTCCAAGCACTACGGAGGTCAACCCAAAAAACCAGTGCTATGCCATCCAGCTGAGAAGTGGAACAGCCTATTAGAACCACCGCAAACAAGATAGTGGTGATATGGAAGAGGCATCGGGACAGAAGAGTCGAGAAAAAGGTCGGTTGACTAACAGAGAGGAATTAGCGACCACTAGCCCGGCCTCTAAGACGAGTACAGAAGGTTATCCGCAGGAGCTAGCGACCAACCTAGCAACCGCTAGGCCGACCGCTAGGATGAGTCCAGAAGAGTTATGATATGTGGATTTTAATGAAAGATGTTGTGATTTGATTCATTTGATGTGAATATTTTGTTGCTTATTGCTCTGAGGCTCATTGCTATTGTCGTTCGACTCATCGCCTGTTATTTTGGTCATCTTTCTTATGTTCTGTTTTGTTTGAGGACAAACAATGTTTTAAGTTTGGGGGTGTGATGAACGCACTTTTTACTCATTTAAGAATGATATATTAATATGAATTTAGATCAGTTTAAGTGCGTTTATATAGTTGATATTATGCTTTTAGCCATTTTGAGAAGATACTGCTCTTGGGTTCCTTTTTGGTGTTTTGTAGGCTTTTCAGGTGATAATCGATGTACAAGGCAAAGAAGTAACCAAAGATGAAAAAGAACAGGAGTATAGCGGCCACCCTAGCGGCCGCTAGCCCGATCGCGAGCTCGTGCGAAGAAGAATTGTTTAAAAAGACACTAAATAGGATGAAATGGATATGATAAGTATGGTTGTGAAAATTTTATAATGTTAAAGAGTATCTCGATAGGAGTCCATAGGCGCAAACGGATCGCGATTCGGAGTTCGGACGCGAGAGAACGGAACAAAACAGCGAAGTCGCGCACTGAAGCTAGTGACCACCCTAGCGGTCGCGAGTTCAGCCCGAAAAGCTTCTATCTCACAGCTAGCGACCGACCTTGTGACCGCTAGGCCGGCCGCTAGGTGCCGCGGCCTGACGTGAATTAGGGCTTCATCCCATCAGCTATAAGTACCCCAGACCATCCTTGGCGCCTCTATCTCCGTTTTTAGCATATTTTTCATAGTTTTCATTCAGTTTTCATTCTAGCTTTTGATTTCACTCTTCTAGACTTTAGATTATTGCAATTCTACATTACGTTTACACATTGTAATCGCTAGTGGAGCAATTCATCCTAAAGATTTTAGTTTTTCCGTTTTCTACTCGGGTTTGGATTCAAACCCAACGATTGTTCTTCCGACACTCCATTACGGGTTTTATCAATTCAATTCCTATTTCTATGTTAATTTTGTATTTTATTTCGATTTATATGTCCAGCTATTTTCATGTTCTAATCCTAGGGTTTGTATGATTTTATCCTAAGTGTGGTGATTCCTGCTATTTGCTATTTACCTTCCAGTCATTGATTTGTGATTCTTGGTGCTAAATCTTATGTGTTAATTTCTGATCAACTTTAATCATATCTAGTTGCCAGTTGGATACTTACAGTTTTAATTGTCAATCGATATTGAATGCACAATACGGGTAAGCTTTGAGTGGTAGCTGAGATAGGAACATCCGTAGGATGCTTATTCTTTGTGATCTTTTTGTAGTTAATAATTTTCACCTTGAGACGTAACAGTAATAGGTAAATTGGTAATCCACAACCACAATTGTCTTAACTGAAATTGTTGGTTACTTATGTGATCTTTCATCTTGGCTGGATAAAAATTGGTTAATAGGAAGCAGGATAAACACACGTTGTGGGTAGAATTATTACATCCCTAGGGTTAGTCTTTTCGTCTATTTGATTTCTATCGTTATCTTTATTTGCTTTAATTCTCTTGACTTTGAATTCTATATTTGAAGTCCTAAAACCTTTACAAAAACCAAATTGTTGCTTGGATAATGATAAAGAATCGTTGAGTTAGCTTCTATATTTTCGTGTTACAATCCATGTGGATACGATACTCGACTTACCTATCTACTAGCATGTTTTCGTGTTAGAAAATAGGCTGATCATAATGCCCTTCTTATAAGCTCTTAATTAAGAGCTAATCTCTGCTACAGGAATACGGGATATTACAAGTATTGTCCCAGTCAGTCGACAAGATCCATTTCGAGTTATGGTTTGGGCGTAAGTGCAGTTTAAGCCATATAAGGATATGGTGTAGTCCAGCACACATGCTAAACAAGCATGCTGGCAAGTTGGATGCTAGATCTGACGTAATGATGTTTGTCAGATATCCAAAAGGAACGAAATGCGGTTATTCTATAGTCCTAAGGATCAGAAGGTCGTTATTAACACCAACGCCCAATTCTTGGAAGATGACTACATGAAAACCCACAAATTCAAAGTTGAAATCATTCTTCAAGAAATCAAAGATGATAGTATTCCATCACCAATTCCTCCAAAGGTATAAGATATCGTGTCTAGTGGGAGGGATCGACATCAGATACTTTAAGAAATTGAAGTATGTCAATTTTCACTAGGGACATCGACTATACGAGTGGCGCATACCCAATAAGTTATGCCAGAACCGGCACCACAAGTTACTGTACCCATTGTTGCCATTGTGCCAGTAGTGCCTTGTCTTAGTGGAAGGGTTGTGCAATAACTCGATCAACATATGTTCAGTGGTGAATTTTTAGATTTAATCCCAGTAGATAAACAAGCTATAGTCGACCAATGGACATACAACGAGGTGATACAAGATATAGATACGGGAGAATGGCACGCCACTATGGACTTAGAGATTTAGTCCATAACCGCTATAGATGTATACGAGAAGACACCTCTACCAGATGACAAGGAAGCCATAAGTAGCAAGTGGGTATGCAAGCGGAAGAGAGATTCTGATAGAGAGGTTTCGACTTTTAAAGCCAGGCTCGTGGAAAAAGGGTACACACAGATTGAGGAGATTGATTACGATGATACTTTTTTACAAGTAGCAATGCTCAAGTCCATCAAAATTCTTCTGGCCATAGCAGCTCACTTGAACCTAGAGGTTTGGCGAATGGATGTGAAAACTGCTTTCTTAAACGGTTATCTTGAGGAAGGTTGAGACGTCTATATGAAGCAACCTGAAGGCTATGTGAATAAAGGTGATGAGCATCTAGTGTGGAAGCTTAAGCAGCCCATTTATGGACTCAAGCAAGCTTTCCAGGAACTTACGTTTTCACGAGGTGGTAAGACCTATGGTTTTACACAGTTATCAAACTAGAGTTACGTCACTACAAGAAAGTTGACTTTTTGTGACATGAAAAATGTGTCGCTAACATTTGTTTTAATGTCGCAAAAACTAACTTGCGACATTTTTTTGCTTCACTTTATATTGTGTAGCAAAAGGTCGTGTAACATTTTTACGACACTTTTTTTGTATTTATGTCGCAACATATACGACACTTTGTGCATCGCCAACCTAATTGTCGTATAAAATTCACGGCATATTACGTGACTTTAGTTGTAGTAACGCATGTTAGTTTGCGTTATATTTAATGACATTAGCCGAATTGATGCATCCTAATTTTCGACACTAGCTTGTGATATTATTATCAATTATAGTATAATTTTTACGACATTGTTTCCATTAATGTTGCAACATATACATCATTTTGTGCATCACTAAATTAATTGTCGTCTGAAATTTACGACATATTAGCGTCATCCGTGAAAGTGGCATATGTTAGTTTATGTCACATTACATGATACATAAATGTAAACAATTTTATTGTTGTATTTCTTTACAACACATTTTAATTAGATGGTTTGTAACGATCCGACTTCCGGATTGACGGTTGACCCCACGGATCAACACGAGTCTTTTCAGTGTGCTTTGTCCTCACTCACACACTCCCTGAGAAAACTTTCCAATGGGTTACCCATCCCACAATTGCTCCAAGCCAAGCACGCTTAACTTTAGAGTTTTTATGAGATGGACTCCCGAAAAGAATATGCATCTTGTTGGTATGAGTAGCACATATCAAATCCTTTAAGCTCTCCTCAAATATGCAGTCCCATACCTACATATTCTCGAAATCCCTCTCATTCTGATGCGTTTCGATTCATTCATGTATCCATTCGCTTTGAAGTCTTAATCGGAGCCGCTCTTTGTCCATGCCTCCGCATCGGCGATCACTCCGTACTTTTACCCCGGGCGTCACATGCCCACCAGCTTCTGCTTGGTTCGTCCTCGAACCACACCGTACTGGGAGAGGTTCGGCTCTGATACCATCTGTAACGACCCGACATTCGGATTGGCGGCTGATCCCACAAACCAACACGAGTCTTTTCAGTGTGTTTTATCTTCACTCACACACTTCCCGAGAAAACTTCTCAAGGATCACCCATCCCACAATTGCTCCAAACCAAGCACGCTTTACTTTAGAATTTTTATAAGATGGACTCCCGAAAAGAAGATGCATCTTGTTGGTATGAGTAGAACATATTAAATCCTTTAAGCTCTCCTCAAATATGCAGTTCCATACCTACATATTGTCGAAATCCCTCTCATTCTGGTGCGTTTCGATTCATTTATGTACCCATCCGCTTTGAAGTCTTAATCGGAGTAGCTCCTTGTCCATGCCTCCGCACCGACGATCACTCCGTACTTCTACCCCAAACGTCACATGGTTAATGTCACATTTTTCTTTTTGTGACAAATATATTGTATATTAAACTAATAATACAGACTAACAGAATTTCTTGTGTTAAATTATTATTATTATTTATTTATTTATTTGTAACCTTTGGATTTTTATTGAACGTATATATAATACTCCCTTCCTCCCACCCAAGATGGCTCGTTTTCCTTTTTGAGCTGTTCCACCCAAGATGGCCTGTTTCCTTTTTAGGAAATAATTATCACTTCAAAAGTTGTGGGACCTACCTACTTTTTATCACTTTATTCACTTTATATCATTCTCCTAAATAACCGTGCCGAAAAGAAATGAGCCATCTTGGGTGGGACGGAGGGAGTATTATAATAGCTCATATTTGATTATTTAAATATTTTGAATGAATAATTAGCAAGTGTTTAAATAACCTATAGAAAATTTTGAGACATAAAATGAGTGTCGCGTCGCATATGTGTCACTAAACTATGACACAATATATAGATGGCACATAACCGACATAAATATACAACATTGAATGCAACAATATTCTAAATATGTGATATAATTATGACATTTTATTGACGTGTTGCAAATAAATTGTCGTAATTTTAAGACATCAAAATGAGTGTCGCATATGTGTCACTAAATTATGACACAATATGTAGATGACGCACAATTGACGTAAATATACAACACTAGATGCAATACTATTCTAAATATGTGATATAATTATGACATTTTATTGAGATGTCGTAGATAAATTATCGTAATTTTGAGACATAATAACGAGTGTTGCATTTTTATCACTAAACTATGACACAATATTTAAATAACGCACAAATAATATAAATATGCAACACTAGAAGCATAAGTGTAATATCCCGAAGATTTAAAGCCTAATTACGATAATTAAAATTCGTAAATTAGGGTTTCGCCGCGATAATTGAATTAGTAACTTATCGAATATTGATTTCGATTATTTGTGATATAATAAATTCTTATATCTTATTCACTAATGATTAGCGAATCAAGGAATATAGTTATATGATTTCTTGCGGCAGTAATATTTTAGCGTCGACTGAATATCGATAGTTAATATTACGTAAATTTTTCTAAGTAATGAAGCTTAGAATTAAATTTCATTATTAATGAAATGAATTAATAAAGTCATTACGACTTTATTATGACCATTTTGAGATAGGTCGATTATGAATGTTTTGAGACGTTTCGAACGTCAACGTTTAGAGACGATTAGAAAATTTAGTCAAATGATCAAGGAATTATAATATTTAAATTCCTATGATTATTTTAAGTAATAAGAGCATTATTTATCATTAAAATAATGCTAGAAAATTTAGGATTGGAATTGAACAAAATGATATGATTTTCGAAAACCCTAGTTTTCGAAAATTAGGGTTTGCTACCTAAAATTGTTCCAATTATTTTTCTATGATTTAATTTATCATCTAAGACATATATTGTGTTATATAACTATAAATAGCATGAAAATAAAATGTTGGATACTCAAAATGCAAAAGTGCCGTGAGTTTAGTTATTATGTGTTAACATGAAATTTTTTTTTGCTATCATTTACCATGTTGTGTAATAAATGTGTAGTAGGATTTGTTACACACAAACCAAGTAAATTAATTAAGGAATCAAGTTGGATTGTGTTTGGCTTGTCCTAGCCGTGTAAGTGGTTTCAATTGAAGGTAAGAAGAAATTTGTGAACTCTTGGTTGATGACATGTTTGCATTTGGCAAAGTGTAGATATCTATATATCAAGTATAAGACAAATGAAATAAAATCCTCCTTTTTTTTATGTGATGGCCGACGGCTAAGTGATCAAGAAAGTGAGATTCATTTTGTTTTGTCCAAAAATTGTGTATGTGTTTTGACCGAGAGATGTATGATTTGAGTACTAAATTTATTATTTCTTTTGTTTTGGTAATAAGTGATAAGTTAATTAATTGTGAAGCATGACATTGTTGACCAAAGAAAAGAAAAGTTGAAGAAACATTAGTGTGTTGGATGTGTGATTGCCGTGAGATAACAAAAGCAAAGTGAGGTTGGAAGAAATCTTTAAACTCTTATTTGATGATGTATTTGCATATGGTAGTGTGTAGATATTATTTACATGGTATAAGACAAAATAAATGAACTCATTCCTTTTGAATCAAGATAGCCGATGCATGTGTAGAGATCAAAAGTGAGGATTTTGTTTCAATTAAATTTTGATGGTGATGTGTATTTTACTAGGGTGGTAGGATGATGTATTTAAATAGTGATGAGTCATAAAATAAAGGCTTGCAGATTGCCTTGTGTGTGTGCCGTAAATTGTAAGGGGAATTAAGTGTAGTAATTGTCTTATTCCTTTAGCTTTAACAATAGTGATTAGTATATCAAACAAAACACCATTCTCTCTCATTCTCTCATTTCTGCCGTGAGTATTTTGAGAGAAAAGAAAGAGGAGTGTTCTTCTTTTAAATCCCAAACCTTGATACAAAAATCCTTTGAACTAAAAATCGACAACGGTTAAAAGGTTAGGAATCGAACGATCTTTATTTATATGTTAAAATTTTCATTTTCCAACCGTTCAATTTTAATATATATGCTTATGTTATTAATGCTACAAATATGATAGATTATGTTATCATGTTTTGTTGTTCATTAATTATGTTTAGTATGTTAAGTATAAGCATATGTTATGATTTAAATTGCAAGCTAATTATGTTATGATCTTTTTATGATAAACAAAAATTATTAGTGATAAAATGTTAATGGATTTATGATATATGATAGAAAAGGAGTCCATTGTGATTTATTGGAAATTTTTGGAAATTGTATGCTATTTATTTTAAATTACCGAAAGTGAATGAGATTTATATGTTGATGTATAAATCATGTTTAAATGATATTATAGCATATTAATGTTGTAGAGCCTAAAGTAGGTACTACATGAAATTATTAGATTTTTATAAAATGAGTTGTTAAATAGTTGAGAATTTTCGAGAATGATTAGAGTTGGGATGTTGACTTATAAGTTGTGATGGTTATATATTATGCTAGATTAATGATATAGGATAATGTTTAAGCCTTATGGAATTTTATAAGAATTTTAGAAAAATGGTTGCTATATTAAGTTGAAATGGCCGAACCTATTTAGTGTAGGAAAATGATGCCCAATTTTCCTATAGCTAATGTTAATACATATTATTGATACTATGATAATATAGAATATTATGTGATTTTATAAGAAATTTTGGAAGAATTTTGCAAATTGATGAAGAGGACCGAAAATTATTGAGGATGAAGGCTAAGGTTTTAAATTCATTTATTCAAAGAAAATCACATATTATATGATTAGAATATATGTTAGACTTATTGAGAATTTATGGGATTTTAGAAACATAGTATACTATGTTTACGGCGAAACGTTATGTTAAATAACGTTAGATGTGAAAAATAATAAATAAAGTACAAGTTATATCATACTTGAGAAAAGTATTGATCAAGTTTATTGATTAACGTGAAAATCGAGATTTATGGTTAGATGATAAGAAATCGATTGAAAATCGATTTAGATGAAAGTTTGATAACATATATGTGAATAATTTGGAAAATATGTTGAGAAAAGTCAAAATCGTTGACTTAAGACCAAGCGTATGTAATCGTTGAATAAATACACTAATACGTGTAAAGCGATTAAATTTTATAAGAAGATCTCTTTGTAAGAAACAATTTCATAATTGAAATCATTTTATCGAAAGGCGTTAGTATCGTTGACGTTTAACCTAAATGGTTAAAATGAGATAGTAGATCATATCTCGTCTCTATCGAAGTACGAGAAATATTTAGTTAAGATACGCGTTGAAACGACGTATTAAAACTAGTTAAGGGATGCGAGTTATTACTTATAAGTTATCACGGTTTATTAAACTTTGATGTTACGAAAAAAACGTGACCGACGTACTAAAATAGTTTTTACGTAAAGGTTAGACGTGGACGTGAGCAAAAGACGTGAAAAAGGAATCGTATTTGATAATCGACGATCCAGGTGGGCTTTACTATACTCAAAATGATAAATGCTTATCAAATGATTTATTTACGATGCTTTTTGCAAGAAATGATGAGGAAATGATTATTTAATTACCTGCCCAAATTGTTTATGTTTTATGTATGTATCCTATCCATGATCGAATGATGCATATTGTTGGGTAGCTCCCACTTATGAAATGTTGAATTCGTATCCTTGTAAGTACCTACAAGGATGATTGAGAATTCGTATCCTGTGCCGAAGTGGCAATGATTTTGTGCACTATTTTTGTGACTGTGTGCTGAAAGGGTGCTCGGCCGATCACGGCGTCCGTGGGAGGAGGCCTCCTCTCCGGCGCGGAATGATTTATGAGATGATTTATGAGATTGATATGAGAAATGAAAGGAAATGGATACGGATCATACATACAAGGAAAATGCCTGCGCAGGCGATGATTTATGAAAATGATGAAATGTTTTAGTAAGCACAAGGCCTTTCTAATAAAACCCTTGTGTCTTACCATGATGAAGCGATGTAATTTAAATTGATAAAATGCTTTGGCATGAGTCCAATGAGTGCATTCTTGTACTCAGCCCTGCATGTTTGTTTTTAAATGTGCAGGTTGAGCAGATGATGGATGGAGGCGTGTTGAGCAGTCGGAACCCTTTTGATAATGATATGTTAGAAACCTTGACTACACATCGTCATATGTGTATTCACACGTCTTTCCGCTGCAATAGAACAATAAGTTAGCTTTTGATGTTGACAGTTGATTACCTTCAGATTATTTGAATTCTCGTGTTAAGAATATGTAGGTCTCTCTCCACGTAAATTATGTATATCTTGTATTTAATGGTTGAATCTTCTTAGTTTACTTGAATTTAGTCCCACAATTCTATGATTAATTATCTTTCATGTTCCATAATTACTGTTCCAAGTATTAGTCTTCGTTAATCCGTCCTTAGGATTAGAGGGCTATTACAAAGTGGTATCAGAGCGGTTCGCTCTTTGAATCCAAAACCTCCTTTCAGAGTTAAGTCTAGATTGAGTTACTAGACTTCTAGAGATCAGCTGACTATGCTCAACACTCCATCACATCAAGCTCAATCGGAAAGAGGTAAATGATTTTTCTTCAAAAGTTTTGAAATAAAAAGTTGAAAGTGAAAAAGGATGAAAATGATTTTTCCAAAAGAGATATTCCCACAATATGCAGGTATGGGACTGCATATTTAAGGAAAGCTCAAAGGATTCCAACAATATGCAGGTATAGGACTGCATGTTTAAGGATAACTTACAGGATTTGATTTGTGCTAAGTAAATGATTCTTTCTCAAAGTTTTGTAATAATTTTTCAAGTGAAATGAAAGTATGGGAAATGATTGAAAGTGAAAGTTATTGCAAAGGTTGCAAATGAAGTTTTATGTTGAGATGAGTTGAAAATTGATGAGGAGGATTGTTTGATGATGTTTATGAGGAGGATTGTTTGATGATGTATATGAGGAGGATGTTGAGAAAATAAGGAAAGTTGTTGGTTCGCTACCAACGTATGATAATGTCATACGAGAAAGTTTTGACAAAGACATGTCAAAAATGAAATGTTTGAATTCATGAAATTCAATAAAGATTTATTGTTATTAATGTTTGAAAATGCTCAGAAAGAGTTGACATTGAGATGTCAAATATGATATGTTGAATTCTTGAGATTCAAAGAAGTACATAAGTACTAATGAGCTATGTTATGAATATTTGAAATTTATTTCAAATCTTAAAGTTGTTTATGATAATGGGTATGTTATCCCAAAAGAACGTAGACTGTTTAAGACGCGTGATCCCATTTGCGAAAGAACATAGGAAGATGAATTATGAGAATTTTATTCCATCCCGAGAACAAAGCGAGATCGAAATGAGAATCTCGAAATGAATGATGAGAAGAAATTTTTCGAGCAGAAATGGAAATGATGTCAAGATGATAAATGTCACTATGCGATAAGTGACATGAGCATAGTCTTTTTATTTGGACGTTCACACGTGACGGAACTCCAAATCGACTATGACTTTTCGTTAGAAACGAAGTAGAAATGTGATCAAAGAATGAATTGATGCAAGTATAGTGAATTTTTACAAAAAAGAGACCACGATGTGGTAGAAAATTTTTAGGAAGAAATCAAAAAGCTAGTTGAATGTTATGAGTAAAGTTCGGAATGTAGGGTAATATTTCGATAAACCTTACAACTTACGATGACCAAATACGAGCATATAAGGTTTCAAATTCTATTCCTTACCCAATTCCTGTCATTGAGTTTAACTCTATGACTTAGTTCAAATTGAGAAATCACTTGAGTTTCTCATTGTTTCTGAAAGAAATTTATAACCCAAAGATATATAACGTGACCTCTTGAAACCAAGTCATTATGTGACTGAGAAGACATTTGTGACGGGTCTGGCCAGCCCATATGACCAAAGAAATCTCAAGTAGTCGTCATTCTGGTCTTCAGACCCTAGATCCCAATTATTCAGTATACAAAACATATGGATTCAAAAGGGTAAAATATGTTATTTTGGATTACGAACCCATATCTTTTGAAAATCGACATGATGAATTTTCTTCAATTCTTGAAACCAATGAGTATGATGAAGGTTGACTTACCTTGTCACCTAAGTTCGAAATAGTAAAGTGATAAACATCAGGTATGATGTAGGTTGATTTATTTTAGTCACCTAAAAGTTTCAGACCAGTAAAGTGATTGACATCAAAAAGTTATGATGTAAGGAAGATCTCGATGAGACGAGATACATATTGTCCCCTATGATGCACATTGATGCAATGACCCTTGAAGGGCTTACCAGATACTGATAACAGTGAAGTTATATCTTCATGTGACTGTTATGATAATGAAATGTTATGAATGAGATACTCTTTAGCATATAATGCAAGAATAGAAGTAAAGGAAAGTGTATGATATCATTGGGATATAATTTCCCTTATTATGTCATAACGAGAGAGATTACAACTTATCTTTAAGATAGTTGTTTGTCCTTAAAACCTCATTAGTAGGTTGGACATGTTTAAAGAATGGAGATGCACGATATTCTTTTCAAAGGATATATATATAAGAAATGATAGCATCTCAGATAACCAATCTCTCGTTTTATACCTCAATTAATGAGATTATGCTTGAGCCTAATCGATTCCAAGTAATTGAGACTTGGTTAAACCAATTATAATGAGGTTGAGGAATTATAATCATTGAGATGTGTGAACAGCTAGGATAGGCCTAGCATGTAAATCAAGTATGGAGAGAATATCTCCAAAGTCGAGATATGGTAATAGGATGGTTGGAATTTAAATTATTGTGTACAAATGTACCACCTTACCAAGCAATACGACAATAATGACGGTTCTAATCCTGAATGTAAGAACCGAAGTATAATGAAAAGTAATATTACTTTCAGATACCATGCTCAAGAAAAAGGGACAAAAGTCAAATAGCAGAAGAAATTACGAGCTATAAAATTATGAGATAGCCATGATATGATATAAGCTTCAGAAACATTATGACTTCGATAAGTAAGGTAATTCCCTTGAAGTAAAGAGACGGATTAAGAAATAGATTCATTATTTGAATTGAATCTTAGTACTCTAAGTTATATAGAGACAAAGCAGTTGTCTTGAGTGTCTTAGAAATTAACAAGAGCTTCTTTAAACTTTGCAAAGGGAATACATCCAAGGGAATAAATGAAAGGATTCACATGGAAGGATCTTGAGGTGAATCTAATTGGTAAGATTATTCCTCATACTTTTGTGACAATCAATAAAGTGGGGTATTAAGTGTCTCTGACATGGAAATGAAGCAATCATTGAGTGTCGAGAAAATGGTAAAGATATTTGACGTCAAGGCAAAAGTATAATACATCCCGAATGGACAAATGATTTTATCCTATACGAAATTGCATGATGAATCAATAAAGAATGTTAACAAATGACGTATATCCTAAAAGGATATTACAAATGATGGCGCTAAATGCTGGTATAAGGATTTCTCTGAAAAAGAGTTTAAAGTATGGATATATGAGAGATATATTCCTAAGATCGATAAAGTGAAAAAAAGGGAAATTGAATCATTCATACTAGATCAGGAATGAATGATAGTGATAGAGACATCACGATCTCTACGATAAGATTTAATTATTGAGATATTAATATCAAAAGATAGGTCGAGGTAGACCTAACCACATAATGCTATTGATAAAAGCATACCTATAATGTTTTTTTTCGATATAGGTGCTTCACATTCTAACATTGCACAAGTATGTGTAGAAACGATAGAACCCAATTCAGGATAAACGAATCAAGAAATGGAAATCTCTTTACCTAGATGAGAATTATGGCCGTCGCAGGTGTTATTCAAACTTAGAATTGGACCTAGGATCGCCTAAGGTTCTAACAAATGATTTGGATTATAATATCTATGTGGAACGTAGATATAATTATAGAAACAGAAGTTTCGGAAATGGATGTCTCTTACGTGATTAGAGACATGGACATAGTCTCTTCAATGGAAATTTTACACGACAGGATATTAGTATCCACTATTGCTTACACGAATTAATTTAGAGCAATATACGAAAGAAAGTGTAAAATATTAAATGAGGAATAAGATAAGTGTTTATGAGTCATGTTGTAAGTTGTTTACAAATTTACGACTTAAAGTGTTTAATTCTTTAAGAGATCTTTCTTGGTTAAATTAACTCTATCGCTTTAATTTAAGGTTAGCTCATCTAGAACTATCTGTTTACAGATGGCAGGAAAAAGGAGTCTGACGGGTAAAAGGTTAACCACAAGGCCTACAAGCATAAAACTCACACGGGCGTATCGGCTCTTTTATTATAAACTGGGCATGGATTTAGGACAGTTTTTGGAGGAATTTCTGCACCTTTGGAAGGATGCTCGTAACCATGGAGGGACGGATGAGGATGGTATCCAACAACTTATCCGTTGTTTGCCAATAGATTGGCAGGGTTTTGCAAAAGAAGTATCAAGAGAAAATATTCTTCATGTAGAAAATTTCAAAGTTTGGGCAGACTTACAAGGATTTGTCAACAGGCTCAAGTATACATATAGTGCGTATGGGACGGCACCCACAAGCACTTGTCCTGGTCCCCGGCAAGTTACACGGCATGGTATAGAGGAATGGTTGTACCCTGATGTTCCAAACGCCGCCCCACGTCCTGTGCCGTCAATTATACCAGAAAGAGACGAGAATGGCAAAAGGATAGGATCTTATCGCCCTCGAGGATTAGGGGAATTACCGCTACCAACTCAACCTTACTTTCTGATAAAAACAACACAAACTTCTGGCATCAAAGAAGAAACAGGGAGCAGTGTGACCCCTGGCTCTGTGAAAGAGATAGATCGTCGGATATATGAGGTAAAAACGTACCTGGGGAAAGACAAATTTCCAAATGAGGAGTACGATTCCGACGAAGGCCACTCAGAGACATAAGACCCTATGATAATATGAGACTTATATGTAGATAGTGAATCATGTATAAATGGTATGGTTAGAATGTGTAAAATAAACGTAAGTTGGAATATTTTGTGAATATGTTGAAGTGGTGTCAAAATTTTGGATGTAAAAAGGACTAGACGCCATGTAATTAGTCGGCTTGATAGACCGACCCTCGTAATTAATATATGGAAAGTCCTCATTGAGGCATTTTGATGAAAAATATTATATGGTTTTTATAGAAAGGTATCTGATGTACGAAAACGAATTGTTCCGAATAAGATATGGTTACTATGAAATTATAGTTATGCCATTCGGACTAACTAATGTACCAACCCTGTTCATGAACCTCAAAAATCGAGTGTTCCACACGTATTTAGACAATTTTGTCTAAATCTTTATGAATGATGTTCTTATCCATACGAAGAGCGAGAAAGAACATAAAGAACATCGAAGGACCGTCTTACGGACATCTAGAGCCAAGCAGTTACGCAAGCTTAGTATTATGAATTTCGACAAGAAGAAACATTACTCGGGCACATGGTGTCTTCAGTAGGAATCAAAGTGTGTAAGAATGGAAGCCGTCAATGACCTAAAATGAGATCAGGAATTTCTTAGATAAATTGACTATTATCGGAGATTCATGAAGAATTCTCTAAGATAGCAAGGCCGATAACACAGATACCCCAAAAAGGAATCAAAATTTACATGGACCAATAAATGAGAGGCCATGTATTAATATGAGAAAGACAATAGCTTACGCATCACAATGACTTAGGCCACATGAATAGAATGACCCAACTCATGACTTGAAATAGCAGAAATGATAAAAGTACCCAAGGTCTTGGAGACATCACTCATATGAAATAAGTTGAGGATTCTTCACAAATTACAAAAGTTTGAAATATATCTTCGAGCAAAGAGACTTGAATACGAGCTAAGAAGAGAAATGAAAGCGCCTGACAATGTCATACTGTCTAAGGAAGGGTTATATATATTTCAAGCAATAATAAGCTTAGAAATGAGATCATGAGTGAAGCTCATGATATTCCTCGTACCGCCTTACCAGGCAGCATTAAGATATATTATGATTTACGAGAAAAGTTAGATAGTAAGGAATGAAATGAGATATAACCACTTTGTCGAGCACTGTCTCGATTACCAACAAGTGAAGGCGTTGTATCAATGGCCTTATAAGAGGTTATAATCTCAAGAGATACACAAATGAAAATGGAATGACATAACAATGGATTTTATAACGGGTTTTGCCAAAATCAAATAAAATAACACTACTATATGGGTAGTAGTGGATTGACTCACCAATTATGTTCATCTCTGCCTATTCAGATGACTCGTGGATCTGATAAGTTAGCTCAGTCGTACATAAAGGAAATCGTATATTTACAGGGGGTACCAAAACCTATCGCTTTAGATAGAGACTCCAAGTTTACCCCTAGATTTTTAACTAGCTCACAAAAAAAAAAGGAGTTAGATACAAGATTGAACCTTATTATAATTTTTCACTCACAGACAGATTAAAGATCAAAAGGACAATATGGACTTTTAAAGATATAATGAGAACTTTAATGTTAAAACAAGGAGCAAGTGGAAACATGTTGTACCACTTGTTAAGTTCACGTACGACGATAGGTGTCAACAACGATCAATATAATTTTATGAAATCATGTGGAAAGAAGTATCGACCACCACTTTATTGTAATAAAGTAGGTGATAGAAAGTATAAGGTCCTGACAACGTAAATGAAATGATTAAGATATCTGCCAAATGAGGCAAAGAATAAGAGAAGCTCAGGACAGACAAAAGTCTTACGCTGATACACGTAGATCCGAACTGCATTTTGAATGCGGAAATAAGTTTCTTAAAATTTCTCCATTAAGGGAAATTATAAAGTTCAAGGTTTAAGGAATGTTGAGATCACGTTTTATAGGACCTTACGAGATCCTAAAAATGATAGGCCCAGTAGCCTATAGATTGGTACTTCCACCAAAATTTAGGGAATGTACGTAATGTTTTTCCACGTGTCAAAGTTAAGGAAATATGAATATGATCCAAGACACGTGATCCACCATAATGACGTGATCCTTAACTCAGATATGAGTTATGATGAAAAATCTACGACTACTTTGATCGTACGATTCAACGATTGAGAATCAAGTTTGGGTCTTTAATGAAAGTCCAATGGAAAAACCATGGACAAAAGGGAATCACGTGGAAAATTGAAGATGTTATGATGCAAAGCTACCCCATACATTCTGAGGTATGCAAATTTCGGGATGAAATTTCTTTAAGGGGGGTGGAATATAATATCCCGAAGATTTAAAGCATAATTACGATAATTAAAATTCGTAAATTAGGGTTTCGTCGCGATAATTGAATTAGTAACTTATCGAATATTGATTTCGATTATTTATGATATAATAAATTCTTATATCTTATTCACTAATGATTAGTTAATCAAGGAATATAGTTATATGATTTCTTGCGGCAGTAATATTTTAGCGTCGATTGAATATCGATAGTTAATATTACGTAAATTTTTCTAAGTAATGAAGCTTAGAATTAAATTTCATTATTAATGAAATGAATTAATAAAGTCATTACGACTTTATTACGACCATTTTGAGATGGGTCGATTATGAACGTTTTGAGACGTTTCGAACGTCAACGTTTAGAGACGATTAGAAAATTTAGTCAAATGATCAAGGAATTATAATATTTAAATTCCTATGATTATTTTAAGTAATAAGAGCATTATTTATCATTAAAATAATGCTAGAAAATTTAGGATTGGAATTGAACAAAATGATATGATTTTCGAAAACCCTAGTATTCGAAAATTAGGGTTTGCTACCTAAAATTATTCCAATTATTTTTCAATGATTTAATTTATCATCTAAGACATATATTGTGTTAATTTATCATCTAAGACATATATTGTGTTATATAACTATAAATAGCAAGAAAATAAAATGTTGGACACTCAAAATGCAAAAGTGCCGTGAGTTTAGTTATTATGTGTTAACATGAATAAAAATTTTGCTATCATTTACCATGTTGTATAATAAATGTGTAGTAGGATATTTGTTACACACAAACCAAGTAAATTAATTAAGGAATCAAGTTGGATTGTGTTTGGCTTGTCCTAGCCGTGTAAGTGGTTTCAATTGAAGGTAAGAAGAAATTTGTGAACTCTTGGTTGATGACATGTTTGCATTTGGAAAAGTGTAGATATTTATATATCAAGTTTAAGACAAATGAAACAAAAATCCCTCCCTTTTTTTTATGTGATGGCCGACGGCTAAGTGATCGAAAGTGAGATTCATTTTGTTTTGTCCAAAATTGTGTATGTGTTTTCAATTGAGAGATGTATGATTTGAGTACTAAATTTATTATTTCTTTTGTTTTGGTAATAAGTGATAAGTTAATTAATTGTGAAGCATGACATTGTTGACCAAAGAAAAGAAAAGTTGAAGAAACATTAGTGTGTTGGATGTGTGATTGCCGTGAGATATCAAAAGCAAAGTGAGGTTGGAAGAAATCTTTAAACTCTTATTTGATGATGTATTTGCATATGGTAGTGTGTAGATATTATTTACATGGTATAAGACAAAATAAATGAACTCATTCCTTTTGAATCAAGATAGCCGATGCATGTGTAGAGATCAAAAGTGAGGATTTTGATTCAATTAAATTTTGATGGTGATGTGTATTTTACTACGGTGGTAGGATGATGTATTTAAATAGTGATGAGTCATAAAATAAAGGCTTGCAGATTGCCTTGTGTGTGTGCAAGTAAATTGTAAGGGAATTAAGTGTAGTAATTGTCTTATTCCTTTAGCTTTAACAATAGTGATTAGTATATCAAACAAAACACCATTCTCTCTCATTCTCTCATTTCTGCCGTGAGTATTTTGAGAGAAAAGAAAGAGGAGTGTTCTTCTTTTAAATCCCAAACCTTGATACAAAAATCCTTTGAACTAAAAATCGACAACGGTTAAAAGGTTAGGAATCGAACGATCTTTATTTATATGTTAAAATTTTCATTTTCCAACCGTTCAATTTTAATATATATGCTTATGTTATTAATGCTACAAATATGATAGATTATGTTATCATGTTTTGTTGTTCATTAATTATGTTTAGTATGTTAAGTATAAACATATGTTATGATTTAAATTGCAAGCTAATTATGTTATGATCTTTTATGATAAGCGAAAATTATTAGTGATAAAATGTTAATGGATTTATGATATATGATAGAAAAGGAGTCCATTGTGATTTATTGGAAATTTTTGGAAATTGTATGCTATTTATTTTAAATTACCGAAAGTGAATGAGATTTATATGTTGATGTATAAATCATGTTTAAATGATATTATAGCATATTAATGTTGTAGAGCCTAAAGTAGGTACTACATGAAATTATTAGATTTTTATAAAATGAGTTGTTAAATAGTTGAGAATTTTCGAGAATGATTAGAGTTGGTATGTTGACTTATAAGTTGTGATGGTTATATATTATGCTAGATTAATGATATAGGATAATGTTTAAGCCTTATGGAATTTTATAAGAATTTTAGAAAAATGGTTGCTATATTAAGTTGAAATGGCCGAACCTATTTAGTGTAGGAAAATGATGCCCAATTTTCCTATAGCTAATGTTAATACATATTATTGATACTATGATAATATAGAACATTATGTGATTTTATAAGAAATTTTGGAAGTATTTTGCGAATTGATGAAGAGGACCGAAAATTATCGAGGATGAAGGCTAAGGTTTTAAATTCATTTATTCAAAGAAAATCACATATTATATGATTAGAATATATGTTAGACTTATTGAGAATTTATGGGATTTTAGAAACATAGTATACTATGTTTACGGCGAAAAGTTATGTTAAATAACGTTAGATGTGAAAAATAATAAATAAAGTACAAGTTATATCATACTTGAGAAAAGTATTGATCAAGTTTATTGATTAACGTGAAAAATTGAGATTTATGGTTAGATGATAAGAAATCGATTGAAAATCGATTTAGATGAAAGTTTGATAACATATATGTGAATAATTTGGAAAATATGTTGAGAAAAGTCAAAATCGTTGACTTAAGACCAAACGTATGTAATACGTTGAATAAATACACTAATACGTGTAAAACGTATTAAATTTTATAAGAAGATCTCTTTTGTAAGAAACAATTTCATAATTGAAATCATTTTATCGAAAGATGTTAGTATACGTTGTACGTTTAACCTAAATGGTTAAAATGAGATAGTAGATCATATCTCGTCTCTATCGAAGTACGAGAAATATTTAGTTAAGATACGCGTTGAAACGACGTATTAAAACTAGTTAAGGGATGCGAGTTATTACTTATAAGTTATCAAAGTTTATTAAACTTTGATGTTCTAAAAAAAAACGTGACCGACGTACTAAAATAGTTTTTTCGTAAAGGTTAGACGTGGACGTGAGCAAAAGACGTGAAAAAGGAATCGTATTTGATAATCGATGATCCAGGTGGGCTTTACTATACTCAAAATGATAAATTCTTATCAAATGATTTATTTACGATGCTTTTTGCAAGAAATGATGAGGAAATGATTATTTAATTACCTGCCCAAATTGTTTATGTTTTATGTATGTATCCTATCCATGATCGAATGATGCATATTGTTGGGTAGCTCCCACTTATGAAATGTTGAATTCGTATCCTTGTAAGTACCCACAAGGATGATTGAGAATTCATATCCTGTGCCGAAGTGGCAAGGATTTTGTGCACTATTTTTGTGACTGTGTGCTGAAAGGGTGCTCGGCCGGTCACGGCGTCCGTGGGAAGAGGCCTCCTCTCCGGCGCGAATGATTTATGAGATGATTTATGAGATGAGATATGAGAAATGAAAGGAAATGGATACGGATCATACATACAAGGAAAATGCCTGCGCATGCGATGATTTATGAAAATGATGAAATGTTTTAGTAAGCACAAGGCCTTTCTAATAAAACCCTTGTGTCTTACCATGATGGGGCAGTGTAATTTAAATTGATAAAATGCTTTGGCATGAGTCCACTGAGTGCATTCTTGTACTCAGCCCTGCATGTTTGTTTTTAAATGTGCAGGTTGAGCAAATGATGGATGGAGGCGTGTTGAGCAGTCGGAACCCTTTTGATAATGATATGTTAGAAACCTTGACTACACATCGTCATATGTGTATTCACATGTCTTTCCGCTACAATAGAACAATAAGTTTGCTTTTGATGTTGACAGTTGATTACCTTCAGATTATTTGAATTCTCGTGTTAAGAATATGTAGGTCTCTCTCCACACGTATATTATGTATATCTTGTATTTAATGGTTGAAGCTTCTTAGTTTACTTGAATTTAGTCCCACAATTCTATGATTAATTATCTTTCATGTTCCATAATTACTGTTCCAAGTATTTGTCTTCGTTAATCCATCCTTTGGATTAGAGGGCTGTTACAATAAGTGTGGTAATTTTACGGCACATACATGTAATGTCGCATGTGTGTATGTCGCAATAATTCTATTTTGTTGTAGTGCGTGTACCGTTTAGATATCAATGATCACGTGGTATTTCTTGCATTTTACGTAGATGACATCCTTCTACTTGGAAACAACGTGAAGTTGTTATCAGACATAAAGAGTTAGTTATCCGATCAGTTTTAGATGAAAGACTTAGGAGATACAACATAAATTCTTAGGATCAAGGTTTATCGAGATAACAAGAGAAAAATATTGAGCTTATCTCAACCATCTTACGTTGATACTGTGATTATTCGTTTTAGCATGCAAACCGCTAAGAAGAGATTGATACCCTTTAGACATGTCGTTCCTTTATCTAAGGAGAAGTTGCCGAAGACTGCAAAGAAGATAGAGAAAACGAGACATGCTCCTTACGCTTCCTCCGTAGGAAGTCTCATATATGCAATACTGTCACAGCCTGACTACTTAATCAAGTAATTAGGCCGTGACGTGGGTTAAGAAAGAACTTTCGGTAATCAATAGCAACAAATATGACTAATAATTCATATCGATCACAATGTGTGACCTCATCTTTCATCATAAAGTGATCAAATATTTGTGGTTCAAAGAAGTAAAATGGAGTTTGACAAAGGATGATTTTAGGTTTTCAATACATAATAAGGATCAAATTACGAAAACAACGGCTGAGGACAGATAATCACAAAGGAATAACCAATATAAAAAATGCACATTTTCAAGCATGCTTTTACAATATTGAGAACTTATTGACGTTTCAAAGCATGGTTCAACAATATGTCCAAGACATTATATATCTTATTGGATTCAATGAAAACAATTCTGAACTTTCGAGTAAATCCTTGTTCACAAAAACATTTGAATGAATCTATGTTCTCAGAATTAAGTCGACTTTACAACAACAATGCCGAGATTATACCAACAAAATCAAGGATATCATCAAGATTATAATCAACTTAACGTAGCAACATTCCAATGCAAAAGAAGGCCAAAGTTAAGCAAAGAGAAAGGTAGCTGAGAATTATGTGTGATGACATAAAACTCAGGGCAACAAAACATAATAACTTCAAATAAATCATATCAACGAATGAGCATTTTCATCATGAGTTAAACATTTAGAGAAGCTCATTTGCGCAGCATTCGATTCCAGCATCCTCTCAAGCTCAACCTGCACTCAGTGGGTATACGCCGAAAACATAAAACATTGCCCTTAGGGCTATATGATTGACTTGCCATAACATTAGCAATGCAGGGGTTTTAATGAAATAACCTGTGCATGCATCGTAAATAAACACTTACTTGCTTTCATTTCATAACATCATCATAAAGTATGCATATGCATGTTCTCATGTCAGCCGATAAATTTTCCTTCCAATATCCACGGATTCTTTCTGCGTGTTGAGAAGTAGGCCTCCTTCTCAAACACCTTAACATTACATACCCGTGTTGGACCCGAAGGGTACCAGGCCACGGTCATACCCGACGTCGGTAACATTCTTTCATTCATACTTTCTTTCTTTCTTTTCCGTGGATAGGTAAATGCATTATGCTCATGCTCATGCTCAAAACAGGCAAGTCATTCAACTTTGAAACTTTGCACATAAATGCATTTCATATCATTTGGAAAATATATAAATCATAACATATAGTTTTAGAAAATATTTATACCCACCTGGCGACAGTCACTCGAGGACTGTACTTTTATCTTTCATTTCTTTCTTCTTCTTCTTGGTCCTTCAATCAACATAGATCGACGTTAAAGCCTACCAAGAATAAAACAAGAACATAACTTATTTTAGTCTTCAATACGACTATATCTTCTCGATATCAAGATACTATGGTCGATAATACTTGGGTCATTGCATCCTCTAACATCTTATACAAACAAATTCTAACGAATTTTTGGCAGAATAACGTTTATAAAACGCATCGCCATTTCAATACCAAATCAACCAAACTTATCCCAAACTTCACCAAATCATTTCCATATGTCTAAATGAGTATATTAAACTCAAAAGCAAGCTCAAACTATCAAATCTTATCCAAAAACTTAACGACCCCTTAAGGCGTAGCTTATGTTCGACGACAAAAATTGCACAAAATGTCGTCTATCTTAAAAGAACCTCTATACATGCTCTACTATCATCAAATATCACCAATCAACCATCAAAACTCAAGGATCAAAACTTTAGCATTGAAAACTCAAACTTGACGTCAAACTATTTTTTTTTTCAACTTTTGAATACGTCGGCCGAAAAATCCGAATAAATCATTTTAAGCTTTATTCATATCATAGAATCTAAATATGAACTCAAAATGATCAACTAAAATCGAAAATCCAACATCATGAGGACTTAGGGTTTCGACCAAAATGAGATTTTTGCATAGGTTCGATTTCAAACATTTTTCTTGCTCGTAACATGTTTATATTTATCCAATAACACATATATGAAGGAAATTTAAACATATCAACATCATAAATTCAAGATCAAAGCCTCCCATTTTTTGAAAATTATCAAAGTTCCAAAGAATGGATATAAGCTCAAAATTTAAACGTTAAACAACTTATCGACAACGAATCGAACATAACATCAAGAAATCATCAAACAACAACATGTCCTTCATAGTTTCTCCAACATGATCGAAAATTAAGCATGCTCATAAGTTCATATTTTTAAAAATTTCAAACCATAGATGTGTTCTAGGATTGAATTATACCTCGATTCGAAGACGGATCGAAAATTTAACGGTTGGATCCTTCAAAATTTTGCTTGAAGATTTCCAAAATTTGAGTGTGTGAAAGTGTGTGTGAAACGTGATTTGGGAAGAAAATGGTGATGAATAGCGTTCTCCAAAAATTTATGAGTATTTAATAGCAAAAATTCTATTTATTTTTCATTTTCTTAAATAAATGATTAATCATCATTATTCTAGAGAATTCCACAAATTTCTCCATTTTTCATTTTCTTTATACATGATGAATAATCATGTTTCTAGAAAAGGCACATTTTTCTAGGAATACATGTTTTTCGAGGAATAATACTGATGTTAAATACATGCTATTAATCCATATTATTCCGATTTCAAAATTCAATTTCAAATAAAATGCTCCTTGCTTGAAATTATCTTTTAAACTCAAATAACATATTATAAACATCAAACTTTGATTGTAAAAACATTTTTGGCTTCAAAAACCATTTTAGACATTCAGCCGACGATTAGGGTTTAATCGGCAAATGCCGATATCACAAAAACAAAGATTTGAATTTCTCCGTTTTATAAAATCAAGACTTCGTTGAGCATGTATCTATCATCTCAAGACTCTCGAAATCTAGGTCTTCTTATTCTAAACAAGACCTAAGAATTTTATCTTAGATTCTATCTCGAATCGATCTTGAATAAATCTCAAATTCTATTTTTGTCGACGCGAAGCTTAACATAAAAGCTTCTAGTTTAAACAACTCTTTCTTAAGGATCTTAAGGATGCAATGCCCTTCCCATAAGCTGTTAATTAGGAGCTAATCTCTGCTACAGGAATGTGGGGTATTACAGATACTGTGCACGAGGCTTGATATCTTCTACATGGTAGGTATAGTCATAAGATATTTGTGTAACCCTGGACAAGCTCATTGGAATACGGTAAAACATATACTCAAGTACTTGAAAAAGACTAGAGATTATAAGCTAGTTTACCAGGAAGGTAGTCTAATGTCTTTGGGTTATTCAGACTCAAATTTCCAAGCTGACCGGTGATGAGAAGAAGTCTACCTTGGGCTATGTGTTCACCTTGGGAGGTGGAGCCATATCTTAACAGAGTGCAAAGTAGCGGTGCATTGCAGACTCCACTGTGGAAGCCGAATATGTAGCCGCATCAGAGACTGCTAAGGATGCGGTATGGCTCAAGAGAACTACCTTTTGGATTTAGATGTGGTACCTAATTTTCCTAAGAGTATCACAGTGTTCTGTGATAACTCTGGTTCAGTAGCAAACTCGAAGAAAGCACGGACCCATGAGGCGATGAAACACATAAGAGAGAAATTACCTCATCATACAAGAAATCGTACGATGAGGAGACGTGGTTATTGAGAAAATTGGTACTGTAAAAAACCTAGCTGACCAATTCACAAAGAGTCTGCCATAAATAGTCTACGACAAGCACGTTCGAGGACTTCGATTGCGCAAGATGGCCCCCACTTAAAAAGGTAATCTTTGTATAAGTGGAAGAAGCAAAGTGATGGTATTGTTTGTAATAGCTAGTAGGGAGACACATTGTATACTAAAAGTTTGATTTAGTATAAGTGAGAGATTGTTGGATTGTATACTGAAAGCAGAATGGTTGAGCATGTATACAATGTTTTTTGTTAACACTATTCCAATCTCCTATCTCAATTGTTTGCTTGATTGTATATGTTGTCTCATCATCTCATACAAAAGTTAGAACATACACAGTAGTCTGTATGATTGTCTAAGCAACTTGAGAACGAGTTGTTGGTATATGATGTAGTATAGATAAGAACTAACTTCACTTGGTGGCTTGTGTTCCGACCAAATTGTTCTTTTCAGTCGCTCGCAATAGTACGAGGTCCTTATAGAGACCCAAGTCGAATCTCTCGAGGAAGACTTAACAAGGCTACGGTTTTATGTCATACACAGAAGCAGAAAAGAAAAAACTAACGCCCTAACATAAAGGGGGCTGTCACGGAAAGGACGAAAGCAGGAAAATAAAATAAATCAGGGAAAGCGGATGCACTTGGATAACAATAGGAATTGACAGATACACGGAATATGAGGCGGTGTTCTAGGGTCCAAATCTATCCTCGCTATTAATGAATCAAGGACCGGTACACAATTGATAAAACACCCACGCCTCTCACCAAACGGTCAACACTAACTAATCTCTCGATTACGTCAACGTTAGACTCGAACTTAATGACAGGGGATCTCTCAATCAACCCACCATCAACTACGAAGGATATTTTACTACAAAGCACACAATAGCAAAACCCTACCCACATATATTATTTATTAAACAACAAACCAATCTCTCGATCACTTTCATTGTCAAACTTATATTTAATATAAATCTGCTCTCGCATATCTTCATAATCAAACATAAGCATAAAATCAACCTACACTATTCTTTCGAACACCATGCATGAAGATCATAAAATAAACAATCTATACGGATGAGAAAATTGCAATCATCAACCCAACAATCACGATTCAAGATAAGAACAACCAAACATGTATTACTCTATAAAACAATAATTCATCTCATAGCAGAAATCATCCCCATCGCAATTACATAGACATAAATGAATGCGAAAAACTTACAACCATTCATAGACAAATTCATCTTCCAATATCCGGAATCGTACAATCCCAATTGTTAATCCAAGTACAAAATAATTAAAAGGAAGGGAAAAGAAAGAAGAGAGGAAAAGAGAAGAAGAATGCGTGTGAAAACAGAGAGAAAAAAGTTAGGCTAGGGTTTCCGCGTGTTTAACTTAAATATATAGCAGCAGAAAAATCATGCTTGCGCCGGACGCGAAGCTCACGGAAAACGATCGAAGCACCCAGGCACGGACGGAGCTCGGCACGGACGCAAAGCTTCGGGACACGTCCGGTAGGCCGGGAGTCAAGGCGGACGGAGGCTTGCGGGCGCAGACTGAAGGCGCGGAGAATGCGGCTGGGCGCTGGACACCCAAGACCGGACGGAGGCTTGCGCGGTGCGCGCGAAGGCGCTGGAGAAAGCTGGCTGGCCGGGCTTCTGCGCGAGCGGCTGAAACCCGCCGAACGGAGGCTTGCGGGGTGCGGGTGTTGAGCAAGCTGAACGTCTTGCGAGGAGTGGCGTCGCGGCGGGCGCACGGATGTACGGCAGCGCTGGGGTGCTGGGCGGCCGAGGCTTGCGGGCACGCAGGCGGCGGCGTTGGCGCACGGGTGCTCAGCGCTCGTGCGTGACTTTGACGTTTCGCTCCGTTCTCTCGCGTCCGATCTCCGAATCGTGATCCGTTTGCGCCTATAAACTCCTATCGCGATGCTCTTCAATAAACTTGATTCTTAGCAGATCTAATTCATCCTATTTTATACCGTTTTTTCTACAAAACATCGAAACGAGCGAAGTAAGTTCGAATCGATAAATATTAATCAAACCAACGGCATAAATAGGACAAACCACTGAAAATGACATGTAAAACAATACCAAGAATTAGCACAAATTCATACTAAACAACTCCCCCACACTTATCCATTTGCTTGTCCTCAAGCAAAGTCTATACTAAGTAAGAATAGGGATGATAATTCATGCAACTTCACTCTTAGTCTAATCAATCAAACCTTATTGCTTTTCCCCCATACTTGGTGTTTTCGAATTCAAAGATAATGTGAAATAAATCTAAGACGACAATTGATTTCCAATAAATAAAAGGGTAACCTCTGCTCAGACCCAACTCTCCGCTAGGGGTGAACTAACTAATATGGTCACCTTTAGCAACAAGTTTCTTTTTAAAGCACAAAGAATGTTTTAACAGATTTTGGAACAATGTTCGAAAGGTGAACTCTCGATGAACTCGATGTTGGATTTGTATACTGAAAGCAGTTTTGGTTGAGCTTGTATACAATGTTTCCTGTTACCACTATTACAATCTCCTATCTGAAATGAATACTTGATTGCATATATATGTGTCCCTTATCTCATATATAAGTTAGATCATACAGTGTGTAGAAGATCACAGAAGTCTATATGATTGGTCAAGCTTAATGAGATATAAAAGTTTCTGGTGAGACAACTTGAGGACGAGTTATCGGTATAAGGCTGCGGTATAGATAAGAAGTGACTTGACTTGGTTGCTTGTCTATCTTGATGCGTCTACGGCGTATTGAAGGATCACTGATGAGATGAGTTCTTCTATCGACCGTCGTGAAGAACCAAGATCTCGGTGACTTACGATGATCTAAACCTCGATAAGGTATTAGATGAGTATGAGTTCTTGACCATCACTTTGACTTGTTATGGGTGAGGTTTATATGTTCTAACCCAATATTCTCCGCATCTTGGGTGGTGGCGGTGCTTGTATGTCATGCTAGTTATCGTGTCAGTCACCGTATCCGTTTAGGATGATGGCGCCCCTTAAGGAGCTCAAAGGTTTATTGTACTAAACCTGCAGGTTGAGTTAGCTCAAGTACAATAATAAGGTTGAGTGGTACTACTTAAGGAATTAAAGATATTAATTATTTTAGCGATCGAGAATGCTATAAATAATTAATGGACGTTCGATATCTTAAATACGGGATTCGTAATGTCTAAGTGCAAGCCCGACTCAACCCGGTAATAAAGGGTAAGTCAAGCATTTATTCTCTAGTGGCATGAATAAATGTTTATAAATTAATTTATGTTACGGGTGAACATAAGATAATTAATTTATTTGAGGCCCATCTTTATTCCTTGCATTTGATCCACAATTTGGCCCATCCAGGCCCGTAAGCTAGGCAAAATCGGCGCCCTATGCTCTGAGGCAAGGATTTGATTCTCTTTATCCTATAAGGATATTATTATATTTATGGGATATGCATAGATCCTTTCCATATAGGATTATGGTAATAATCCTTTCCATAAAGGATTATAGTAATTTCCATATGGGATTATGGTAATTTCCATATAGGATTATGGTAATGCATTATAAATATGAGGTAAGAGATAGAATCAAATGTCAATCCTTATTATTGAACATCAAATTTTTGTCCACCCTCTAGTGTTGTGAGGTTCTCGAAAATTGTTCCATAAGTGCATTGGGTGATTTTCCGAAGCATTCTCCATAGATCGTCCTCACTCGACGTTGGAGATTGGGCAACCTGGATACAGTCCAGAAGATCAAAGCACGAGTCTCGATCCGTTCTTCCCGATCCACCTCGACAGATTCAAAGGTAAACACGAGAAAACCCCTACGTGTTTCAATTAATTATATAGGTGCATGCTTGGTATATAATCAATGTATGGTGAATTAAACATCTAAGATAGATCCTCGGGAAAGGGCTAAACATAGTTTTTCCCTACAATTGGTATCGAGCACAGGATCGATATCTTGGCTCTGTTGGATTAATTCACGTTTGATTATTACGTGCGCTATATATTAATTGTTGAATCTGTGTTCTTCGTGGCTCATTTTTATTTTGTCGGTTTTGTTTTCACCACAAGAAAATCCGTGGTTAGATTAGATTTATTTTACGTAAATCTTATCGTAAAAGTAAAACGAAGACGCAGCGGCCGAGATCGAGGCGGCGGGAAAAGCGGGTCGCGGCGTGCGGGCGGCGGCACGCATGGCGTGCGCGGCGCTCGCGGACGCGCGCCGCGTGGCGGGGCGCGTGCCGGATCCGTTTTCGGCCGAATCTGTTTTGATGAGTCGGTCCGTGCCGGTGCACGCGAGGCCCGTTTTGAATCCGGTCCGTGCCCGCACGCGAGGCCCGTTTTGAAGATTATAAAGATCATGCTTTGCAATTCTATGTAATAGATTAGGCGGGAATGTGCAGATTCCACGAGTGAGCCACGATGAGCGTTTTATTTTATTTTATCGTTCATTGCATGTCGTGGATGTTTAAATAATGCGATAGCATGCTATGTATGTTTAAATTACGTTGACAAACATTTACGTGTTTTCAGTAATTGGATGCGCATAGTAAGCATGCTAGGTTTATCGCGTTTTCAAGCATTTTTAGAATTACTGCGAGTATGTTTTACATGTTGAGTTCTATAGACAAGCATGCTAGGATTACGTGATCTGCATGGACAAACCTTTTGAACAAAAGACTAAGCAAGCAACCCGACAAATTAATTTTTAAAATTAAAATGTCAAGACCTCCACTTTTGATCTCTAAACAAAGTGAGGCATGCGTGAGTGGCGTCCACACGCGTGGCTTGCTTGCCTTGTTTATCATAAGTTTGTTAGATGAGATTTCCAAATAAAACATTTTAAATCTATTGAGAAGTGGGAGTTTCATGTATGGCGTCCACGCGTGGCTTGCATGTGCAATTTTCACAAGTTCTCTAGAGATAGATATAAAATGAGATAACAAAAAAATTTGAATTGGAAGCGGTATGGTCCGAGTGAGTATGCCAATTCTAAGAATTCTTTTCTATTTGTTAAAATTGTGGTCATTGCTTAGACATCACTTCAAGTACAACTTCCATGAAGTCCTTCTTGCGATAGTGATGTGGTCTAGAAAGGTCAATCGTTAATTTCATTTGTCATAAGGATAAGTTGACATGGATTGAAATTAAGCGACTAAAAGGTATATTTTAGTGCAGTCGGGGGTTCGTGTGTGGCGATCCACGCGTGGCTTGCATGTGGGATTCCTTGGGCGATTGGAGGTTTCAATTAATATTGTTTTATCAAAGGTTACAATATTATTGTTACGAATTATGTGCGATCGTATGCTTATGTGTTTACATTATCGTTTGAGATATGTCCTTTACACCGATTATCAATATGCTCGCACAAAATCCATTATCCGGTCGAAATTTTATCGAGTGGAAGCGAAACATTGAGAATGTTCTTCTTGCGGAAGAAAATCTTTTGTACTTACTACACCCCGTCCCAAGCCTCTAGACAATTCATCTCTTGATGAGGGCGCGCGAGGACGAGAAATGGGACAAATCAAATAGAATGGCAAAGTGCCTTCTTTTGGTCACCATGTGCGAGTCCCGCAACTCGACATCAAGAGATGGAAGATGCGACCACGATATGGCTAAGTCTTATGAAATTGTATGAGAGTCGGACGAGAATCGCTTGTCATAATTTGACAAAATCAATAATGTCAAGTTCAATGAAGGAAAGCGATTCGGTGCATAACCATGTAAAGCAAATGATTAATCTCTTGGAGGCTCAAATTGGTTGGAGGATATATTGATGGCGTGGTCGAGAATCGATATGATCCTCAACACTTTGCCCAAGTCTTTTGATGACTTCCGTTATAAAGCGAGTCCTTTATGATAAGAGTTATACTCTAGATTCATTGCAAGAGGATCTAGTAGCGGAAGAGCATAAAATGGGCAAGGTGCACGATCTTTAGTATGCACCTCAAAGAAAACCAACGCTTTATCGAAGATGAAAAGGAAAAGTGGAATTCAAGAGATGCTAAGGCTAAAGAAAAGTGGGAGAATACAAAGGGCTCTACCGGCGGTTTGAAAAAGCCAAAGGAGAAGGAAATGCTTCAAGTGCGGTGAGGCGGGCATTGGAAGGCTAAGTGCCCCAAGCACGAGGCTCTAGGTACACCATTGCTTTAATGTGAAACATGTTTAGCGACTTGTTCTACCCATTCTTGGGTAGTAGACACAGTGCGATCGATCATGTTTGTTACACTTGCGGGGGTTCTGCGGACAAGGGAGGCTGAATGATGGCGAGATAACGATCTCCATGGGCAACACGGTGAAAGTCGAGGCCGTTGCAATCGGAGATGTTACTTTATGTTTTGAAAAAGCAGTTTTAGTTTTAAAGGCGTTTTATATGTGCCGATTTTGGTGAACCTTGTTTCTTTTGAAATTGTTTATTCATGGATATTCGGTTGTTTTTGATAGTGGTGTTTCTATCATAAGAAATGACGAAGTTATCGTGTAGGCACATTATATAATTAAGCTTTATACTATTTACGCAATACATAATACCTATAACTATGTTGCATCTACATCAAACCTTAAAAGAAAGTTTTCTTCGCAAGATGACACCTCTTTCTCGGTATCTTAGATTAGGTCACATCAATCTAAATAGGATCCAAAGGCGGCTAAGAATGGGCGTTGGGTAATCTCACGAGTTACTCGTTCCCGATCTGCGAATCTGTATAGAAGGTAAGATGTTGACCGGACCCTTCAAAGCGAAGGTCATAGAGCCAAAGAAATGTTAGAGCTAGTCCATTCGACACGTGTGGACCGATGTCCACACAAGCTCGTGGAGAATGCAGTATTTTGTCACTTTCATTGACGATTACTCAAGTGCGGATCGTATACCGCTTCACCGCAAGTCTGCGAATGCTTTGAGAAATTCAAAGAATTTTAGGCGGAAGTGGAGCGAAGCTAGGTAAGAGTATCAAGTCCTGCGTTACGATCGCGGTGGCGAATACCTCAACAACGAGTTAATGGACTATCTAGTGAAGTGTGGGATTACCTCGGCGCACTTCACCGGGCACACCACAACAAAATGGTGTGTCGGGCGAAGAAATAAGACTCTTTGGAAATGGTTAGATCAATGATGAGTTATGCAACTTTGCCTATTTCGTTACGGGGTATGCCTTAGAAAGCGGCGGCATACTTGCTAAATTTAGTACCATCAAGTCGATCGAAGAGACCCTTCGAGTTGTGGTTTGGGCGCAAGCCGAGTTTAAGCCACATAAGGATATGGGCGATCCGACATGTGTCTTTGAACAAGAAGGCGACAAGTTGGAGGCTAGATCCGACGCAAGGCGTTTATTGGCTATCCTAGAGGAGCGAAGGTGGTTTATTCTATAGTCTAAGGATCGAGAAGGTCATTATTAGCACTAATGCCCGATTCTTGAAGAGGACTACATGAAAATCATAAATCCAAAGTTGAAATCATTCTTGAGAATTAGAAGATGATCGTATTCCACCACCGATTAGACCAAAGGTGCGAGATGTCGAGTCTAGTGGGAGGATCGACACGGATACTTCAAGAAATTGAAGTGGGTCGAGTTCCTTGGAGATACCGACCGTCAAGTGGTACCTACCAAGCTAGTTGTGCAAGATAGAGAACCACTGTTATCTTGCCCACCGTTGCCATTGTGCTGTAGTGCCTCGTCGTAGTGGGAGGATTGTTCGTCAACCCGAGCGATGTATGTTCGTGGGTGAATCTTGGATTTAGTCCCGTAAAGCGAGCAGGCAATAATCGACCCATGGACGTCTGAGGCGATACAAGACAATGATGCAAGATCATGGAACTTACGTTTGGACGAGGTGGTAAAGTCTATGGATTTACCAGTTGCCTAGCGAGAGTTGTGTGTATCGTTTAGATGTCAACGGCAATGTGGTATTTCTTGCACTTTACCTAGATGACATTCTTCTATTTGGCAACAATGTGAAGTTGTTATCGGGCGTAAAGAGTTGGTTATCCGATCGGTTTCAAATGAAAGACTTAGGAGATGCGCGTACATTCTTGGGATCAAGGTTTACCGAGATCGTAAGAGGAAAATGTTGAGCTTATCTCGGGCGTCTTACATTGATCTTGTGATTACTCGTTTTAGTATGCGGACCGTCAAGAAAGGATTGCTACCTTTTCGACATGGCGTTCCTTTATCTAAAGGCGATCACCTATATTTGCAAAGAAGATAGAGGAAATGAGATAAGTTTCCTACGTTTCCGTCGTGGGAAGTCTCATGCATGCAATGCTATGCACGAGGCCCGATATACGCTATGCGGTGGGCATAGTGGCTGAATATCGATCTAACCTGGACAAGCTCATGGAATTGCGGTAAAGCATATATTCAAGTACACGAAAAGGACTCGAGATTATGGTGGCTTACCATGCGAGATAGTCTAATGCCTTTGGGTTATTCGGACTCGGTTCCAATCGACCGTGATGAGAAAAAGTCTACCTCGGCTATGTGTTTACCTTGGGAGGTGGAACCGTATCTGGCGGAGTGCAAAGCGGCGATGCATTGCGGACTCTACCATGGAAGCGAATATGTAGCCCCGGAGGGCGCTAAGGAGGCTGTATGGTTCAAGAACTACCTCATGGATCTAGATGTGGTACTGGTTTGCCCATGAGTATCATGGTTTCTTGTGATAACTCGGTGCAATGGCAAACTCGAAGGAACCACGGATCCACAAGGCAACAAACACATAGAGAGAAAGTACCATGTCATACGAGAAATCGTTAGGCGAGGGGCGTCTTGATTGCAAAGATTGATCGACGGATAACCTAGCGGATCCATTCACGAAAGCTTTGCCGCAATAAGTCTCGTTGTGCACGTTAGAGGACTTGAATTGCGCTAGATGGCACCGCTAAAGCTGCGCAATAAGTCTACGTTGGGCACGTTAGAGGACTTGAATTACGCTAGATGGCACCGCTAAAACTGCCGCAATAAGTCTCGTCGGGGCGTTAGAGGACTTGAATTGCGCTAGATGGCACCCACTTAGAAAGGAAACTTTTGTATAAGTGGGAGAAGCAAAGTGATGGTTTTGTTTGTAATAGCTAGTAGAGACACAATGTATACTAAAAGTTTGCTTTAGTATAAGTGGGAGATTGTTGGATTTGTATCTTGAAAGCGGTTTTGGTTGAGCTTGTATACAATGTTTGTGTTACCACTATTACAATCTCCTATCCGAAATGAATACTTGATTGCATATATCGTGTCCCCTTATCTCATATATAAGTTAGATCATACGGTGTGTGAAGATCACGAAGTGCGTATGATTGGTCGAGCTTAATGAGATATAAAAGTTTCCTGGTGAGACAACTTGAGGACGAGTTGTCGGTATAGGTTCGGTATAGATAAGAAGTGACTTGACTTGGTTGCTTGTCTATGTTGATGCGTCTCGGCGTATTGAAGGATCACGGTGAGATGAGTTCTTCTATCGACCGTCGTGAAGAACCAAGATCTCGGTGACTTACGATGATCTAAACCTCGATAAGGTATTAGATGAGTATGAGTTCTTGACCATCACTTTGACTTGTTATGGGTGAGGTTATAAGTTCTAACCCAATATTCTCCGCATCTTGGGTGGTGGCGGTGCTTGTATGTCATGCTAGTTATCGTGTCAGTCACCGTATCCGTTTAGGATGATGGCGTCCCTTAAGGAGCTCAAAGGTTTATTGTACTAAACCCTGCGGGTTGAGTTAGCTCAAGTACAATAATAAGGTTGAGTGGTACTACTTAAGGAATTAAAGATATTAATTATTTTAGCGATCGAGAATGCTATAAATAATTAATGGACGTTCGATATCTTAAATACGTGGATTCGTAATGTCTAAGTGCAAGCCCGACTCAACTTCGTAATGTCTCAAGTAATAAAGGGTAAGTCGGCATTTATTCTCTAATGGCATGAATAAATGTTTATAAATTAATTTATGTTCGGGTGAACATAAGATAATTAATTTATTTGAGGCCCATCTTTATTCCTTGCATTTAATCCAGGTGGCCCATCAGGTCCGTAAGCTAGGCAAAATCGGCCCCTATGCTCTACAAGGCAAGGATTTGATTCTCTTTATCCTATAAGGATATTATTATATTTATGGGATATGCATAGATCCTTTCCATATAGGATTATGGTAATAATCCTTTCCATAAAGGATTATGGTAATTTCCATATGGGATTATGATAATTTCCATATAGGATTATGGTAATTTTCATATGGGATTATGGTTATTTCCATATAGGATTATGGTAATGCATTATAAATATGAGGTAAGAGATAGAATCAAATGTCAATCCTTATTATTGAACATCAAATTTTCGTCCACCCTCTAGTGTTGTGAGGTTCTCGAAAATTGTTCCATAAGTGCATTGGGTGATTTTCCGAAGCATTCTCCATAGATCGTCCTCACTCGACGTTGGAGATTGGGCAACCGGGATACAGTCCAGAAGATCAAAGCACGAGTCTCGATCCGTTCTTCCCGATCCACCTCGACAGATTCAAAGGTAAACACGAGAAAACCCCTACGTGTTGCAATTAATTATATAGGTGCATGCTAGGTATATAATCAATGTATGGTGAATTAAACATCCAAGATAGATCCTCGGGAGATGGCTAAACATAGTTTTTCCCTACACTCGAGTTTCCTATCGTGGTTTCCCATGTCCATTTCTCAATTTACGAGAAAGAGGGACAGAATCCCATCCTCCATTTCAACAATCTCAACAAATAACTGGAGTTTTCATTCTCCTCATTTTCTACTCTTTTTCATATTTTTTTTATTTATATAAAATGAAACAAGTATATAGGTAACCACAATGTTAACACTACCCCTAATATTAGCCGGACAAATCACATCAATTTTCCCCTATTCATTTTCTATCAATCACAATCTCATCAATTCACATTACATTCGAATCATATATCACCAAAAGTCTCGGAAATTTAAAACCAGTTTGACCAATACCACAGAGTTTAATTGCACAAATCAAAATCCTAACTTACTCGCATATACAATACTTGATTCTAAGAAATCAAAATAAGCACAGATGCACATCACAAAGCATACAAATAGATAAGGGACGCACACGAAAATGAATAATCATCCCACATTTTAATTCGAACCTTGTCCCGGTGCTCAATCATTAATAACACAAAATGACCATGAGGATGATACTTCCACGATAATGAGCAGTGTGCTTTGTCAGAGTTGGAGCATCACGGCTTCACTACACGGATTACAATGTCCCAAAACTAAAGAATAATTAACACGAAACATGCACCACACAAAACCAAAACAAAGGCGAAAACACAAACACAAGCAAAACCAAAAGAAACCAAGAACAAAAGCAGAAAAACAAGAAAACTGGTGGGTTTGCCTCCACGTGGCGCTCGTTCAATGGCACGAGCTCCACCAATCAAAACGGACTATCCATAGTCCTTCACTGCAGGAATATCATCTCAACCGAGCATCGGTGGTAACATTGTAAGCACAAAGGACAATTAAGGTAGCAAATAACGAATTAATTAAGTTCGAATCAAACATTCTATTCTTCAAAGCAAAATAAATAACTTCGACTCCAACAACACAATATTTTGGAGAATGAGGATATTGAAAAATTATAGATGCTACCTCAACGTATGTCCTCTCTTCCTCCTCTAATTGGTTCGGGAAGATATCAGGTTGTTCAAGGTTAGTCGCGGTTTGATAAAACCTTGACTCTTTAATTTCATCATCTTCCATGATTCTCCCCTCAACTTCATCATCTTCATAGACTATGATAGAAGAAGTTTGCTCAATTGTCGCGGACTCCTCCACACTTTGGTTGTGGACCAATTTTTCCACTATCCCGCTAGTCGGTGACTTGAGTCTCTAAACGCTCGATAGATGTTTCCAAAATTTTGAACCTTTGATGACTCGTCTGTACAAAAGACATCAGTGTGTCTTCCAATGTCGGCTTCACCGGTTGACTTGCTTGAATGAATGACTGCAATGACTCCTCAATGTCGGCTTCACGGTACACTTCAGGTGACTACCGCTGAATGAGCGCTGCAATGACTCTCCAATGTCGGCTTCATCGGTTGTTGTTGGAAGAAGAGGTCCGACTATATGAAGAACACGAGGATGCCTCCGGCGAGGATCATAGGCTTGATGCTCACGACAACTGGTATCCCTCAAAATAGTTGAATTGGGCTCCTTCTTTGTAAGGAGAATTTGCCCAATCTGACGTGCTTTCCTCCTCCGGCCGATCGACCATATTCATATCGCCGATAACCCCTGCATTATGAGACACCAACTACAAAAACAAGATCACACGCACTTTGTTGGAGAAAATAGTAACAAAGAAAAAAAAGAAAGAAATAAAAAGAAGAAGCACGGGAAGAAAGCAGAAAACAAAATGAAACACGAAAAACAAAACGACACAAAACCAAAAGCCTAAAGCCTTCCCGAACAGCGCCAAAATTTGATCCGACCAAATTGTTCTTTTCGATCGCTCGCAATAGTATGAGGTCCTTATAGGCGATAAGGTCGACCAAGTCGAATCTCTCGGGAAGACTTAATGAGACTACGGTTTTATGTCAAACACGAGCGAGAAAAGAAAAACTAATGTCCTAACATAAGGGCTGTCACGGAAAGGATGAAAGCGGAAAATAAAATAAAGCGGGAAAGCGGATGCACTTGGATAACAATAGGAATTAGCGGATACGGAATAGGAGGCGGTGTTATCGGGTCCAAATCTATCTTCGCTATTAATGAATCAAGGACGGTACACAATTGATAAAACACCCCGCCTCACTAAACGGTCAACACTAACTAATCTCTCGATTACGTCAACGTTAGACTCGAACTTAATGACAGGGGATCTCTCAATCAAACCACCATCAACTACGAAGGATATTTTACTACAAAGCACACAATAGCAAAACCCTACCCACATATATTATTTATTCAACAACAAACCAATCCCTCGATCACTTTCATTGTCAAACTTATATTTAATAAAATCTACTCTCGCATATCTTCATAATCAAACATAAGCATACAATCAACCTACACTATTCTTTCGAACACCATGCATGAAGATCATAAAATAAACAATCTATACGGATGAGAAAATTGCAATCATCAACCCAATAATCACGATTCAAGATAAGAACAACCAAACATGTATTACTCTATAAAACAATAATTCATCTCATAGCAGAAATAATCCCCATCGCAATTACATAGACATAAATAAATGCGAAAAACTTACAACCATTCATAGACAAATTCGTCTTCCAATATCCTGAATCGTATAATCCCAATTGTTAATTCAAGTACAAAATAATTAAAAGGAAGGGAAAAGAAAGAAGAGAGGAAAAGAGAAGAAGAATGTGTGTGAAAACAGAGAGAAAAAAGTTAGGCTAGGGTTTCCGCGTGTTTAACTTATATATATAGCAGCAGAAAAATCGCGCAGAATACGGACGCGTCTTGCAGTCACGGACGCGAAGCTCTGGAAAACAACCGCATCATCCCAGCGCAGACGGAGACTCGGCGCGACGCCAGCATAAAGCACGGAGACACATCCGGTCTTGGCTGGGAATCAAGCGTCGGACGGAGGCTTGCGGGGCGCTTGTGCGAAGGCGCTGAGAAAGGCGGCAGCCTTGCGCGAGCGGTCACGGACACCCATGTACGGACGGAGTCTTCTTGGCGGGGCGAAGGCGGCAGAGAAGGAAAGCTGGCCGGCCTTTCACAGCAAAGGCGGAAACCCTGCACCGGACGGAGGCTTGCGGGGCACGCGGGCGCTGAGCAAGCTGAACGTGCGCGGGGAGTGGCGTCGCGTGAAGGGCACACGGATGTACGGCGGGCGCTCGTGCTCTCGTGCGTGACTTTGACGTTTGCTCTGTTCTCTCGCGTCCGATCTCCGAATCGTGATCCGTTTACGCCTATAAACTCCTATCGCGATGCTCTTCAATAAACTTGATTCTTGGCAGATTGAATTTATCCTATTTTATACCATTTTTTCTACAAAACATGGAAACGAGCGAAGTAAGTTCGAATCGATAAATATTAATCAAACCAACGGCATAAATAGGATAAACCGTTGAAAATGACATGTAAAACAATACCAAGAATCAGCACAAATTCATAATAAACAGCTTGTATATGTTGGTAGGTCTTGACGTATTATTGGATCACAATGACATGAGTTCTTCTATCTGACCGTCGTGAAGAACCTACATCTCGGTGACTTTACGTTGACCTAAACATCGATAAGGTTTCAGGTGAGTATGAGTTACTGACCATCACTTTGACTTATTATGGGTGAGGGTTATATGAGATAACCCAAGATTCTCTGCATCTTGGGTGGTGGCAGTGCTTGTATGTCATGCAGGTTACCTGTATCGAGTCACCATATCCGTTTAGGATGATGACATCCCTTTAAGGAACTCTAAAATTTTATTGTACTAAACCCTACAGGTTGATTTAGCTCAAGTACAATAATAAGGTTTTGTGGTACTACTTAAGGAATTAAAGAGATTAATTATTTTAAGCAGTCAAAAAGTTATAAATAATTAATAGACGTGCTATATCTTTAATACGGGTATTCGTAAGTCTAAGTACAAGTCCAACTCAACTTCGGTAATAAAGGGGTAAGTCAATATTTGTTCTCTTGTGGAATGAATAAATATTTATGAATTAATTTATGTTCTAGGCTGAACATAAGATAATTAATTCATTTGATGTCCATCTTTATTTCTTGTATTTGATCCCTGAACTGGTCTATCAAGGCTTATTACTTTGTAATTTTGGCCACCCCTGTAGGAATCCCACTGGGATTCTGTTTTGATTAATACGATATTTATTTAATATATCTCATAATGTAGATAGATATTATCTAATATTATTTAATATCAAGAGATAATTATTCTAGATAGTAACTATCTTCAGGGAAGAAGATAATTATTGTATTCATTAGACATGTCAGAGTCCTATCACAATAAGATTATAGAGAAAGCATTATAAATACAGGATAAGAGAAAATCATATCATCAATTCCAACACTATGATTTTGAAATAACTATTCACTGATACAGGGGGCGAAATTTTTTCAGTGTTCTCCATAGATTACTCTTACTCAGTATTAGAGATCAAATATTCGGGACACAGTCCAAAAGATCAAAGTTGGAGTTTGTCATTGATCTACTGTGCTAGAAATTCGCAGGTAAACACAAGAAAACCCATGTGTGTTGCAATTAATTATATAGTAGCATGCTAGGAATATAAACAATGTATGGTGAATTAAACATCTAATATAGATCATTGGGAGCACGGATAAATTTAGATTTTCCATCAGTTTCTTAGGCTTAACTATCTTTAGTGAAGGTCGATCGTGACACGTCCACGGTACACACTGTGTACCGTACATGGTACATGTCTGTGCAAGTCCTTGCCAGCCAGTATGTACACATCACTCATCACCTACATGTAGATGATTGTTATCTTATATCTCTTAATTTACAACAGATGTCTTGATAACGTCTTATTATACGTCAAGGTGGTCATTGGGACAAAGTAGAGTACATAGATGATGACTAGGTTCTAGTATGCATGGTTTTAGAACATATTTCTCGTGCTAATCTGTTAAGATAGATTGATGAGTAAGTAGGCAACAATGGTGGATCTGATTATATGCTTTTCTATATGACGAAGGCTAGTGATGGAAGAAGAACAAAAATATCGTTGAAAACTGATATTGATTTGTTCCGATTGATTGTGGAACATTAGGATGATCCAGTTGTATATGTGGTCGAAAAATGCAAGCAATCTGCAGATACGGTACACACAGAGACACCAATATTATATGGTACACAACAATCTACAGTCTTGTCTAAGTTTAGTACAAGATGTACTAGTTCAGTGATATATGAAAAAGAGCTGGTGTCTTCAGGTGAGAAGGAAGACGAGTTGGTGTATTCAGATGAAGAGGCAGATGCGAACCGACGTAGAGACATCTTTGATTCATTGACTACTGAATTTGGTGCATGGATTCAGCAACCATGACATCTTGATATGGTTATTGGACATCACAACTTCATTTCCTAACATCAGCATGATAGCGAGGCTCATGCTAGAGAGAACGATACAACGCATGAGCTGCGTAACTGGGTGATTCCACTACTTGATTATAACAATGTGTTTCCATTAGATTGGGTTGAACCTTGTGGAGCCCAGAACGATAAATTATCTGTTCATTTGACATTTAAGACGAAAGATGACTTGGCGATAGCCGTGAGATTGTACCACTTGGAGAATCATGTAGAGTACGTGGTGGACCGATCAAGCAAAATGTGTTTGGGATATGTTTGCAAGCATGGTAACTGTTGTCCTTTTAAGCTACGAGCCATCCAGGGAAAATGATATGGAGAGTAATTAAGTTGAACAAGAGTCTTACCTATCACTTGGATTTGAATCGCACTGCTCCACGATGGTGTCTCTCAAAATTGTTGAAAAGTATTTTGCATGAAAATTAGTCAATGAAGGTATGTTACTGAAGCCTGGAGAGATGATTGAAGAGATGCATCGACAATTTAGCATTGAGATGGATTATAGACTTTCTTTCCGAGCAGAAAACATCGTTATAGAGATGACATATGGCAATTTCAAATGGTCCGATCAGTTGCTTCAGTCATATTTGCATTTGTTGAGAGAATCTAACCTCGAGACACTATATGATATTGTTATGGATCATGATGGCGAGTTTCGATATTTTTCTTTCTCTTTGACAAATTTTATATGCTTTCAAATATTATTTACAACTGGTCATCGTTGTAGACGGGACTCATCTTAAGGGAAATAACAAAAGAATTTGTTGTGTCGTTGTTACCAAGGATGGAAATGAAGGAGCCTTTTTGCTTGCTATTGGGTTAGGTCCGATTGAGGATGTGGACTCATGGACTTGATTTGTAATAACCCAAAAAATTTAAAACTATTATTAGTGATGATTAAACCAATTACATGTGGTGCTTAGACCTTAATTATATTTAAGGTAACCAACAAAACGAATTAGAATCGATTCGGAGATCGAAAACTAGATAAATCGAAAACTAATGACTAGTCCAACCGGATTAGGGTTTCCTGAATAGCCTGAACATATAATGGAAGATCTAGAATGAATCTCAACAAAAAGGATTTTATTTCTAGAATCGTCTCACGAAAACCTGTTAGAAGCCAAAGAATTGGAATTTTCGGGCATGCTTGCCTGATCAGTCTCAAAAGTACTATCACGAGCCGAATCAAATCCCAGTCCGTGCTAATCATGAAAATTAATGATAACAATCAAAATCATGGATTAATATATTATTATGAATTTAGAATTCATAAGAATCAATTTTGGAACGAAATTCCTAAAGAACTTAACTGAACGTCGGGAATATATACCGAAAAAATCATAAACTAATCCGAACGAACCGAAACTCAAACCAAGGATCTAAATCAATAAGAAATGATTTATAAGACTCAAATTAATTATGGAGCTCAAGAATTCAATAAATTTGAATGAGCATAATTTAATCGTCGAGAATATTTGTTTTTGCGATAATTACGAATTGACTTACGGATGCCATCCGAACTTCATGAAATTATTATAAACTATGAAATAAGTCTTTTAGGCTATTTAAGAAAATAAAACCTTAAGGTTCCGAGAAATCAATCGAAAGCGCGATAAAACTTAAAGAGTCGATATTAACATGCCGAATCGGGTAATTTGACTAGTCTTATCCCAACCACCACAATGGTCCACTCATATAGGCTCCCAACAGCCATTTTTCTGCCATTTTAAAGAGCCAAATTCGTGCATTCTCTCTCTCTTTAGAACACCAAAAATCTCTCTTTGTTTTTCAAATCCTTAAGCTTTAATCCTTCTTTCCCAACCATTCCAACCATCCAATAATTTTACTAATATCATACAAAGGTAGCATTCATAATTCTCTTCATTTTTAATGGAGTAGATTTTTTTTAGATTTTTTTAAAATTATTTTATGAAGAACCCTAATTTTTGTTCTTCATTTTTTTCATAACTTTTGAGCCACCAAATGCTCTCAATCCATGAATAAAATATGCTTAGAAATGTGTTCTAAGGTTGTCCTTAAAGTTTTAGAATTTTTGGAGCATGTTTGTTATTTTTGAAATTTTGTTAGATTTTTTTTATAAAAGATAAAGCATGTTCTTGTGAATATTATTTCATATTATTGGTTGTTGATTTGTTAGGAGCATATAGGATTAAGATGAGAATTTTTGAATTTTTTCTTCTATTTTTTTGAAAGGGGCCGAATATATTTATGTATTTTTAGGCCATTATTTTGATTTTATTTGTTGAAAATAGTTGAGATATAGTGTTTAATATATGATATGAACATCATATGTTAATCTTGAAATTATTGAAACACATCTCATATTTTCTTCAAGAAGGCCATATATATATATATATATGTATATATATATTTAGACCATTGTTTGATTTTATTTGTTGAATATAATTGAGATATAGTGTTTAATAAATGATATGAACATCATATATTAATCTTGAAATTATTGGAACACTTCTCCTATTTTTCATGTTAAGACCGAAACATATATATAATTTTTGGAAATTATTTTGATTTTATTTGTTGAAAATAGTTGAGATATAGTGTTAAATATATGATATGAACATCATATATTAATCTTGAAATTATTGAAACACTTCTCCTATTTTATTGTTGGGACCAAAAACTATATATGTATATTTAAGATTTATTTGATTTTTATTTGTTGAAAATAATAAGACATATGATGTTTAGAAATAATATGAACTTAATATGCATTGTTGAAATTTATTGAACACATATACAATATATGTGTGAGGACAAAAAGAATTCCAAGCATTTAGTTCATATTATAAATATTTAGTTGAGGTTTAAAGTTAATATTACATGTTTATTGCATATTATAAACATATGGTGAAGTGAATGTAATTTATTGTATAAATATGTATATATGTTAATATTACCAAATATATATATATATAGTGATAAGCATATGTTTTAATTTTAATGTATGATATGAGATGATATTTCATGTTTAGTATTTGATATAAGCATGATATGATTTTTGTGGAATTTATTAAACAACAAAGTTCAATAACTTGAAATTGCCGAAAGCTATATGCTTATTTACTCATGGTTTAAAATTTTATTTGATGATATTGAGTTGGAAATTAACTTCTATAGTATGATAGGAGTATAACATGATTTTATTCAAATTTATTGGATACTTATGCTAATTATTGATAATTATAAAAAACATAGCAAAATGATTAAGTATGAGTTGATTTTAATTGTGAATGATGTCATGGTAGTTAATCTATAAGTTTAGAATAAATGGTTGTGATTATGACGAATGAATGGAACACTCATGCACACATACACAATGGTTGTGTATTATGTTAGAAATTAGAGTTTTCTAATTCTTTAGTATGATTTATGTTGTGTATGGTGTTGTATGGTTATATTTATGTTGTGCCGACAAACAAAACCCCAAACGTAAACAACATAGTACTTTATGTACGAGAATCCAAAAGAAATCGACCAATTCCGATAACTTAAGAAGGAATTAATGAGAATCGAAGTTAGACACGAATTAGGGTTTTCTATTAATAATAGGATACTCAAACGTGAGTTCTTAAGTTAAAGGAACCAAAAGCCGACTTACAACATTAATGCTCAACAACGATAACTTAATACTATATTAGATTGAGCGTTAAGACAACTCGACACGAATAGCGATTATATAACGTACACAATCTCCGACGAGTTAAGAGAAACAAACAATGTCGAAAAGTGTAAGCTAAGATTCAAACATAAGATGTCAATCCTTATGTCAAGGGTCGAGTTAGTATTCACAAAGAACTCCATTAATTCCTAAGTATTTACTTATGCGTTGGTATGAGATATCTAGAATCATAAGTCAAGATCTCATTTTATTCGTCGTGTTAATACGATACGTCGTCAAGCATAACCTACTAGGACGTAACTATAATTGTTAAGTCTAGTTAGTGGCTTGAGAATATCTTAATATACCAATCATAACTAGGATACTAATAATCTATAAGGTAATAACGTTTAGAAGAACACTAAGGCTAGAGTCGAGGATAGACTTAGAGTATATGACTCATGAGTTGAGGTTCATCTATGAATGATGAAGTAATTTAGTTTGGAACTTGAGAATGTAAGATAATAGAAATTATCTTAAGACCATCACATGAAATCATAAAGAAACCCTAATTGGGAACTTTAAATCGTAATTTATAAACGACCCTCGATCAATAGAAAGAATCTTAGAAATGCTTTTTTGTCTTATGAAGGGTTTGATCGTACGTAGTTGCCAAGGAATGACACTCACACCCTACCCCGTTTAGAACTATTAACTTCGAACTAGCAAGTGGGCTCTCTTGAAACAAAATGTTATGCATACCTCAAAGCATGATTTATAAAAGCTTTATGAAATATTATTGCATGAACAGTTATTGACTGCGAAATGTTTATGTTTTGTTGTGATCCTATCTGAGGTTGGTATATCCAACGTGGTATGAGAATGTGTTGGTCCACCAACGCTAAAAAAGGGTAACGATCGGATCCGACTTTGTGATACCCCGTCCTTCCTAAGCTTCAGGTTTGCATGGCATGTTTTTCGAGAAAGGGGTCAAAGGTTGACTTTTTGTTTCGGTGATGCGACCGTCACCAAACCTCAGGCGTTGCGAAGAGTGTTCTATGATCTCAGCATTGAAGGCAGTGAGGATGATCATGAAGGGAAGCTGTCAAACTTTCTTGGTAAGTATGACAGGGCACGATGAACCAGCATAACGAGTTGCAAGAGAGCGATGGTGTGTGAATATCCGGACGTGTTTCCGAGGACTTGCCGGCTTGCCGCTGATAGACAAGTGGAATTCACTATTGATACGGAACCGGAGGCGCCGACATCAAAGGCACCATCGAATGACACCTAAAAATTGCGGGGCGAAAGCGCGATTGCAAGAGTTGTTGGATTTAGGTTTTATCAACCTAGCGTGTCGCCGTGGGGAGCGCCGGTTCTATTCGTCGAGAAGAAGGATGGGTCGATGCGGATGTGCATTGACTACGAGAGTGAATAAGGCGACGATCGAAACGAGATACCCTCTTCCGAGGATCGACGATCATTTGACCATTTCGAGGAGCAAGTGTCTCTCTAAGATCAATTTGAGGTCGCTACCATCGGTGAAGATCAGGTAAGAGGACGTTGCGAAGACCGCGTTCAGGACGAGGTATAGGTACTACGAGTTCATCGTGATGCCGTTTGGTTTGACCAATGCGCCAGCAGTCTTCATAGATCTGATGAATCGAGTTTTCCATCGATGTCACGGATAGCCGTCTTGGTTTTTATCGATGATATTCTCGTCTACTCGAGAATGCGAGTTGCATGGAGAACACCTCCGTACTATTCGGAAACATTCTGACGAGAGGTTGTATGCAGTATAGTAAGTGCGAGTTTTGGCTTAGAAGTGAAGTTCCTTGGACATATAGTGTCTGCAGAAGGAATCAAAGTCGACCAGTGAAGGTTGAGCGATAAATGGCGGAAGGTTCCGACTAATGCCAATGAGGTTGAAGCTTTCTAGGCTTGGCGGTATTATAGACGCGTTTCATCGAAGGTTTTTCGAAGTTGGCGAGGCCGATGGCCTTGACTCGGAAAGGAATCAAGTTTTCATGGTCGAAGCTTGTGAAGCAAGTTTCCAGAGTAGAAGAAGAAGCTAACAACCGCTCCGGTGTTAGCCGTGCGGAAGGAAGCGATGGTTTGTGGTCTACCGATCGTCAAGCTCGGATTAGGTTGTGTTCTTATGCGAGCGGAAGGTTATAACTTACAGCGTCTCGTCGATTGAAGCCGCACGAGTTGAGCTACCCAACGCACGACAGGAGTTAGCGGCGATCGTTCACGCGTTGAAGATCGGAGGCACTATCTCTATGGAGTCAGTGTGAGATCTTCACGGATCACAAGAGCCTAAAGTACTTCTTTGAACAAAGGAGGTGAACATGAGGCAAAGGAGATGGTGGAATTGGTGAAGGAGTATGATTGCTCTATCGGCTATCACGGGAAAGCGATGTCATAGCGAGATGCCCTAAGTCGCAAGTCGAGGCGAAGTTGGGATGTCTTCTACGCAAGAGAAAGAGCTTATTCGAGATTTCGAGAAGCTCGACTTGAAGTGATTCACCGTCGGAATCGGTCAAGGTTTCGTCATGACTTTGACGGTGAACGGACACGAGAGAAGTGATCGTGCACGCAGCGGCGAGGCAGTTCTGGAAAGATGCGTTTAAAAGCGAGGCTAGAAGATAGCAAGGGTTCACAGGCGAAGACAATCGCTATTATTTCGAGGAAGGTTATGTGTGCCACTCAATAGGGAATTGAGAGATAAGATCATGAGTGAAGCTCATGAGGCACCATATCTGACTTCGTCGAGGAAGCACCAAAACGTACAAAGACCTTAAGAGGAACTTTTGGTGGGAAGGGATGAAAAAGGATGTAGCCGCTGTTTGGTATGAATTTGTGCTTATTCTTGGTATTGTTTTACATGTCATTTTCAGTAGTTTATCCTATTTATGCCGTTAGTTTGATTAATATTTATCGATTCAAACTTATTTGGTTTGTTTTGATATTTTGTAGAAAATTGACATAAAAAAGGATGAAAATAATCTGCCAAGCGTTATCAATAATTGAAGAGCTTTTCGATTGGAGTCCATAGGCGAAAACCGTGAGCAATTCGGAGTCCGGACACGAGAGAACGGAGCGAAACAACGAAGTCGCGCACGTGCGTGCACCGGCGCCAGCGCCGCCCGCCCGCGCCCGCAGCGTTGCTGCCAGCGGGTTGCTCAGCAGCGCCCGCCAGCCAGCGTCTCTGGCGCTCGCCCGCCGGGTGCGTCGCCGCCCCGCTGTGCTCGCTCGGCGTCGCCCGGTCCGGCCTTTGTCCCTCCGCTCACACCCAGCGCCATCTGCATCCATCTCCCGCGCCTCCACGGCGCCCGCCGCTGCCTCTCCATCCGGCGCTGCGAGCACAACCGACGCTCGATCCTCAACGCCCGCCTCATCCAGCCCCGTGCGCGTTCCCAGCCAACGCGCGCTCTCCATGCCCAGCGCCCATTGGCCTTCATTCTGCGTTCGACCAAGCGCCCTCACAACCAAAGACTCAGCGTCTTCCATTGCCTGGCCGGTATTTGTGCATCAAGCGTCGTTCTACATTTCCCTAGCGCGCTCAAGCTCACCCGGCGTTCACGCGCAATACAGAATGTTTTCTAGACCTGCGCTCATTGTAAACCGGCGCTCAGTATCATTTAATATATATATGCGTTAGGTCATATTTTTGAAGGAGGTTCTTATTTTTTTTCCGTGGCGCAGCCGTGGCACTCCTTTTCATATTTCTTCCGGTAATTCTTCAGGCGACAACACATAGATAATTCTTAGTTTAATTCCTGCTTTTAGTTATTAGATTTAATATTTAGTTTATCGCTTTTCGCTGTCGAATTTATCTGTTGGGTTTATCGATTATTATTAATAGATTTTCGTGTTCCTTTGATTTACATTGCTTAATGATTTCCTGCTTTCGATTAATTCATGATCTTGTTGGACGATTTATAATTATGGTTTATTTGTAATTAGATTCAGATTAGGGCTTGACAAACCCTAAGAATAGGATTGCTATTGCTTTTGTTTATTGCTTTGATTTATCATGCTTTCATAGTTCAACTAGGGATTGACAACCCCTGGTTTAGATTTAATGCTTTATTAGTTTAGCTCGGGATTGATAACCCCTAGCTTAGGAATGCTGTTTATTTTCCGTATTTCAATTCCCGTATGTTTCAAAACCCTTGTTGGTATTAGAATGTTTAGGATTTAATTGCTTTACGTATGCGACACGAACAATAGCCTGTTAAGTTTTCCTTGAGAGCGACTTGGGTTAACTTATCACGCTACAATTACCTCAAATGCGATTGCGAGTGAATTTGAGTGTGTTTTAGCTCGATCAATTTTGGCGCGTTCTTGAGTGAATACTTTAAGCGTATTATTTGTGTTGTTTGTTTTCTGTGTTTCTTTTAGATTCTGTTTCGTTATTTTCTCCCCGGTGCGTGTGATCTTGTTTTTGTTGTTGGTGTGCATTAATGAAGGGATACCGGTGATGCGAATATGGTCAAACAGTGGGGGAGAAACTCGTCAGATGCGCAAATTCTTCTTACGAAGACAGAGCCCGGTTCGACTATTCGAGGGATACCGTCGAATCATGAGTATCGAGCTACGATCCTACCACGAGCAACAAGCTATGATCCCTCTGGGACCAACCACTCCACCGCGATGCGAGGATCGAGCCTACAATACATCTTGGGATCAACCACCTCCGCGCACTATGAGGATCGATCACGCAATCCATACTTGGATCAACCACCTCGCCTTGTGATATCCGTACTCACAACAACCACCTCCACCTCATTATTCATACCCGCGTGACCACCTCCGCCTCAAATGCCGACTTGGGATGATAAGTTCGTCAAAGTTTGGATGCTTATGGCGCCTCACTTCAGCGTTTGGAGATCAAGTAGGACATGTTAATAACTTTGTTTGATGGTACATTGCGGCAATGGAGGGACTTCAAACCAATCAATCGGTCGGTCGGTCACTATTCTAGAAAGTGACCCAATTATTGAGAATTGGGTGGGAGAGACACCGACAGTCGTTGCAGCGGAGAAGGTGGAAAATGAGAAAGAATGGGCGCGTGAGGATGAGAGCGGGATCGAGCCACGAGGAAGTTGTTACAAGGACGGTCGGCGAGGAAGAGTGGGCACATGAAATTGATAACACGCCGAAACCCACTGGAGGTGAAAGAACTACCCAAACACTTGGAGGAGGATGAAGAAAGGATGAAGAAAGAGTGGGCACGTGAAGTTACTAGCATGCAAAGCCCTCTGGAAGTGAAAAAGCTGTCTCCACAATTGAAATCGTGTTCCCGAGAGGAGGACAAAGTGAGGACAAAGGTTGAGGTAACATCCATAATTTGTCAACATCATAATTCACCAAAGTATTGTGCTTTGGGAATTGAAATTATCTATTTTAATTTGGAGAATAGGATGTTCGACTTGAGCTTAAAGATCTATTATTGGCTTCCTTTACTGTCCTTTGTGCTTATATGATTACTACTGATGCTATGGCTGAGATGGTATTCCTGCAGGTTAAAGACTATGGATAGTCTGTTGTTAACTGAATACGTCGTGCTCACGATGTTAAACTGAGTACTACGTGGGAGTTTACCCACGGATCTTTCTTCTTTTCTTCTTTCTCTTTTGTTGTTTTGTTGTTCTCGTTGATCTATCTGTTGTCTCTGTGTTAGTTTTGCTCGATTTGGAACATCGTCAGCCGTGAGGTGTAGTCGTGATACTCGGTTACTGCGTGCTGCTCACATTCCAACCACCTTGCGCCATCTATTATCGAAGTCTCTCCTCTATTGGCTATTTTTTGTTATTAATGTTTTGAGCAGGGGACGGTGCTCGAATTTAATGTGGAGAGAGTATTTGGTTTTGTGGGCGTGACATATATATTTTTGTATGCTTAATGATGTGCACTTGTGCTTATTTTGATTGTTTGGACTTAAGCTTTGTCTATGCGAGTAAGTTAGGATTTTGATTTGTGCAACTGAACTCTTTGGTATTGATCAAACCTTGACGTATTTCTCGTTTATCTTGATGTTATGTTAGTGAAGTGCAATGTGAATTGACGAGATCGTGTGAATTGATTTTAAATCTAGGGTTATCGATGTGATTTGTTCGGCTAATGCTAGGGGTAGTGTTAACAGTGTGGTTACCTATATACTCGTTTCAATAAAAAAAAAGTGTGTGAAAAAGAAGAGACAAGAAGGAGAATGAAAACTCTAATAAGTTGTTGAGATTGTATAAATGGAGGATGGGATTCTGTCCCTCTTTCTCGTAAATCGAGAAATGGACATGAAAAACCACGTTAGGAGACTCGAGTTCATCGAGAGTTCACCTTTCGAACATTGTTCCAAAATCTGTTAATACTTTCTATGTTATCAAAGGAAACTTGTTGCTAAAGGTAACCATTTTAGTTAATTCACCCCTAGCGGAGAGTTAGGTCTGAGCAAAAATAATCTACTTGTTTATTTGATATTTTCACAATCTTAGATTTGTTTCACATTTACTTTCATTATGCATTCATCATGTTTGGGGGAATTGCAAAAAGAGGTTTGGTTGATTGGATTAAGAGTTAAGTTGCATGAGTTATTCTTCTACTCTTATTAGTATAGACTTTGCTTGAGGACAAGAAAATGGATAAGTGTGGGGGAGTTGTTTGGTATGAATTTGTGCTTATTCTTGGTATTATTTTACATGTCATTTTCAGTAGTTTATCATATTTATGCCGTTGGTTTGATTAATATTTATCGATTCAAACTTATTTGGTTTGTTTTGATATTTTGTAGAAAATCGGCATAAAAAAGGATGAAAATAATCTTCCAAGCGTTATCAATAATTGAAGAGCTTTTCGATTGGAGTTCGTAGGGAAAACCGTGAGCAATTGAGTCGGACGCGAGAACGGAGGCGAACAAACAGCGAAGTTGCGCCGTGCGTGCGCGCCGCCCATCGCCGCCGCAGCGCGCCCGCGGCGTTGCTGCCCCGCCTGTTGCTGCCGCGTGCCGCCCGCGTGCGCTTCGCGCCGCCTCCACGTCGCTCATCCACCAGCGCGCGCGCCCGCCCGCCAGCGTCGCCCGCCGCGCGCTTCGCTCCGCCGCGCGCCCGGTGCAGCGCCCATCCAGCGCCAGCTGCATCCATCTCCCGCCAGCGCTCGGCCACAGCGCTCGCCGCCTCTCCATCCGGCGCTTCGAGCACTGGCGGCCTTTCGATCCTCAACGCCCGCCTCGTCCAACCCCGCGCGCGTTCCCAGCCAGCGCACGCTCTCCATGCCCCACGCCCCAGCGCCCAGCCTCAGCGCCCGTTGGCCTTCATTCTGCGTTCGACCAAGCGCCCTCACAATCGGCGCTCGACAGCCATCCGGTGCTCAATGTCTTCCAGCGCACAGCCGGCGTTGTGCATCCAAGCGCGCGTTCTACATTTCCCTCGCGTGCTCAAGCTCACCCGGCGTTCACGCACAATACAGAATGTTTTCTAGACCTGCGCTCATTGTAAACCGGCGCTCAGTATCATTTAATATATATATGCGTTAGGTCGTATTTTTGAAGGCGGTTCTTATTTTTTTTTCGTGGCGCAGCCGCGGCACTCCTTTTCATATTTCTTCTGGCAATTCTTCAGGAGACAACACAGAGATAATTCTTAGTTTAATTCCTGCTTTTAGTTCTTAGATTTAATATTTTAGTTTATAAACTTTTATTTGTCAATTTATCTGTGGGTTTATCGATTATTATTATTGGATTTTCGTGTTCCTTTGATTTACATTGCTTAATGATTTCCTGCTTTCGATTAATTCATGGTCTTGGTGGACGATTTATAATTATGGTTTATTTGTAATTAGATTCAGATTAGGGCTTGACAAACCCTAAGAATGGGATTGCTATTGCTTTTGTTTATTGCTTTGATTTATCATGCTTTCATAGTTCAACTAGGGATTGACAACCCTGGTTTAGATTTAATGCTTTATTAGTTTAGCTCGGGATTGACAATCCCTAGCTTAGGAATGCTGTTTATTTTCCGTATTTCAATTCCCGTATGTTTGAAAACCCTTGTTGGTATTAGAATGTTTAGGATTTAATTGCTTTCTGTGTGCGTGAACAATAGCCCTGTTAAGTTTCCTTGAGAGACGACTTGGGTTAACTTATCACGCTACAATTACCTCGTATGATTGTGAGTGAATTTGAGTGTGTTTTTAGCTCGATCAGCCGCGTTTGTGGAACGTTGTTTGGCTTGTCAGCAAGTGAAAGTTATTCATCAACATCCGTCAGGATTGTTGCAGCCGCTACCAATTCCGGAGTGGAAGTGGGAGCATATCGGTATGGATTTTGTGGTGAGTTTTCCAAGGTCAACGCGAGGAAACATCGCTATATGGGTTGTCGTCGATAGACTGACGAAGTCAGCTCATTTCTTACCGATTTGGATGACGTATGGGTTGGATAAGCTTGCTCGACTTTCGTCGAGAAATCGTCTGATTACATGGTGTGCGGTATCGATTCGTCGGATCGTGACCGAGGTTCATGTCGAGGTTTTGGAGGAGTGCGGAAGAAGCCGTGGGGACCAAGGCGAATCTCGATCGACCTTCCATCCTCGAACAGACGGTCGATCGGAAAGAACGATTTAGGTCTTGGAAGATATCTTTGCGGCGATTGTGGCCGACGAGAGGAGGAAATTGGGAAGAGATACTACCTTTGGTGGGTTTGCTATATAACAATAGTTATCGAGGCCACCATGGAATAGCTCCCTATGAGCGTTATGCGGAAGGAAGTGTCGATCGCCACTTTATTGGGGCGAAGTGGGCGAGAGGAAGATGTTGGGACGAGATGGTTCGTGACGATCGAGGTTATCGATCGAGATCAGCGAAGGATCGAGGAAGCTCAGGCGGCGAGAGGTCCTATGCGGACCGGCGTCGCCGCGGATCTTGATTCATGGTGGGAGATCGCGTCTTCTTTAAGGTTTCCCGACGAGAAGAGTCGTTCGTTTGCTTGCGAGGTAAGATTCGATCGAGGTTCGTTGGACCTTTTGAAGTTCTCGAAAGAATGAGGCCTCGTTGCCTATAGGTTAGCGTTGCCGCCTAGTATCGGAGATGTGCACGGCGTGTTTCACGTTTCTCGGTTGTGAAAATGCGTATGCGACCCAAAGCTGCGTGATCAGCGGGATCGGGTAATCCTTGCTCGGATCCGAGTTACGAGGAGAGACCGGTAGCTATCTTGGGCGAAGTCAAAAAGTTGAAAACAAGCGATTCATTGGTGAAGGTGTTGTGGACTCACCATGGCGAGGAAGAAGCTACGTGGGAGTTGGAAGACAAGTTCGAGGCTCGATGCCACAGAGTTGTTTCCACCACGTGTTTGAAATTTTGGGGATGAAATTTTTCTAAGGAGGGAGGGATGTGATACCCCGTCCTTCCTAAGCTTCAGGTTTGCATGGCATATTTATCGAGAAAGAGGTCGAGGTTGACTTTTGTTTGGTGATCGACCGTCACGAAACCTCGAGGCGTTGTGAAGAGTGTCCTATAATGATTCATAGACACTAAGTATGCAGAGTTTCGACCACCCACGAAGGTTTGGCACTCAGGGAAGTTATCGAAAAACCAAACTTTTCATGGGTCTTTTAAAAGCATATCTTGTTTATAGTCGTTGTGTCCGGTATTTTATTTCGGTCCGTGGGTACCAATTTTGCTAAATTTGAGTCCGTTTGCAAAAGATCGTCATTTTGCGTTAAAAAAAAGCTTGCACATTGCAAGCTTGTGACCTTTTTTTCCATAAATAGAGGCTTGGGCCTTCATTTTCAACTTTCATTTTCTTTGTCTCTGTGTTTATGAAAAGTGAGCAGCTCAGTGCAGCTGAGTGAGCTGGAGGAGTGGGGATCGGTAGGGAGGCTCGGCGGCGGCGCTATATGCTGCCGTACCACCGCCGATTGCCCTCCCCGACAACCCCATTTTCTAATTTTATCCTTTTCTTGTTTTTATTCCGCCTTTTAGTAGATCGTATATCATAGAACTCGGGTTTCTAAAGGGACGGGGACGAGAAAACAACGGAGGCCGGCCGATTTGGCCAACCGCCGCCTTGTGGTTGTAAAACCGAAAAATTTAAAACATTTATTGGTGATGTTTAAATAACTTATTTGTGGTTTTAGACCTTAATTATGTTTAAGGTAACCAACGAAGCAATTAGAATCGATTCGAAGATCGAAAACTAGAAATCAAAACTAGTGACTAGTCTCTGGGATTAGGGTTTTGAATAGCTTTGAACATAGAATGAAAGATCAAGAATGAATCTTGACAAAGGTTTCATTTCTAGAATCCTCTCACGAAAACATGTGAAGCGAAGAATCGGAATTTTCGGGCATACTTGCCGGTCGGTCTTAAAAGCACTATTTCAGCGGATCAACTTCGGTCCGTGCTAACCATGATAATTAATGATAACAATTAAAATAATGAAGGGTATGTTATTATGAATTTAGAAATTATAAGAATCAATTTCTAAAAGAAATTCTGAAGAACTTAGCGAGCAGCAGGAAAAATATATCGGAAAACCTAAATTGATCCGAACGATCCGGAACTCGAACCAAGGGTCTAAATCAATAAAATATGATTTATAAGACTCAAATAAATTATAAGCTCAAGAATTCAATAGAATTTCGAATGAGCATAATTTAATCATGACATTTGTTTTCGCGATAACTCGGAATTGACTTATCGGACGTCGTCCGAACTTCATAATTTTTAAACATTGAAATAAGTCATTTAAAGGCTATTTAATAAAATAAAACCTTAAGGTTCAGAAATCAATCGAAAGCGTTAAAACTTAAAGAGTCGGTATTAACACGCCAAAACGGGTAATTTGACAAATCCTCCTCCCAACCACCACCAAGAACAACCCAAATGAGCTAAGGACAGCCCTTTAGGCTGGCATACTGCAGCTCTCATGTTCCATTACAGCCTCTCACATTTGGATACATTTTCTCTCTCATTTTCAAAATCCTCTTTTGTTCTTCACACTTTGTGACCTTTAATCCTCCTTCTCAAACCCTTCCAACCTCCAAATAATTATTCTAAGATCATAAAAAGGTAGTACTCATCATTCTCTCCATTTGTAATGGAGTGGAATTTTTTTTAGATTTATCTTGATTTATTTCACAAAAAACCCTAGTTTGCTCCTCAATTTTTTTTGTGACTTTTGAGCCATCAAATGCCCTCAAGCCATGAATGAAAAATGCTTCGAATAATATTCTAAGGCTGTCGTTAAAATTTTAGAATTTTTGGAGCATGTTTAATATTTTTTGATTCATGCTTTATTTCTTTTTATATGTGATAAAGCATGCTTTTGTGAATATTATTTGATATTGTTGTTTTTTAATGTATTAGAAGCATGTAGAATAAATATCATAATTTTCAGAATATTTTTGGAATCTATTTTGAAAAAGCCGTGAGTTTTGAGCTTGATTTAAGCCATAGTTTGATTTTTCTTTTTGAAAAATAGTTGAGATATGGTGTTTAATATATGATGTGAACATCATATAAAAATCTTTATTTTTGAATCACATCTCCTATTTTATTTAATTTTATTTTGACCGAATACATATATATATTTTTACAGTATTGTTTGATTTTTATTTGTTGGAAATGGTTGAGATGTGGTGTTTAAGGTATGATATGAACATCATATATTAACCTTGAATTTATTTAAACACCTCTCCTATTTTCCAAGAGAAAACCGTGAGCTATATATATATATATATATATATATATATATATAGTGATTTATTTGATTTTTGTTGTTGAGAATAATAGGATGTGTGATATTATAAATATTAGTTGATGTTTAATGTTAATATTACATGTTATTGCATTGTATAACCATATTGTGAAAGGATGAAATTATTGAATATGTATATATATATATATATATGATTACGAAAATGAATAAGGGTGAAAAGCATAGATTTAATTTTTAATGCATGATATGAAGTGATATTTCATGTTTAGTATATGGTATGAACATGATATAATTTTTGTGGAATTTATTGAACACCAAATCTTATTAAATTGAAATTGCCGAAAGCTTGAGGATTTTAACCTATGGTTTGACATTTTATATGATAATATTGGGTTGGTAATTAAATTCTATAGTATGATAGGAGTATAACATGATTTTATTGGAATTTATTGGATACATATGGGTTTGTTGCTAATTAACGTAACAAAGTGACTAAGTATGGGTTTAATCCTAATGTTAAATGATGCTATGATAGTGAAATTAGAAGCTTAGAATGAATGGAACACTTATGCACACATACACAATGATTGTGTATTATGTTAGAAATTAGGGTTTTCTAATGCTTTAGTATAGTTTATCTTGTGTATGGTATTGTTGGTGTTGGATGTTTATGTTTATGTTAAAATGACAAACGAAACCCAGCGTAAACAACATAATACTATATGTATAAGAATCAAAAAAGAAATCGACCAATTTCGATAACTTAAGAACGGACCAACGAGAATCGAAGTTCGACATAAATTAGGGTTTGCTACAATTAAAATAATACTCAAACGTGAGTTCCTAAGTTAGAAAAACAAAAAGCCGAGCTACGCCGTTAATACTCAATAACGACAACCCAATACGATATTAGTTAAGCGTTAAAACAACTCGATAACGAATAACGATTATACGACATATGTAATCTTCGACGAGTTACGAGAAACAAACAATGTTGTAATGTGTAAGTGTTTGGTATGAATTTGTGCTGATTCTTGGTATTGTTTTACATGTCAATTTTAGTGGTTTGTCCAATTTATGCCGTTGGTTTGGTTATTATTTATCGATTCGGACTTACTTGGTTCGTTTCAATGTTTTGCAGAAAATCGGCATTAAAAGGATGAAATGATTACGCGAGGATCAAGTATAATGAAAACATTTCGACACGAGTTCGTGGCGGCGTACAAATCGGAGTTGAGCGAGGAGAGCAGTCGAATTGTTAAATCGCGCCAGAACCCGTCGCATGGCCCGGCACCGCGTCGTCATGGCGCCCGCACGGCGCCCGCTCGCCAGCGCGCTGTCGCCGGCTTCGCGCTTCGCCCGCGCGTGCTCGCCCGGCGCGCCCTCACTTCGCCCGCGGCGCCAGCGCCCGCCGCCAGCGCCGCGCCGCCCGTCCGTGGCGGGATCAGCGTGCGTTCACCAATTCGCCGCGTGTTTCTTCCCGCAGTCGCTCGCCAATCTTCTTGCGGCTTACGAACGCTTCACCATTGGCTCGATAGCTGCGCAACCAGCGCTCGCTCGAGCCTCGGCGTCGCTCCAGCGCCTCCGTCCCGGCGGGATCTGGCGCTTCGCTTCGCAGCATCTTCACGCCTCGGCCCAGCGCCTCGCCGCGTCCGCCTCCGCCAGCGTGCGTTTCAGCCCAGCGCCCGGCCCGTCCTGCGCGCCCGTAGCGCGTTCCTTCCAGCGCCGTATTCCGCACGCCGCACACCGTCTCGCCGTAGCTTGCCTAGCGTCGGCCACCTTGCGCTTCTCCCGTCCGGCGGCTTGGTTCCGGCCGTGGGCGTGCGTCGAATCTCGGCCGTCCGGCGTTTGGCTCCGTCCGTGGTGGTGAGGTATTAATTCTAGTAACTTCCGCGTCCGTGACTGCGTCGCGTCAGGAGTGCGCGTGATTCTCTGCGCTATCATCTGAAAGAGCGAAACCCTAAGCCTCCTTTTGATTTTCTTGAGTTTTCTCTCCTTTGGGGCGCCATTCCCATAGTTTTCTTCCTTCATTTATTTCTTTAATTTAATTTCTTTGTCATTTGGAGATCTAGAACATAGATTCGAAGCTTGTTTCCATCAATTGCATTTGTAAGGATTTCTATGGTTTGATTTCTTCTCCATTTCTATTTCATTGCTTGTTCTTATTTATATGCTTCTTCATTGTTGATTTATATGCTTTGATTTATATGCTTTTATGTTGATTAATATTGCTATGGATTTATTTATGCTTGTTGTTGGATTTAGATATCAACTAAGGATTGACAACCCTTAGTTTAGATTTATCGCTTTCATAGTTCAACTAGGGATTGACAACCCCTGGTTTAGATTTATTGTTTTAATAGTTTAGCTCGGGATTGACAAACCCTAGCTTAGGATTGCTATTTATTTTCCGTACTTCAATTCCCGTATGTTTCAAACCCTCGTTGGCATTAGAATGTTTAGGATTTAATCGCTTTATGTGTATGACACGAACAATAGCCCTGTTAAGTTTTCCTTGAGAGACGACTTGGGTTAACTTATCACGCTACAATTACCTCGTACGATTGCGAGTGAATTTGAGTGTGTTTTTAGCTCGATCAATTTTGGCGCCGTTGTCGGGGAAAACTTTAGGCGTATTGTTTGTGTTGTTTGTTTTCTATATTTCTTTCCGTTCTGTTTGGTTATTTTCTCCCCCTGGTGCGTGTGATATTGTTTTTGTTGTTGGTGTCTGTTAATGCAGGGTTACCAGCAATACGAATATGGCCAAATAGGCTGGGGGGAGGAAAGTTCGTCGTATTGGGCAAATTCTTCTTACGAAGAAGGAGCCCAATTCGACCATGTTGAGGGATATCCACCAGTTTATGAGCAACAATATGGTTCGGGGTGGAATAACCAACCCGATTAGGGATGTTGGGATCCACAAAGCGTGCGGCCTCCACAACGACCCGGAATATTGGAACACACAACCTGATGAGCAACAAGCCTATGATCCATCTTGGGACCAACCACCTCCATTGCAGTACGAGGATCAAGCCTACAATCCATACTGGGATCCTCCACCTCCGCCTAAATATCCATATCCACAGCAGCCGCTTCCGCTTCCACCGCAACAGTACCCACAACAGCCGTATCCACCTCCGAGGCCGGCTTGGGAGGATAAGCTCACCAAAAAAGAAGGCATCCATTAAAAATGGATGATCATAACTCCACACTTGACGTGTTGAGATTAAAATGGTGCGGTGAATATCATGCTTAAGGAGGCTGTTGCAAGAGCGTGCGAGAGTGAGCATCAATTCTCGAGAATAAGGTAGGAGAGACACCGGAAGAGCCGTTGCAGCCATATGAGGTGGAAAGCGAAAAAGTGGTGAAGTCATACTGTCCCCACCAACCCGATCAAGCTCGACGGTCATTTCTCTTGAAAATGACCCAATTGTTGAGAATGGGGTTGAGAGGCACCAGACAGTCGTTGCAACCTCAAGAGGTGGGCGAGGAAAAAATGGCGTCATACCTTTCCCACACCATCGGATCGAATCGGGCGGTCACTTTTCTTGAAAGTGACCCGATTATTGAGAATGGGGTGGGAGAGACTTCGATGAGTTCTTTGCAACTAGAGGAGGTGGAAAGCGAGGAAGAATGGGCAAATGAAGTTAATAGCATGCCAGCGCCCACTCTGGAGGTGAAAGAACAATCCCAGCGCTTGGAGGGATGAAGAGAGGACGAAAAAGAGTGGGCATGTGAGGTTACAAGCATGTCAAGCCCACTGGAAGTGGAAGAAGCGCCTCAACCATTGAAGTATATGTTTCGAGGAGGAGGACAAAGTAGGACAAAGGTTGAGGTAAAATCTATAATATATCAACATCTAATTCACCAAAGTATTGTGCTTTGGGAGTTGAAAGTATCTATTTCTCTTTGGAGAATATGATGTTTGATTTGAGCTTAATTGATTTGATGCTTTGGTCGAGATGGTATTCCGATGCGGTGAATGGGACTATGGATAGTCCATTGTCAACCGGATACGTCGTGCTCACGACGTTAAATTGAAGTACTACAGGGAGTTATCCCACGGTTTTGTTTTCTTTTCTTTTCTTTCTTTCTCTTTTGTTTGTTTCGTCGTCTCCATTGTTTTCTTGCCCGTTTTTGTTCTTGTTTTCTTTTGGTTTTGTTTTTGCTTTTGTTTGTGTTTTCGTTTTTGTTTTGGTTTTGTTTGGTGCAGGGTTTCGGTGTGAACTATTATAGAGATTTGGGACGCGTAAGCCATGTAGTGAAGCAGTGATGCTCCAACTCTACAGCGCACACTCGTTATTGTCAGGGAAGTATCATCCTCTATGTCCCATTTGTGTTATAAATGTTTTGAGCAGGGGCGATGCTTTCGAATTAAATGTGGGGATAATTAATCAGTTTTGTGTGCTTATCTTATCTATTTATATGTTTGGTGATGTGCATTTGATGTGCATTTGTGCTTATGTTGATTTCTTGGAATCAGTATTGTTTATCTTGGATAAGTTAGGATTTTGATTTGTGCTGATTAAACTACATGGTATTGATCGGACTTTGATGTGATTCCGCTTCTCTTGTTGATATGTGATTAAAGTACAATGTGAATTGGTGAGATTGTGATTGATAGAAAATGAATAGGGAAAATTGATGTGATTTGTCCGACTAATGTTAGGGGTAGTGTTAACATTGTGGCCATCTATATACTTGTTTCTTAAAATAAAATAAAAAATAAAAAAATGGTGTGAAAAAGAAAAGAAGGAGAATGAAACTCGGTTTTGTTGAGATTGTTGAAATGGAGGATGGGATTACATCCCTCTTTCGTAAATTGAGAAATGGACATGGGAAACCACGATAGGAGACTCGAGTTCATCGAGTTCACCTTCGAATATTGTTCCAAAATCTGTTAAAACATTCTTTGTGCTTTAAAAGGAACTTGTTGCTAAAGATGACCACATTAGTTAGTTCACCCTAACGGAGAGTTGGAGTGCGGCGCAGAGGTTACCCTTTTATTTATTGGAAATCAATTGTCGTCCTAGATTTATTTCACATTATCTTTGAATTCGTAAACACCAAGTGTGGGGGAAAAGCAATAAGGTTTGATTGATTAGACTAAGTGTGAAGTTGCATGAATTATCTTCCATACTCTTATTAGTATAGACTTTGCTTGAGGACAAGCAAATGGATAAGTGTGTGCACATCAACTCTACAGCGCACACTCGTTATTATCAGGGAAGTATCATCCTCTATGTCCCATTTTGTGTTATAAATGTTTTGAGCAGAGGGCGATGCTCGAATTAAAATGTGGGGATGATTAATCAGTTTTGTGTGCTTATCTTATCTATTTGTATGTTTGGTGATGTGCATTTGTGCTTATGTTGATTTCTTGGAATCAGCAAAGATTTGAACATAAGATGTCGATCCTTATGTCTCAAAAGTCGAGTTAATATTCTCGAAGCACTTCATTTATTCTTAAGTACTTACTTACATGATAGCATGTGTTCACTTGAATCATAAGTCAATACTCCTCTTTTAATTATCGTGCTAATACGACAAGTCATCAGGCATAACCTACTAGGACGTAACTATAATTGTTAAGTCTAGTTAGTGGCTTGAGAATATCCTAATTTACCAATAATTATATGATTACCGACAATCTATAACGTAATAACGTTTAGAATAACAATAAGGTTAAGAGTCGAGGATAGACTCGGAGTAGGTGATTCATAATTGAAGTTCACCTATGAACGATGAAGTGATATAGCTTGGGAATTGGGAATGTAAGATAATAGAAATTATCTTAAAACAATCACATGAAATCATAAAGAAACCCTAAGTGGGGACTTAAAGTCTTAGTTTATAAGCGACCTTGATCGATAGAAAGAATCTAAACGCTATTTTCTTATGAAGGGTTTGATCATACGTGGTCGTGAGGAAGAACAACCACACCACGCTCATTTAGACTTACTAGCTTTGGATTAGCGGTGGGCTTTCTTGAAACAAAATATTATGCATAACTTTCAAGCATGATTTACAAAGCTTTATGAAATATTATCACATGAAATGTTATTGATTGCCAAATGTTTATGTTTTATTGTTATCCTATCGAGATTGATATATCAATGTGGTATGTGAATGTGTTGGTCCATAGCGTTAAAAAGGGTAACGATCGGATCCGACTTAGTTAAGGATTAACTCGGATTGTGTACACGTGTGTGTGTTAAGGTTAGCTACCTCGACCGATCACGGCGACTATGTGTGGTGGCCACCTCCATAGTCTTGTGAATGAATGAATGAATGATCGGATATGGAACAACGTGGATGAAATAGTCGGCGGACACTTTTGGAAAATGATAAAATGTTTGATAGGCATGAGTCTTTTAACTAAAATCCTCATGCGCTATTGTGGGCGATTAATAACTTTTGACAAAGAAAATGTTTTCGACAATGAGTCCTTGAGTACTTTTGTACTTAGCCACGCATCTCGTTTTGATGTGCGGGTTGAGCGAGATCGATGATGGGTGCGGTGGTGCGAGTAGCAGTTGTTTATGCTTAATTAGAAGGATTCTAGAACCTTGGGCATGCATCGTCATATGCATGTCCACACGTTTATTGCTGCCTAACTCTGATAATTTTTGATGTTTTGATTATAACTGCCTTTATACCGTATTGAATTTGAGGTCGTACCTCGTACTTTGAATCGTGCCCTGACTGGGTTATATTTGAACCTTGCACCTTTTGACGAGTCCTTCTGTGAGTTGGTATTGAATAGCTTATTCCTTGTTATTTTATGCGTTATTGAGTAGTTAAATGGTTAATTGCATTGATTAATTATGTTTATATCCATTGCTTTATCATCAGGTAACGATCCATAGGATCCGTACTTCATTGGGAAGTCGAATTCGTCACAAAGTGGTGTCGAGCACTTGTTAGCTCACGAACCCTAGAAATCCTTTCCTTGAATCCTAAGTTGAAAGTTGAGTCTAGAAATTATTTATGTTTGGCCGCTCTGACCTTGCACTCCATCGTCGTCCTGCTCAACGAGGAAGAAGGTAACTATTTCAACTAAAAGTTGTTTTGAAATGATGGAAGTATATGAAATGTTAATTGGAATTTCAATATTGCCTTGTTGGGAAGTTGAAAAATATTTTGGAAAATGGAAATTTTTGAAATTGAAAAGTTGTTTCAATTGATTGGTCGTTAGTTTGAAAGAAAGTTGCAAACTTTAGGGACTTGGTAAATGATTAAATGAGAATGCTTGATTATCGCACAATGTGTCGCGATTTGTGTTTACTGTTATATGCGAAGCATGATAGAAGCATGATGTAAATGAGTATGTTTCCCCATGAGAACATAGACTCTTAAGACGCATGATCCATTTTGCGCCAAACTTAGTATGAAAACATAAGGTATCCCCAATTGAACGAAATACTAAGGAAGAACGAGAATGTAGAAACCACAGAATCACAATCTAGCAGTTTGAGGATGAGAACGCGATGAGTCTACGATGATGAGCGATCGCTTAGCGGAAGTTAAATCTTGTTATGAGTCTAACCGCTCTGCGAAGGAATTCGAACATCATCGTGTTACCTCTATCGTAACAATAATGAAATGAATCAAGTATAACTATAGGGAAACATAAAAGGAAATAATGATTTGTAATTACATAATGAGAACGGATAGAATGTGATGCGATAACTCGAGTAACAATAAGAAATCCAAAACCCAATAAGATAGGGTGACCCCTTGAGCCTTTACCCGAAGGCTAGGCATCGATCGTTACCCTACTCTAAGAAACCATACCGTCTCTTCCCGGAGACCAAACCAAGAAAGTAATGCCATAAGGATTTGGGCATGTAGGTCATAGAATAATGTAGATTGCTATAACATTCTTTGTATAGGTGTTTATTGTGTACGTACATTCTTCTAGATACACCATTATGTTTACCGTGTCGACCATAGTGATACTTTCCTCTTGGATGGCTGGGGTGTGTTCACGACTAAGCCCTCTGTCCTCTAGGGCCACCCGAGGAGGTTATCGTTCGTCTTGCTCTACCGGATGTGCCGGAGGCGACCTTGGCGAGTTTTGGCGCACTTCACCGTCATTTGAGCTCTCGCACATGGCGGGGTACATCGCGTTATGACGGTGTACTCCGCGATCATGAGGCGCCATCCGGTGGCGGTGCGCCGTGAGATATCGGCGGACTACATTTACCGGCAGAGAGAGCTTTGACACGGAGGCGGACCTTCCTCGCTTTGCTAGCCACTTGAGCTATGTGTTCACGGTGTATGGGCTGCACCCGTGGGCGTATCTCCCTGCGGGAATACACTTGGCGCGACGAGATTCGAGTGGCTCCGTCCATGGGTGCCGTCTAGCGGTGATGGACCCGTGTTCTTACTGGCGATGGCGGGGGCATGTTCGGCGGGGCCTTCCGTCCCGATAGCTCACCTTCCCGGTCCTACCACGGTAGGATTCCATCCTCGCCATTGCGCCTGGACCATCACCGCTAGTCTTGCCATGCCGTCTCCACCTCCACTGCGGGCCCTTCCCTAGTCGGCCGCCGCCACCACTTTGAGTCTTTGGGCCCACGATCTTGTGAAGATTGAGGACCCGTGACATAGCTACAGTCCGTGAGGGGAACCGATGTCCGCCTCTTTGTTGCCCGTTTCCGGATGATGTTTATGAGGAGGTCATGGCGGAGATCCGCTGAACCTAGCTGCTATGGAGGAAGCCGGGGTTGCTAGAGACCGAGGCCGTGGTTCCCGCACACGGCAGCGAGGAAGACCCAGGAGGATCCATCGGCCGATGATGAGATGGAAGGGTGGAGAGTTCCCGTGCTTCCGATCCGACTCGGCGCATGGAGCCCTTTTACACTCGGGCGATCATAAATCTAGTTCTTAGGACTAGATTGTCTTTTATCTATATACCTTGTATATCTTTTGATGCATGCGGAAATGATAAGTCGTTCGACATGAACCTATTTTGATGACCACGGTGGCGTTAGATTTTTATGCGCACCGTGACTAGAATCTACATAGTGATCTTTGGTATTTGTTTTGGGCATCATACTACGAACACGGTCTTTGTAATCTTCAAATCTTGATGAAAGTCCTCGTGAGGCAATTGATATGATATGGTGATAGCTCCTCGAGAGCCTTTTGTTTTAATGTTACGATGTGTGGTGTTCGATGATGTGCTAGATTTATGCTCGTAATTTTATGAATACCGTGCTGATATGTATGCATTGATCCTGATGGATAGAATAAGATAATTTCTAATTACGTGTGTTTATAAAGGATAGGATGCCACCGAGAAGAAGAAATCGTGAAGTAACACCTGAGAGAGAAGACACTCCACCCCCACCACCACCGGCGAGACGGATTGAGGAACTATTCTTCAGGCAGAACCCACCAACCTTCAACGGTATTGGGAATCCCGTGGATGCTTAACTTTGGATTCACGCTCTGGAGCGAATCTTCAACTTCCTCCACTGCACCTCTCAGGAACGCTTGTCATGCGTTGCCTTCCAGATGACTGGTGCCGCCGACTTCTGGTGGGAGGCGAAGAGGAAGACTCTATTTGAGGAAGAGCTGGAAAATTTCTCCTGGGAGGAATTTAAGAAGGAAGTGTCTGAAAAGTACATTCAAAACTGGGAAAAAGAAAGAACATGAGTTCTACAACCTATGCGAGGAAAGGCGATGGTCACAGATTACGACCGTGCATTGCGAGATGTCGCGGTATCGCCTTAATTAGTCGACACCGCGAGGAGAGGACTGAGAAGTTTCGGGCGAGACTCCGTCACGAAATCAGTATCGTTAGCTGGTCACGGAAATTGGCGTGTCGTGAGGCCCTCGATCGGGCATTGGACATCGAGGCTGCTATGCACGAGGGCGGGATTATCATTGCACCCCCGAATCACCAAGGAGATCGTGGGAAGAGAAAGTGGGAAGGACCCCACCAGGACAAGGATCAACACCGCCGAGCCGACGCGGAGGCCATGGCAAGGAAATAACGTGCCATTTGGGCACGGGCAGGGGAATGGACACCTCATGGTACCCGCATCTGGCGGGGGAAACCAAAAATTTGTGAAACTTCCCGTGTGCCCCAGGTGCCATAGGAGTCATAAGGGGGCCTGCGCATTCACAAATGACGGATGCTTCAAGTGTGGCCAGAAGGGCCACTACTCGAGGCCCTACAGGATCGCCCGAGGAGGAAATGGCCGTCCCAATGTGCCCAACCAAGTCACGGTCCGGGCTATTCAAGCCCAACCGATCCAACAACAGCCCCGGTTCGATCTACCACCAAATCGCGACCATATCAACCACGGCGGCAGCGGCGACAACAAAAGCGACGACGCGAGCGAACAATACCGCCAGCCCCAACAACAACAACAACAACAACAACAACAACAACAGCAACAACCGTAGAAACCACAACAACATTATCAGCCACAACAGCCGCCCCAGCAAGCGAGGGAGACTCGCGCCTCAACCGGAAAGGAGTTCGCGAGCCGCCAAGGAGCGAAGGAAACTTGGCGGTATGGGAATACTCCTCCAATTACGTTATCCTCTTGTTTGATCTTGGCCTCGCATTCTTTTATTCTTTGAAACATGCGTGAGAACTTGGGATTAGATCTAGCCTTGTTGAACAAATTATGAGAATATCTTCTCAATAGGAGGCATAAGAACGGTGACCCACATATGCTCGAACCTAGAACTTGGACTAGGCTCACTTAAGGTCTTAACAGATAACCTTCACGTCATACCTACGACAGATGTGAACATAATCCTAGGAATGGATTGGTTAACCGAACATAGTGCGACTATCCTGTGTAATGAAAGGAAAATTTCTTTCCAACATCCCGAAGAGGAACCTACTGACCTTCACGGGATCAGCATGGGGAGAAGAGTCCCAATTATATCTGCACTATAAGTAAGGACGTTGCTGAACAAGACCGAGAACCATGCCTACCTCGTCTACCTCCAGGAGGAAGATCAGAATGAGAGGAGGATAGAAGACGTCCCGATCGTGAAGGAGTATCCCGATGTGTTTCCAGACGAACTACCAGGATTACCGCCAAACCGACAGATCGAGTTCACGATTGACCTCGAACCATGATCTGCCCTCGTGTTAAAAGCCCCATACCGGATGGCACCAAAAAAACTGGAGGAGTTGAAAATCCAGCTTCAAGAACTCTTGGAGTTAGGTTTTATTAGACCTAGTGTGTCTCCATGGAGAGCACCTGTCCTTTTCGTGAAAAAGAAGGATGGTACACTGAGGATGTGCATAGACTATCGAGAGTTAAATAGGATAACTCTTAAGAATAAGTATCCCTTACCCCGAATTGACGATCTGTTTGATCGACAAGGGCGAGTCTTTTCAAAGATAGATCTAAAGTCAAGATACCATCAACTATGGATTAGACCCGGAGGGCGTACCTAAAGCGGCTTTCCGTACAAGGTATGGTCATTTGAATTTATCGTTATGCCCTTTGGACTTACGAATGCCCCAACGGTATTTATGGATATCATGAATAGGGTATTTCACCCGTACTTAGACAAATTAGTCTAGTATTCATAGGCGATATCTGATATACTCAAGAATAACCGAGAACACAAAGAGCACTTGAGAGCGGTCTTGCAAACATTAAAGCAAGAGCAACTCTTCGCCAAGTTTAGCAAGTGTGAATTCTGGTTAGGCGAAGTGACATTCTTAGGTCACATCGTGTCCGCTGAGGGAATCAAAGTAGACCCCTCGAAGATTGATACAGTTCGAGAATGGGAATCACCAAAGAACCCGAATGAAATTCGGAGTTTCTTAGGACTTGCCGGTTACTATCGAAGATTTATCGAAGGATTTTCAACGATAGCCCGACCCATGACCCAATTGTTGAGGAAAGGAATCAAGTACACATGGACCGCAGAGTGCGAGGCTAGTTTCCAGAGACCGAAGGAGTTGCTGACGACAGCACCTATACTAGCAGTGCCTGAGGCAGATAAAGAATACACAATCTACACGGATGCTTCAAAGAATGGACTAGGATGTGTGTTGATGCAAGAATGCAAGATTATTGCTTATGCTTCAAGGCAGTTGCGCCTACATGAGTTGAACTATCCTATGCACGACCTGGAATTAGCAGCGGTCGTACATGCCTTAAAGATCTGGAGACATCACCTTTATGGAGTTAGATGTGAGATCTATACTGAACATAAGAGCACGAAATATTTCTTTGAGCGGAAAGATCTTAACATGAGGCGGTAGATGGTTAGAACTAGTGAAGGATTACATTGTGGTATCGATTACCACCCGAGCAAGGCTAATGTTGTAGCCGATGCCTTGAGTCATAAATCCACCCTAGTTTGGGATGTCTCCTCGATCGTGAGGAAATACTTATAAAAGAATTTCAAAGAATGAACATCGAAGTCATTGACCGTCTCGGCGATAGAGGATGTATTGCAACATTGATTGCAATCCTGGACTTAAGAGTCCGAATCTTAGAAGCTCAGAGGAAGAGCAAGAAGAAATACAAGCTAAGATCAAGGACAACAACCACAAGAATTTCAAAGAAGCAGATGACGTTTTGTTGTTGGCGGAGACGATGTGTGTTCGAAGGCGAAGAGCTTAGGGCGAGATCTTGAAAGAAGCCCATGAAACTTCTTACACACACCACAGAAACACCAAAATGTCCCAAGATGTCAAAGAGAAATTTTGGTGGGATGGAATGAAGCGAGGCGTAGCTTCATTCGTAGGCGTTGTTTGAAGTGCCAACGGTGAAAGCACTCCACCAACGACCGTATGGAACCTTACAACCGCTAGACATACCGGAATGGAAATGGGATGATATAGCCGTGGATTTTGTTACAGCTACCCAAATCACCAAGAGAAATACGCTATTTGGGTCATCATTGATCGTCGACCAAGCGCGCATTTTCTACCCATTCGATAACACATGGATCGAACAGACTAGCATACGGTTATGCGTTCGAGGTCATGCGTCTACATGGAGTTAGAAGACCATCACGTCGATAGAGATTCAAAGTTTACATTCAGATTACGGATGAGTTTACAAAAGGAATTGGGGACTCGACTACATTTCGATGCAGCGTTCCATCCACGCAGACGGACGGACGATCCGAGATGACTATTCAATATTTGGAAGACATGTTGAGAACCGTTGTCCTCGATAGAGAGAAAGTTGGGAACAAGTGTTGCCAACTTGTGGAATTCGCCTACAATAACGACTACCGGACAACAATTGGAATGGCCCGTCGAAGCTCTTTATGGAAAGAAATGTCGATCACCCTCTCTTTGGGATGAAGTGGGAGAAAGGAGAGTATTGAGGCCGACTACGTGGGAGAAATGATCGAAATTGTGAGGCAGATCCGCCAGCGGATCAAGGAGGCCCAAGGCAGACAAAAGTTGTGCGTCGACAAGCGTCGCATGAGCGCATTTTGGCGTGGAGACAAAGTCTTCTTGAAGATTTCTCCATCAAAAGGAATTGTGAGATTTGGAATAAAAGGGAAACTACGACCACGTTTCATAGGACCTTATGAAATTTTTGAAATGATAGGGCCAGCGGCTTACAGACTTACATTGCCGTCAAGTTTTGGAAATGTGCACAATGTGTTCCACGTTTCACAACTAAGGAAGTACATACATGACCCCAACCATGTGATACCGCCGACAGATATCGTCCTCGATGACAATATGAGTTATGTAGAACTGCCTACGGAAATCTTAAACCGACGTATCCAAAAGCTAAGGAACAAAGATATACCGTTAATGAAAGTTCTATGGAACACCATGGACAAGAAGAAGCAACACAGGGAGCTGGAATTAGCTATGAAGAAATACGGATCTCTTCCGAGGTTAGCAAATTTCGGGACGAAATTTATTTTAAGAGGATGGTATGTAATAACCGAAAAATTTAAAACTTTTATTAGTGATGTTTAAATCACTTATTTGTGGTTCTTAGACCTTAATTATGTTTAAGGTAACCAATGAAGCAATTAGAATCGATTTGGAGATCGAAAACTAGAGAAACCAAAACTAGTGACTAGTCTCTGGGATTAGGGTTTTCTGAATAACTGAACATAGAATGAAAGATCGAGAATGAATCTTGACAAAAGTTTCATTTCTAGAATCCTCTCACGAAAACATGTGAGAAGCGAAGAATGAGAATTTTGGACATACTTGCGGTCGATCTTAAAAGCACTATTCTGAGCGGATCAACTTCCAGTCCATGCTAACCATGAAAATTATTGATAAAAATTAAAATTATGAAGGAATATATTATTATGAATTTAGAAATTATAAGAATCAATTTCTGAAAGAAATTCCTGAAGAACTTAACCGAACGTTGGGAAAAATATACCGGGAAAACCCTAAATTGATCCGAATGATCCGGAACTCGAACCAAGGGTCTAAATCAATAAAATATGATTTATAAGACTCAAATAAATTATAAAAGCTCAAGAATTCAATAGAATTTGAATGAGCATAATTTAATCTTGACATTTGTTTTTCGCGATAACTTGGAATTGACTTATCGGACGTCGTCCGAACTTCATAAAATTTTTATAAACATTGAAATAAGTCATTTAAAGGCTATTTAAAAAATAAAACCTTAAGGTTCTGAGAAATCAATCGAAAGCGCGTTAAAACTTAAAGAGTTGGTATTAACACGCCAAAACGGGTAATTTGACCAATCGTCCTCCCAACCACCACCAAGACCAACCCAAATGAGCTAAGGACAGCCCTTTAGGCTGGCATACAACAGCTCTCACCTTCCATTACAGCCTCTCACATTTGGATACATTTTCTCTCTCATTTTCAAGATCCTCTTTTGTTCTTCACACTTTGTGACCTTTAATCATCCTTCTCAAACCCTTCCAACCTCCAAATAATTATTCTAAGACCATACAAAGGTAGTACTCATCATTCTCTCCATTTGTAATTGAGTGGAATTTTTTTTAGTTTTTTCTTGATTTATTTCACAAAAAACCCTAGTTTGCTCCTCAATTTTTTTCGTGACTTTTGTGCCATCAAATGCTCTCAAGCCATGAATGAAAAAATTCTTAGAATAATTTTCTAAGGCTGTAGTTAAAATTTCAGAATTTTTGGAGCATGTTTAATATTTTTTGATTTATGCTTTATTTCTTTTTATATGTGATAAAGCATGATTTTGTGAATATTATTTGATATTGTTGCTTGTTAATGTATTATAAGCATGTAGTATAAATATCATAATTTTCAGAATATTTTTGGAATTTATTTTGAAAAAGCCTTGAGTTTTGAGCTTGATTTAAGCCATGGTTTGATTTTTCTTTTTGAAATATAGTTTAGATATGATGTTTAATATATGATGTGAACATCATATAAAAATCTTGGAATTTTTGAAACACATCTCCTATTTTATTTTATTTTATTTTGACCGAATACATATATATATTTTTAGAGTATTGTTTGATTTTTATTTGTTGGAAATGGTTGACATTGTAGGGAAAACCGAGGTTTAGCCCTCTCCCGAGGATCTATCTTGGATGTTTAATTTACCATACATTGATTATATACCTAGCATGCACCTATATAATTAATTGCAACACGTTGGGGTTTTCTCGTGTTTACCTTTGAATCTGTCGAGGCGGAATGGATCGAGACTCGTGCTTTGACCTTCGGGATGTATCCGGTTGCCCAATCTCCAGCGTCGAGTGAGGGCGATCTATGGAGAATGCTTGGAAAATCACCCTCAAGCTCTCGAGAATTTTGAAAATCTCTCAAAGGATGAACCCTCAAATTCTCGAAAATAATGATGATGATTATTAATCATTGACCGATTTAATCTCTTACCTCATATTTATAATGCATTACCATAATCTATATGAAAATTACCATAATCCTATATGGAAATTACCATAATCCCATATGGAAATTACCATAATCCTTTATAGAAATTACCATAATCCCGTATGGAAATTACCATAAACCTTTATGGAAAGGATTATTACCATAATCTTATATGGAAATGATCTATGCATATCCATAAATATAATAATATCCTTATAGGATAAAGATAATCAAATCCTTGCCTTGTAGAGCATAGGGGGCCGATTTTGCCTAGCTTACGGGCTGGATGGACAAGCAGGGGATCAAATGCGAGGAATAAAGATGAGTCTCAAATAAATAAATTATCTTATGTTCGACCCGAACATAAATTAATTTATAAACATTTATTCATGCCACTAGAGAATAAATCTTGACTTACCCTTTATTACCGAAGTTGAGTCGAGCTTGCACTTAGACATTACGAATCTCCGTATTTAAGATATCGAGCGTCCATTAATTATTTATAGCAACTGACCGCTTAAAATAATTAATATCTTCATTCTTAAGTAGTACCACTCAACCTTATTATTGTACTTGAGCTAACTCAACTGCGGGGTTTAGTACAATAAACCTTTGAGCTCCTTAAGGGGCGTCATCATCCTAGCGGATACGGTGACTCGATCTGAGATAACTAGCATGACATGACCTTTGCCACCCAAGACGCGGAGAATATTGGGTTAGAACATATAACCTCACCCATAACAAGTCAAAGTGATGGTGCAACTCATACTCACCTAATACCTTATCGAGGTTTAGATCATCGTAAGTCACGAGATCTTGGTTCTTCACGACGGTCGGATAGAAGAACCCGTCTCATCGTGATCCTTGATACGTCGAGCGTACCCGGCATAGACAAGCAACCAAGTCAAGTCACTTCTTATCTATACCGTAGCTATACCGACAACTCGTCCTCAAGTTGTCTCGGTGTGAAACTTTTATGTCTCATTAAGCTTGACCAATCATCGACACGTGATCTTCTACACAACTGTATGATCTAACTTATATATGAGATAAGGGGACACGGATATATGCGATCAAGTATTCAATTCGGATAGGAGATTGTAATAGTGGTAACATGAAACGTTGTATACAAGCTCAATCATCGCTTTCGGTATCTAAATCCAACAATCTCCCACTTATACTAAAGCAAACTTTTAGTATACAATGTGTCTCTACTAGGTATTACAAACAAAACCATCACTTTGCTTCTCCCACTTATACAAAGTTTCCTTTCTAAGTGGGTGCCATCAAGCGCAATCGAGTCCTCGAACATGCACTTCGTAGACTTTTTGCGGCAGCTCTTTGTGAATGGATCCGCTAGGTTATCCGTCGTATCAATCTTTTCAATCAAGACGTCCCTCGTCTAACGATTTCTCGTATGACATGGTACTTTCTCTCTATGTGTTTGGTCGCCTTGTGGGTCCGTGGTTCCTTCGAGTTTGCCATCGCACGAGTTATCACGATGGCTATGATACTCTTGGGCAAACCGGTACCACACCTAGATCCATGAGGTAGTTCTTGAACCATCTGAGCCTCCTTAGAAGCCTCCGGCGGCTACATATTCGACTTCCATAGTAGAGTCCGCAATGCATCATTGCTTTGCACTCCGCCAGATCGGCTCCACCTCCCAAGGTAAACACATAGCCGAGGTAGACTTTTTCTCATCACGGTCGACTTGGAAATCCAGTGCAGATAACCCAAAGGCATTAGACTATCTCGCATGATAAACTAGCCTATAATCTCGAGTCCTTTTCGGTGCTTGAGTATATGCTTCTTCTTGATCAATGAGCTTGTCGAGGTTAGATTGATATCTAGCTACTATGCCTACCGCATAGATAGCGATATCGGGCCTCGTGCATAGCATTGCGTACATGAGACTTCCTACGGCGGAGCGTAAGGAACTTGTCTCATTTCTCTATCTCATTCGCGATCATAGGTGACTGCTGTCAGAATAAATGAACACCATGTGCGAAAGGCGGCAATCCTTTCTTGGCGGTGCATACTAAAGCGAGTAATCACGGTATCAATGTAAAGCGTCGAGATAAGCTCAACATTTTCTTCTTGTGATCTCGGTAAACCTTGATCCCAGAATGTCTACTGCATCTCCTAAGTCTTTCATTTGAAGGCGATCGGATAGCCAACTCTTTCGTCGATAATGACTTCACGTTGTTGCCAACTAGAAGAATGTCATCTACATAAAGTGCAAGAAATACCACATCATCGTTGACATCTAATCGATACACACAACTCTCGCTAGGCAACCTGGGTAAATCCATAGGACTTTACCACCTCGTCAGCGTAAGTTCCATGATCGGGAGGTTCGCTTAAGTCCATAAATGGACTTCTTAAGCTTCCATACTAGATGCTCTTCACCCTTTACCACATAACCTTCGGTTGCTACATATAGATGTCTCTACCTTCCTTAAGGTAACAGTTTAGAAAAGCGGTTTTAACATCCATTGCCAAACCTCTAGGTTTGAGTGGGCTGCTATGGCGGAAGAATTACGATGGACTTGAGCATTGCTACGGCGAAAAGGTCTCATCGAAATCGATGCCCTCAATCTGAGTGTACCCTTTCGCCACAAGCACGGCTTTAAAAGCGAAACCTCTCCATCGGAATCTCTCTCCTTTTGTATATCCACTTCACGCCTATGGCTTCCTTGCTATCTGGTAGAGGTGTCTTTCATATACATCCATAGCGGTTATGGACTCCATTTCTAAGTCCATAGCGGTGTGCCATGATCTTGCATCAATGTCTTGTATCGCCTCCTTGTATGTCCATGGGTTGATTATTGCCTGTTCGTTTCCTGGGACTAAATCCGAAGATTCTCCCACGAACATAAATCGCTCGGGTTGACGAACAACCCTCCCACTACGACTAGGTTCTACAGGCACTATGGCAACGGTGGGTGCGAAACTTGTGGTTCTCTATCTTGCACAACTTCTTTGGGTAGATACCACATGCGGTCGGTATCTCCGGTGGAACTTGACCTACTTCAATTTCTTGATGTATCGGTGTCGATCCTCCCACTAGACTCGACATCTCGTACCTTTGGCCTAATCGGTGGTGGAATCGACCATCTTCTAATTCTTGAAGAATGATTTCAACTTTGGACTTATGATTCTTCATATAATCATCTTCTAAGAATCGGGCATTAGTCTAATAATGACCTTCCGATCCTTAGGACTATAGAATAAACCACCTTCGTTCCTCTAGGATATCAATAAACGACCTTGCGTCGGATCTAGCCTCCAACTTGTCGTACCTTCTTGTTCATGTGTGTTTGGGATCGCCCCATATCCTTATGTGGCTTAAAGCGGGCTTCGCCCAAACCACAACTCGAAGGGGTCTTTCGACTGACTTGGATGGTACTAGATTTAGCAAGTATGCGTCATTTCTAAGGCATACCCCGAGCGAAATAAGCGATGTTGCATAACTCATCATTGATCTAACCATTTCTAAAAGAGTCCTATTTCTTCGCTCTGACACACCATTTTGCGGTGGTGTGCCCGGTGAAGTGCGCTGGGAGGTAATCCCATACTTCACTAGATAGTCCATGAACTCGTTACTGAGGTATTCGCCACCGCGATCAGACTGCAGTGACTTGATACTCTTACCAAGCTTCGTCTCCACTTCCACCTTAAACTCTTTGAATTTCTCAAAGCATTCAGACTTGCGGTGAAGCAATTATACGTATCCGTACCTTGAGTAATCGTCAATGAAAGTGACAAAATACTCGTACCCTCCACGAGCTTGTGTGGACATCGGTCCACACAGGTCAGAATGGACTAACTCTAACATTTCTTTGGCTCTATAACCCTTCGCTTTGAAGGGTCTGGTCGACATCTTACCTTCTATCACGAGATTCGCAGACTAGGAATGGAGTAGCGTGAGATTACCCAACGCCCATTCTTAGCGGTCTTTGGATCCTATTTAGATTGATGTGACCTAATCTAAGATGCCGGAGAAATGTGGTGTCATCTTCTGAAGAAAACTTTCTATTTCTAGGGTTTGAAGAAGATACAACATAGTTATATGTATTATGTTTTGCGTAAATAGTATAAGCGAATTATATAAAGTGCCAACACGAGATAACCGTCATTTCTTATGATAGAAACACCACTATCAAAAATAACAGATTATCCATGAGTAAATAGTTTCAAACAGAAACAAGGTTCATGAAAATCGGCACATATAAACGTCTTTTAAAACTAAAACTGTTTTCTCAAAACATAAAGTAACATCTCCACCGCAGCGGCCTCGACTTTCGCGCGTTGCCCATGGAGATCGTTATCTAGCCATCATTCACTCCCTTGTGCGAGGAACCCACGCAAGGTGTAACAAACATGATCGATCGCAGACCGTGTCTACTACCCAAGAATGGGTAGAACAAGTCGCTAAACATGTTTCCGTTACTAAAGCAAATGGCGTACCTAGAGCCTTGAGCATAGGGCACTTGGCCTCCAATGCCCGATCTTACCGCACTGAAGCACTTGCCCTTTCCTGGCTTCTTTAAGCCTCGGTGGTATGCATGTTCTTGTTCCCATTACTCCCACTATTTCCTTGCCTCTACCACCTTTGGTGCCCTTTTCTTTTCCATTTTCAACGGAAAATTTGGGCCCCTAGATGTGCTAGCAAGAGCATGTGCTCCTTTACCCATGACTCCTTCCGCGCCACGAGATCATTAAACAACCGACTAAGTGTATACTCGGTCTTGCTCATGATCGCGTTCACACTAAAATTCTCAAAAGACTTGGGCGGTGTGTTAAGGATGATATCGACCTTGGCCGGCGTCAATACCTCCTCCCAACCGATCAAGGCATCCATGAGATGAGTCATGTGGGAGACATGTTCATGGACCGAACTTCCTTCTTCCATCTTACATGCAAGATTTCTCTCATTGTGTGGGCGGGTGTCCGATCCCACCGCCCAAACTTACTCTCGAGACTTGACCATATTTCAGTCGCGTCTACCATCGATTGATGCTGCAGCTGCAAGCCTTTGGACATTGTAGTCATCATATAGCATTTGGCCATATTGTTCGACTTATGCCAAAGTCTGCTTGACTCTCGCTGCTCATTAGTCGATGCGTCAGTAAGGGCATCGGGTTTAGGAGTAGTGAGAACAAACATGTGTTCTTCAGCGATAAGAACATATTCCATGTTTCGTTTCCACTCGATAAAATTTTGACCGGATAATGGATTTTGTGCGAGCATATTGATAATCGGTGTAAGAGACATATCTGAAACGATAATGTAAACACATAAGCATACGATCGCACATAATTCGTAACAATAATATTGTAACCTTTTGATAAAACAATATTAATTGAAACCTCCAATCGCCCAAGGAATCCCACATGCAAGCCACGCGTGTGGACGTTTACACATGAACCCCTCGACCAGACTAAAATATACATTTTAGTCGTTTAATTTCAATCCATGTCAACTTATCCTTATGACAAATGAAATTAACGATTGGACCTTTCTAGACCACATCACTATCGCAAGAAGGGACTTCGCGGGAAGTTGTACTTGAGGTGATGTCTAAGCAATGACCACAATTTTAACAGCAGAAAATGAATTCTTAGAATTGGCATACTCACTCGGACCATACCGCTTCCAATTCAAATTCTTTTGTTATCTCATTTTATATCTATCTCTAGAGAACTTATGAAAATCGCACATGCAAGCCACGCGTGTGGGCGTTTACACATGAAACTCCCACTTTCAATAGATTTAAAATGTTTTATTTAGAAATCTCATCTAACAAACTTATGATAAGCAATCTGCAAGCAAGCCACACGTGTGGGCGTTTACTCACAAAGTCGTCTCACTTTGTTTAGAGATCAAAAAGTGGAGGTCTTGACATTTTAATTTTAAAAATTAATTTGTCGGGTTGCTTGCTTAGTCTTTTGTTCAAAAGGTTTGTCCATGCGAGATCACGTAATCTAGCATGCTTGTCTATAGAACTCGACATGTAAAACATGCTCGCAGTAATTCTAAAATATGCTTGAAAACGCGATAAACCTAGCATGCTTACTATGCGCATCCAATTACGAAAACACGTAAGGTTTGTCAGCGTAATTTAAACATACATAGCATGCTCTTGCATTATTTAAACATCCACGACATGCAATGAACGATAAAAATAAAATAAAAATGTTCATCGTGGCCCACTCGTGGAATCTGCACTTTCCTGCCTAATCTATTACATAGAATTGCAAAGTACAAATCTTTATAATCTTGAAAATGGGCCTCGCGTGCACGGGCACGGACGGATTCAGCAGGCCTCGCGTGCGGGCGCGGACGAACTCGTCAAAGCGAGTTCGGGTGGAAAAGCGGATGCGGCTCGGCCCCGTCACGCGGTGCGTCTGCAGCGCCGTGCGCGCTGCGTGCCGTCGCCCGCGCGTCGCGACCCGTTTTCCGTCGTCTCGATCTGGCCGCTTTCGTCTTCGTTTTACTTTTACGGATAAGATTTACGGAAAATAAATCTAATCTAACCACGGATTTTCTCGTGGTGAAAACAAAACCGACAAAATAAAAGCGAGCCACGATGAGCGAAAGATTGACAATTAATATATTGCGCGTAATAATCAAGCGTGAATTAATCAAGCGAGGCGAATCACGATCCCGGGCTCGATACCAGTGTAGGAAAACCGGGGTTTAGCCTCTCCCAAGATCTATCTTGGATGTTTAACCATACATTGATTATATACCTAGCATGCACCTATATAATTAATTGCAACACGTTGGGGTTTCTCGTGTTTACCTTTGAATGCATCGGCGGAATGGATCGAGACTTGTGCTTTGACCTTACGGGATGTATCCGGTTGCCCAATCTCCAGCGTCGAGTGAGGACGATCTATGGAGAATGCTTGAAATCTCTCAAAGGATGAACCCTCAAATTCTTGAAAATAATGATGATGATTATTAATCATTGACCTAGATTTAATCTCTTACGTCATATTTATAATGCATTACCATAATCCTATATGGAAATTACCATAATCCTATATGGAAATTACCATAATCCCATATAAATTACCATAATCCTTTATGGAAATTACCATAATCCCATATAAATTACCATAAACCTTTATGGAAAGGATTATTACCATAATCTTATATGGAAAGGATCTATGCATATCCCATAAATATAATAATATCCTTATAGGATAAAGAGAATCAAATCCTTGCCTTGTAGAGCATAGGGCGTCGATTTTGCCTAGCTTACGGGCTGGATGGGCCACCAGGATCAATCTGAGGAATAAAGATGAGCCTCAAATAAATTATTTATCTTATGTTCACCTGGAACATAAATTAATTTATAAACATTTATTCATGCCACTAGAGAATAAATCTTGACTTACCCTTTATTACGAAGTTGAGTCGGGCTTGCACTTAGACTTACCCTTTATTACCGGGTTGAGCCTAAGCCAGACATTGCGAATCCCGTATTTAAGATATCGAGCGTCCATTAATTATTTATATAATCATTGCTTAAAATAATTAATATCTTCATTTCTTAAGTAGTACCACTCAACCTTATTATTGTACTTGAGCTAACTCAACTGCGGGGTTTAGTACAATAAACCTTTTGAGCTCCTTAGGGGCGTCATCATCCTAAGCGGATACGGTGACTCGTCTGAGATAACTAGCATGGCATACAAAACGCCACCACCCAAGATCACGAAGAATATTGGGTTAGAACATATAACCCTCACCCATAACAAGTCAAAGTGATGGTCAAGAACTCATACTCACCTAATACCTTATCGAGGTTTAGATCATCGTAAGTCACCGAGATCTTAGTTCTTCACGACGGTCCGATAGAAGAACCCATCTCACTTGTGATCCTTGATACGTCGTAGAGGCGTGCAAAGATAGACAAGCAACCAAGTCAAGTCACTTCTTATCTATACCGCAGCTTTATCCGACAACTCATCCTCAAGTTGTCTCGGTTTGTGAAACTTTTATATCTCATTAAGCGACCAATCATACGGACTTACGTGATCTTCTACACATCGTATGATCTAACTTATATATGAGATAAGGGGACACAAATATATGCAATCAAGTATTCAATTCGGATAGGAGATTGTAATAGTGGTAACATGAAACATTATATACAAGCTCAACCATACCGCTTTCAAGGTACAAATCCAATGACATATGGTGTTTAAGGTATGATATGAACATCATATATTAACCTTGAATTTATTGAACACCTCCTATTTTCAAGAGAAACCGTGAGCTATATATATATATAGTGATTTATTTGATTTTTGTTGTTGAGAATAATAGGATGTGTGATATTATAAATATTAGTTGATGTTTAATGTTAATATTACATGTTATTGCATTATATAACCATATTGTGAAAGAATGAAATTATTGAATGTGTATATATATATATATATATGTGATTACCGAAAATGAATAAGGGTGAAAAGCATAGATTTAATTTTTAATGCATGATATGAAGTGATATTTCATGTTTAGTATATGGTATGAGCATGATATAATTTTTGTGGAATTTATTGAACACCAAATCTTATTAAATTGAAATTGCCGAAAGCTTGAGGATTTTAACCTATGGGTTGAAATTTTATATGATAATATTGGGTTGGTAATTAAATTCTATAGTATGATAGGAGTATAACATGATTTTATTGGAATTTATTGGATACATATGCTAATTGTTGCTAATTATCGAAAACGTAACAAAGTGGCTAAGTATGGGTTTAATCCTAATGTTAAATGATGATATGATAGTGAAAGTAGAAGCTTAGAATGAATGGTTGTGATTATAGTGAATGAATGGAACACTTATGCACACATACACAATGATTGTGTATTATGTTAGAAATTAGGGTTTCTAATGTTTTAGTATAGTTTATGTTGTGTATGGTATTGTTGGTGTTGGATGTTTATGTTTATGTTAAAATCGACAAACCAAAACCCAACGTAAACAACATAATACTATATGTATAAGAATCCAAAAGAAATCGACCAATTTCGATAACTTAAGAATGAACCAACGAGAATCGAAGTTCGACATAAATTAGGGTTTGCTACTATTAAAATAATACTCAAGCGTGAGTTCCTAAGTTAGAAAAGCCAAAAGCCGAGCTACGCCGTTGATACTCAATAACGACAACCCAATACGATATTAGGTGAGCGTTAAAACAACTCGATAACGAATAACGATTATACGACATATGTAATCTTCGACGAGTTAAGAGAAACTAACAATGTCTTAATGTGTAAGCAAAGATTCGAACATAAGATGTCGATCCTTATGTCTCAAAAGTTGAGTTAATATTCCCGAAGCACTTCATTTATTCTTAAGTACTTACTTACATGATAGCATGTGTTCACTTGAATAATAAGTCAATACTCATCTTTTAATTATCGTGCTAATACGACAAGTCGTTAAGCATAACCAATTAGGACGTAACTATAATTGTTAAGTCTAGTTAGTGGCTTGAGAATATCCTAATTTACCAATAATTATATGATTACCGACAATCTATAACGTAATAACGTTTAGAATAACAATAAGGTTAAGAGTCGAGGATAGACTCGGGAGTAGGTGATTCATAATGAAGTTCACCTATGAACGATGAAGTGATATAGCTTGGGAATTGGGAATGTAAGATAATAGAAATTATCTTAAAACAATCACATGAAATCATAAAGAAACCCTAAGTGGGGACTTAAAGTCGTAGTTTATAAACGACCTTCGATCGATAGAAAAAATCTAAGAAACGTTATTTTCTTATGAAGGGTTTGATCGTAAGTAGTCGGCGAGGAAGAACAACCACACCCTGCTCATTTAGACTTACTAGCTTTGGATTAGCAGGTGGGCTTTCTTGAAACAAAAATATTATGCATAACTCAAAGCATGATTTACAAAGCTTTATGAAATATTATCACATGAAATGTTATTGACTGCCAAATGTTTATGTTTTGTTGTTATCCTATCTTAGATTGATATATCCAATATGGTATGTGAATGTGTTGGTCCACCAATGATTAAAAAGGGTAACGATCGGATCCGACTTAGTTAAGGATTAACTCGGATTGTGTACACGTGTGACCTGTGTTAAGGTTAGCTACTCGACCGGTCACGGCGACTATGTGTAGGTGGCCACTCCATAATCTGTGAATGAATGAATGATCGATATGGAACAACGTGGATGAAATAGTCCGGCCGAACACTTTTGGAAAACGATAAAATGTTTGATAGGTATGAGTCTTTTAACTGAAATACGCATGCGCTATTGTGGGCAGTTAATAACTTGTAATATTCCAAAGAAAGCGAATATACGATTACGGTATTCAACCCGTAATTGGGTTTTGCCAGTATATTATGTATTTACGACATCGAACCTTGTGTTTTCGATACGATATCGTTATAACGAATTCCTTTTCATAATTCACTAAGGATTGTGAATTAAAGGTTGAAATATTACGAAATGATTCGTCGATATTTTTTAACGTCAAACGCAGATCGAGCGTCGCCTTTTCATAAAATTTTACGAGCGGTAAGCTTGGAATTAATTTCCATCCTAATTCCTTTATTAAAGGAATATATTTATTTAGTAAGTGTGAACTTATGCGACCATTTTGAGATGAGTCGATTTTGAGCGTTTGAGGCGTTTTGAGCGTCGGCGTCTGAGACGATTTGAAAAATGAGTTTAATGCTCAGGAAATTATAATAATTAATTTCCTATTATTATTTTATATAATTACAGTATTAAGGATTATTAAAATCAATATTTGAGTTATTAAACTCGATTATTTCAATTTGTAATTTCGAAAACCCTAATCTTATAAATAAGGGTTTTATCACATGAAATGATACCATTAAATTATCCTATGGTATCTAAACTTTATAATATAATATATATGAGTGTTATTAAGCTATGAAATCAGTTTTTGGAGCATTAAAACTCGATAACAAATTTTTATAAATTTCGAAATCTAATTTTCGAAATTAGGGTTTCTTATGCATAAATTAATGCTATAATTTTATTCTATGCTATTATTCAATATCTAAATTATATATTATGATATATATGTGTACATTTGGATCGAAAATAGCATGAGTATCAATAATAGGTGTGATTTGTATTTATATACCTATTTTTCCAAATTAAAATCGGTAATTTCGAATTTGTGTCCTTGGGATGATTTAATTATTTTTATGGCATGTATTATATATCTATGAACTATACTAGGATTAATACATTGTATTATGGTACAAAAATAAATTAAATCCTACCCCTACACACCCTAAAACCATAGACCAACACCCTCATTAAACAAGGCGTGAGCTCCATTTATTTTCTACCCAATGCATGGCTTAGCTTTTAAACCTAGCCTAATCATCACATAATCCTCATCATTTGGCTGCAGATTTTAGCCATTCTCTTGGCCAAAAAAATCGAGAGAGAGAGGGTAGATACTAGGGGGACTCTTCCACTTCAACACCTCACTATCATTATACACCATCACTCCCATTTTTGAACTCCCATTTTCCTCTCCACTCTCTCCTTTCTTCAGCCAAGAACCGAGCCAAACACCCCCATTATTTTCAGATTTTCTTCCATTCTTCTTCTCCATTTCTTCTCCAAACATTTATACTATATTGTTTCTTGTGAATCAATACCATATCCAAGGTAAATAAGGACCATTAGTAACGATTTTTCACCCCATTTATTCTGAAATTTTCGAACTGTTTTATATATATATATGTTGTTGTGTTCGAATGCTATATGTATGTATATGTAGGTTTTAATGTTCTTGAGCATGAGAATGTTGTTCTTGATGATTTATTTGAAAAATATATGAAATGTATGCTTAGATAATCATATGTTGTTGTTCGTTTGATTTTTGAATGGATCTAGCATGCTATATTATTTTCGAACCATATAGTATGTTTGAAATAATTTTTGAAAATGTTAAAAATACATATGAGATGACCGAATGCTTCCCAATAATTTCTAAGCATGTATTATTGATCTATGTTATGATTTAAGACTATAGTATGTTATTTAAAATTTTTGGAAAACCCTAGCTAATTATTTCATGAATGCCGTGAGCATGTATGTACCATACCTTGGTGTATAAATTTTATTTTAAGCATGTGATGACATATAAATGCTTCAATGTATTGTTTATATGTTATATGATTTAATTAGAATTTTTAAAAATCAAAGGCATGATTTTAATCAATACTAGTGAGCATTTGGGAAAAATATGTTGATGCATGATTTTATTTTTGAACATGTAATGGTGTTTTAATGCTTTAATATATTATTTATGCATTGTGTAAATTAATTAGAATTTTTGGAAATCAATTACCTATTTAAATCAAATAAACCGAAAGCTTACAAGCTTATATGGTGATGATTTAATTAGTTCTTGATGATTATATGATGTTATATTAATATACTATAGTGTATAAACATAGTATATAATTATTGGAATTTTTGGAAACCAAATGCTAAAATAAATCGAAAAAGCCGAGAGCTTACAAAGCTCATATGGTGACGATTTAAATTATTTTGGTTGATGTTATAATGTTACAATGTTATAATATAATTTTTATTGATGTTGGAATTTATTTAGAATTTTTAGAAATTGTTTGCTATTTATTTGGTAATTATCCTATTAATACCGTGAATATTGTTACATATTGTGAAATAAATAGTTATGAATAACTATGGGTTATATAAATATTATATACTGATGTTGGGATGTTATTATAAGTATATATCAATTTTGGGAATTTTTGGATGATTATTCCCTATTATTGTGAATTAGTGAATATATATATGTATATATATAAATAATTAGCAAACAGTATTATATGAATTTCATAAATTCATATTCTGGACCATAGTGTATAATAATACACTATATTAATTTAGAAAAATTTTCAAAGGTCATTTGGTATTTTTAAACTAATTATCGAAAATATCGATAATTAATAAGGATTTTAAAATCCTTTTTAAAACAGTTTATTTATGAAAATTTACTAAAATGATATTCTGGACAGTTTTAAATTTTACAAAATTTTATAAACATAGATTGCTATGTTTGAGACGAACGTTCATTTTATAACGTTTTAAAAACCAAAATACGATTTTATTTATAAAAAGAGGTATTAAAAATGCTAAAATAATCATAAGTCCTTGATTTACAAGATAAATCGAGCAATAGGACTTTACGTTTTCAAATCGATCAAATTCGATTTATAAAATAAAATAGTAAGAAGTTACTATTATTAAAGGTCAAAATCGTTGACCTTGTTGATCAATGTTGACTTCGTTGACTTTCAAGTCAAACGTACGATTTTACCTTTATAAATACGTCAGTACGCGTAAGATATACTAATTGAGTATGATACCTCATTAGTAAGAAAGGATTTCACAAATGAAATCCATATATCGAAAAATGTACTTATACATTGAAAGTATCTCGAAGAACGAGAACAAGTCAATCGTACACGTGTTAGAAACGTATTGAATTCACTAAGGAATTCAGTCTACATCGATATGAAATATCGAAGTTTATCTTAGTTTTCAAAAGTCTCGAAAGACTTGAGCGACGTACTAAAGCCCGTTTTTCTGAAAGGTGTGGGACCTAAACGCAATGACGGGATTTTGACGAGCGAGCGAACTCAGACTTTAACAACGAACCATAGTCCGGTGGGCTTCCTTTCTTATCTTCAAAATGTGGGCTTCCTTTCTTATCTCAAAATGGGCTTTATCTTCAAAAATATGACTTCTTGTCATACCAAATGAATTTATTTACAAAGACTTATACTACTGTTGTTTATCAAATGTTTCTTGCAGACACCGCCAAAATATTTCGTTTTGTGTATGGATCCTATCTGTTATGCGGGGTAAATTTGTGGAGATGGTTGGAACTATTATATCATTTGTTGTGGTAGCACCCAACCTTTTAATGTCGGGTCTGTCTTCGGATGATAAATGCCCGCTAGGATTGGCGTGAAGGTTGGAACTATACGTGTTAACATATGCTTGCAGAGAGTGACTGTTTGCCGACGGGATTACGGCGGTCACGGCGTCAAGATGGAGGCATCCTCTCGACGCTTATTTATTTATTATTATTATGTATTGTGACTATGAGATATGGACCATACACACCAAGAAAATGCTCGGCCGAGCTATGTTTACGAACTGAAAATGATTTGGTAAGCACAAGGCATTTTAACTAAAACCCTTGTGACTTACCCAATATTGGCAGCGTAATCCAAATCTATCAAATGTTTTTGGCATGAGTCCACTAAGTGCAATTTCTTGTACTTAGCCCTGCATATTTGTTTTTAAACGTGCAGGTTGAGCTCTGATGGTGATGATGGGGAAAGTGTTGAGGAGTCCAGTGTCCTTGACCGGTTTAATTGAATTTGTGGTTTATACCTTGAATGCATATCGTCATATATGTATTCACACACTTTCCGCTGCTATACTCTGAACTCCTTTATTTATGCTTTATGTTATGAACTATCGAGGTCCATCGGATCAGGCCAAGTTTTGGGGTCCGATGGCCTAAACCTTTTTCAAAAACATTATAACGTCACTTCATATTCTACTCAAGCATGTTAATTTGTTCTGTGTATCTTTATTTTACCCGTATAACCCCCTAAAATACTACTCCTAGTATTAGTCGCCCTCCAGTCCGGGTTGGTCCGGAATGGGGTCGTGACATAACTTTTGACAAAGAAAATGTTTTCGGCAATGAGTCCACTGAGTACTTTTGTACTTAGCCCTGCATCTCGTTTTTCATGTGCATGTTGAGCAAGGATCGATGATGGGTGCGAGGTGGTGCAGAGTAGCAGTTGTTTTATGCTTAATTAGAAGGGATTCTAGAACCTTGGGCATCCATCGTCATATGCATGTCCACACGTTTATTGCTGCCTAACTCTGATAATTTTTTATGTTTTGATTATAACTGCCTTTATACCGTATTGAATTTGAGGTCGTACCTCGTACTTTGAATCGTGCCCTGACTGGGTTATATTTGAACCTTGCACCTTTAGTGACTCGAGTTGGTATTGAATAGCTTATTCCTTGTTATTTTATGCGTTGTTGAGTAGTTAAATGGTTAATTGCATTGATTAATTATGTTTATATCCGCTGCTTTATCATACCGGTGACGATCCATAGGATCCGTACTTCATTGGGAAGTCGGGTCGTCACAGCCGTCGCCCCTCTTGGCCACGGATTGGTGGTCAACGGGCTACCTTTTGGCTATGGGCCCTTTAGGTTTTGAGTTCCGGGCTATGCATTCTACTAAAGTACCGATTCCGTTTTTCTGTTTTTTGCGTTTCTGCATATCGGGATGTTTTTCGTTGTATCGAGTTTTCTAAAGGAAGTACATGCTCGGGTTATCCATTTTCAACATGGTTTGTCATTCCATGTTTCTCGTTATGCATATTGCTTATGTTTCCATTTTCATGCATCGGTTTTGGATGGTTTATCCTGGATTTGAGGATAGACATCGATTTTTGAAGCTTCTTCGCTGTTAAAATTTGTGTCAACTTGCATGCATGCATATTTTGAAAGTACCCTATTATAGGTCTTGATGTCCTGAATATATTTCTCTTCTGCATCGAGTTGATTTGATAACCCGGAGGGTGCTAAATGTGGGTTTAGAAAGTCGAAAACCCCCGTTTCGTTTCGATCTTCGTTTGGATCAGGTTGTTGCTTTGCTTTGGGGGATGTGCCTCCAAAAGTTATTCCGCCTTGTTGCGTGTACCTACCAAAGGCGATCGGTGAGGTTGTTGGATTCGTGGTTAGCTCGGTTGGCGTTTTCGTATTCTGCTCGTTGGGTTATATATGCTTATTTCGAGTTATTTACTCGGATATTTCAAAAATAAAACATGTGCGCCGTAAAATGTTTTAATGAAGTTATTACTATTCTCTGATCCGAGATGTGGTTCTATTGTGATTGTGCATGGATCTCTATTCGGTGGGTTGATCACCATCTTGAGTATTGATCGTAAGGGGATAGACCCCGAACACGTGGTTATGGTTCTGAAGGGGATAGACCCCGGAAGTCCACACGGAAATGATAATGATGTAATAACCCAAAAAATTTAAAACTTTTATTAGTGATGCTTAGACCAATTATTTGTGGTGCTTAGACCTTAATTATGTTTAAGGTAACCAACGAAACGAATTAGAATCGATTCGAAGATAAATAACAAGAGAAATCAAAAACTAGTGACTAGTCCTATCAGATTAGGGTTTTCTGAATAGCCTGAATTTAGAATGAAAGATCAAGAATGAATCTCAATAAAAGAATTTCATTTCTAGAATCCTCTCACGAAAACATGTGAGAAGCCAAAGAATGAGAATTTTGGGCGTGATTGCGGTCGGTCTTATAAGACTATTCTGAGCGGATCAATTTCATCGTGCTAATCTTGATAATTAGTGATAAAACAAAAATCATGAAGGAATATATTATTATGAATTTAGAATATAAGAATCAATTTCTGAAAGAAATTACTGAAGAGCTGAACCGAACGCCGGGAAAATATACCGGAAAAACCATAAACTATTCCGAACGAACTGAAACTCGAACCAAGGGTCTAAATCAATAAGAAATGATTTATAAGACTCAAATAAATTATGAAAGCTCAATAATTCAATAGAATTTCGAATGAGCATAATTTAATCGTCGGACGTTGTTTTTCCGCGATAACTCGGAATTTACTTATCGGATGCCGTCCGAACTTCATGAAATTTTTATAAACATTGAAATAAGTCTTTTAAAGGCTATTTAAGAAAATAAAACCTTAAGGTTCCGAGAAATGAATCGAAAGCGTGTTAAAACTTAAAGAGTCGGTATTAACATGCCAAAACGGGTAATTTGACCATTCCTTCTCCCAACTACCACCAAGACCACCCCAAATGGGTAATGACAGCCCTTTAGGCTGCCAATAAATTAAGGGGGATGTTCATTACAGCCTTCTCTCTTGGAACCATTTTTCTCTCTCTTTTTAAACTTTTCTCACTTGTTCTTCAAGATTTTGAGCTTCAATCCCCCATTTCAAACCCTTCCAACTCTCAAATAATTATTCTAAGACAATAGAAAGGTAGTATTCATCATCCTCTTCCATCCTAATGGAGTGAAATTTTTGTTTGAATTTTTTTTAGTTTGAAACCCTAGTTTTGCTCCTCATTTTGTTCGTGACTTTGGAGTAATCAAATGCTCTCAAGCCATGAATTAAAAATGCTTAGAATGATGTTCTAAGGCTGTTGTTAAAATTTGAGAATTTTTTGGAGCATGTTTGATATTTTTTGATTTATGCTTTATTTCTTTTTATATGTGATAAACATGATTTTGTGAATATTATTTGATATTGTTGCTTGTTAATGTATTAGAAGCATGTAGAATAAATTTGATAATTTTTAGAATATTTTTGGAATTTTTCTTTTATTTGTTTGATTTTATTTGTTGATAAATAGTTGAGATATAGTGTTTAATATATGATATGAACATCATATATTAATCTTGAAATTTTTGAAACACTACTCCTATTTTTCACAAATGGGCAGAATTTATTTAAGTATTTTTAAACCATTGTTTGATTTTATTTGTTGAGAAATAGTTGAGATATAGTGTTTAATATATGATATGAACATCATATATTAATCTTGAAATTTTTGAGACACTACTCCTATTTTTATGAAAATGCCGAAACTATGTATAAATATTCTATGATTTATTTGATTTTTATTTGTTGAAAATAATATAATATATGATGTTTTGAAATAATATGAACCTATTATGCATTGTTGGAAATTTATTGAACACATATGTAATATATGTGTGAGGACAAAAAGAATTCCAAGCATTTAGTTCATATTATAAATATTTAGTTGAGGTTTTAAGTTAATATTACATGTTTATTGCATATTATAAACATATTGTGAAGTGAATGGAAATTATTGAATATATATGTGTATATAGTGAAATTACCGAAACTATATATGTACTAATAAGCATGTGTTTTAATTTTAATGTATGATATGAGATGATTTTCATGTTTAGTATATGGTAAAAGCATGATATAATTTTTGTGGAATTTATTGAACACCAAAGCTCATTAATTTATGATTGTCGAAAACTTTGGAACATTTAACTCATAGTTTGAAATTTTATTTTATGATATTGAGTTGGTAATTAAATTCCATAGTATGGTAGGAGTATAACATGATTTTATTGGAATTTATTGGATACATATGCTAATTATTGCTAATTATCGAAAACATAGCAAAATGGTTAAGTAGGAGTTTAATTTTAATGATAAATGATGCTATGATAGTTAACTATAAGCTTGGAATGAATGGTTGTGATTGTGATGAATGAATGGAACACTTATGCACACATACACAATGATTTTGCATTATGTTAGAAATTAGGGTTTTCTAATGCTTTAGTATAGTTTATGTTGTGTATGGTATTGTTTGGTGTTGAATGGTTATGTTTATGTATGCCGACAAACAAAACCCCAAACGTAAACAACATAATACTATATGTACAAGAATCCAAAAGAAATCGAGCAATTTCGATAACTTAAGAAGGAATTAACGAGAATCGAAGTTAGACACAAATTAGGGTTTTCTATTAATAATAGGCTACTCAAACGTGAGTTCCTAAGTTAAAGAAACCAAAAGCCGAGTTACAACGTTAAATACTCAACAACAATAATCTAATACGATATTAGATTGATCGTTAAGACAACTCGACAACGAATAGCGATTATACAACTTATATAATCCCCGACGAGTTAAGAGAAATAAACAATGTTGTAATGTATAAGGAAAGATTCGAACATAAGATGTCAATCCTTATCTCTCAAAAAGTCGAGTTAATATTCACGAAACAGTTCATCTATTCCTAAAGTACTTACTTACATGATAACATGTGCTGACTTGAATCATAAGTCAAGACTCCTCATTTATTTGTCATGCTACTATGACAAGTCGTCAAGCATAACTTACTAGGACGTAACTACAATTGTTAACTCTAGTTAGTGGCTTGAGAATATCCTAATTTACCAATCATAAATTGATTACCGACAATCTATAACGTAATAACGTTTAGAGTAACACTAAGGTTAAGAGTCGAGGATAGACTCAGAGTATGTGATTCATAAGTTGAGGTTTACCTATGAATAATGAAGTAATATAGTTTAGGAATTGAGAATGTAAGATAATAGAAATTATCTTAAAACAATCACATGAAATCATAAAGAAACCCTAATTGGGAACTTTAAGTCGTAATTTATAAACGACATTTGATCAATAGAAAGAATCTAAGAAAGGTTATTTTCTTATGAAGGGTTTGATCGTACGTAGTTGGTGAGGAAGAACAATCACACCTGCCCACTTAGACTTACTAGCTTCGAACTAGCAGGTGGGCTCTCTTGAAACAAAAATGACATGCATGTCTATCACAAAGCATGATTTACAAAAGCTTTATGAAATATTATTACATAAACTGTTATTGACTGCCAAATGTTTATGTTTTGTTGTGATCCTATCTGAGATTGGTATATCCAATGTTGAATGTGAATGAGTTGGTCCAACAACGTTAAAAAATGGTAACGATCGGATCCGACTTAGATAAGGACTAACTCAGATTTTGTACACGTGTGACTGTGTGTTAAGGTTAACTACATCGACCGGTCATAGCGACTATGTGTAGGTGGCCACCACCATAGTGCGCGAATGAATGAATGAATGAATGATCAGATATGGAATAACGTGAATGAAATAGTCAGGCTTGACGCTTTTGAGAAATGATAAAATGTTTGATAGGCATGAGTCTTTTAACTAAAATCCTCATGCGCTATTGTGGGCAGTTAATAACTTTTGACAAAGAAAATATTTTCGGCAATGAGTCCACTGAGTACTTTTATACTTAGCCCTGCATCTCGTTTTTGATGTGCAGGTTGAGCGAGGATTGATGATGGGTGCGAGGTGGTGCAGAGTAGCAGTTGTTTTGTTGCTTAATTAGAAGGGATTTCTAGAACCTTGGGTATGCATCGTCATATGCTTGTCCACACGTTTATTGCTGTCTAACTCTGATATTATTTTGATGTCTTGATTATAATTGTTTTCATATCGTATTGAACTTGAGGTCGTACCTCGTTCATTGAATTATGCCCTGATTGGGTTATATTTGAACCTTGAACCTTTTGACGAGTCCTTCTGTGACTTGAGTTGGTATTGAATAGCTTATCCCTTTTTAGTCTATGCTTATTGAGTAGTTAAATGGTTAATTGTATTGATTAACTATGTTTATATCCGCTGCTTTATCATACCAGTGACGATCCATATGATCCGTACTTCCTTGGGAAGTCGGTTCGTCACAAAGTGGTATCAGAGCACTTGTTCGCTCTGAACCCTAGAAACCCTTTCCTTGAATCCTAAGTTGAAAGTCGAGTCTAGAATTGTTTATGTTTGACTACTACTGCACTGCACTCCATTGTCGTCCTGCTCAACGAGGAAGAAGGTAACTATTTCAACTAAAAGTTGTTTTGAAATGATGGAAGTTTATAAAATGTGAATTGGAATTTCAATATTGCCTTGTTGGGAAGTTGAAAAATATTTTGGAAAGATGAATATTTTGAAATTGAAAAGTTGTTTCAATTGATTGGCTATTAGTTTGAAAGAAAGTTACAAGCTTTAGGAGCTTGGTAAATGAGTAAAATGAGGATACTTGATTGTCGCACAATGTGCCTTGAATTGTGTTTACTATGATATGCAAAGCATGCTAGAAGCAAGCCGTAAATGAGTATGTTTTGTTGGATTTGTATACTGAAAGCAGTTTTGGTTGAGCTTGTATACAATGTTTCCTGTTACCACTATTACAATCTCTTATCTGAATTGAATACTTGATTGCATATATCGTGTCCCCTTATCTCATATATAAGTTAGATCATACGAGGTGTGAAGATCACGTAAGTCTCGTATGATTGGTCGTTTAATGAGATATAAAAGTTTCACATCCGAGACGACTTGAGGACGAGTTGTCGGTATAGGCATGCGGTATAGATAAGAAGTGACTTGACTTGGTTGCTTGTCTATGCCGGTATGTCTCTGACGTATTGAAGGATCACAGTGAGATGAGTTCTTCTATCTGACCGTAGTGAATAACCTAGATCTCGGTGACTTACGATGATCTAAATCTCGATAAGGTATTAGGTGAGTATGAGTTACTGACCATCACTTTGACTTGTTATGGGTGAGGGTTATATGTTCTAACCCAATATTCTCCGCATCTTGGGTGGTGGCAGTGCTTGTATGTCATGCTAGTCATCTCAGACGAGTCACCGTATCCGTTTAGGATGATGACGTCCTTTAAGGAGCTCAAAAGGTTTATTGTACTAAACCCCGCAGTTGAGTTAGCTCAAGTACAATAATAAGTTTGAGTGGTACTACTTAAGGAATTAAAGATATTAATTATTTTAAGCAATGTAATGCTATAAATAATTAATGGACGCTCGATATCTTAAATACGGGATTCAGTAATGTCTAAGTGCAAGCCCGACTCAACTCGGTAATAAAGGGTAAGTCAAGATTTATTCTCTAGTGACATGAATAAATGTTTATAAATTAATTTATGTTCTGGGCTGAACATAAGATAATTAATTTATTTGAGGCCCATCTTTATTCCTTGCATTTGATCCCTGGGCTGGCCCATCCAGGCCCTTTAGCCAAGGAAAATCGGCGCCCCCTTAAGCTCTCTATGGCAAGATTTTATTCTCTTTATCCTACAAGGATATTATTATATTTATGGGATATGCATAGATCCTTTTCTTATGGGATTAAGGTAGTGCATTATAAATATAAGGTAAGAGATAAAGTCTAGGTTAATGCTCATTATTTGCAAGCAAATTTTCGAGAATCACATAGTTTTATTTTGAGGAAATTTTCGAGAATTGAGAGAGTGTATTGGGTGATTTTCCGAAGCATTCTCCATAGATCGTCCTCACTCGACGTTGGAGATTGGGCAACCGGGATACGCCCGGAAGATCAAAGCACGAGTCTCGATCCGCTCATTCCGCTCGACCCGAGCGGATCCAAAGGTAAACACGAAAACCCTACGTGTTGCAATTAATTAAATAGCGCGATGCTAGGAATATAATCAATGTATGGTGAATTAAATATCCAAGATAGATCCTCGGGCGAGGCTAAACCTAGTTTTCCTTCAATTGGTATCGAGCACGGGATCGATTCTTGGCTCTGTTGGATTAATTCACGTTTGATTATTACGCGCTTAATTTATTGTTGGATCCATCGCTCATCGTGGTTCGTTTTGGTTTTGTTTTTGTTTTTCACCAAGAGAAAATCCGTGGTTAGATTAGATTTATTTTTCTGTAAATCTTATCTGTAAAAGAACGAACGAAGACGAAAGCACGAAGAACGATAAACCGGACGCACGGTGCCATGCGCGCGTTTCTCGGCGACATCGGTGGGCGGGCGGCGTGGCGCGAGCCTCGGCGACGGCGGCAGCCTTGGCGGCGCTAGATGCATCTCGGCGGTTGGCGCCAAAGATCGGGCGAGGCGGCGCGCGAGGGTTGCGAGCTCGGCACCGGGCGCGCGGGCGCCCAACCTGCGCAAGGCCCGGCACGTCGCGGCGTTGAGGTGTGGAAACCTCAACGAGGTCTCGGCGGAACTCGCGGGCGACGCGCGAGGAAACTTAGAGCGCGCTGGCGGCGCGACGCTGGCGACGCGAGGCGCGCGAATCTCGTGGCGAGGCCTCGGCGCTCGGCCTCGGCGACGCGCGCTGGAACCTCAAAGTGCAGGCGTGGGCGGCGGCGCTGGGCGACGCGGGGCGCGCGATTTTCGCGCGGATGCCCCGGCAACGCTCGGCGACGCAGTGCAGCTCTCGGCCGTGGTGCGCGCGGAAACCTCAAAGCCTGCGCGATTTCTCGGCAGGCCAAGGCGCGCGCGAGGTGGGAGGCGGCGGTGCTGGGCGCGCGCATGGGCTGTGCCCTAGCGCGCGGCCCAGCCCTTGTTTCTGACCCGGCCCGTTTGTTCTGGGTCGACCCGACCCGGGTTCGGCACTGACCCGTTTTTCAGCCAAGATTCGTTTTTTCGACCCGGTTCGGCCCGTTCCATTTTTCCGCCCCGAATCCAGTTTTGACGAATCCGGTCCGTGCCCGTGCACACGAGGCCCGTTTTCGAAGTTTAATACTGTACTTTCTTTTCTATGTAATAGATTAGGCAAGAAAGTGCAGGTTCCACGAGTGGGCCACGATGAACGTTTTATTTTATTTTTTATCGTTCATTGCATGTCGTGGATGTTTAAATTATGCAGTAGCATGCTATGTATGTTTAAATTACGTTGACAATCCTTTATGAGTTTTACGTATTTTAAGTGCGCATAGTAAGCATGCTAGGTTTATCGCGTTTATCAAGCATATTTTAGAATTCTGCGAGCATGTTTTACATATTGAGTTCTATAGACAAGCATGCTAGGATTACGTGATCTGCATGGACAAACCTTTTGAACAAAAAGACTAAGCAAGCAACCCGACAAATTAATTTTCCAAATTAAAATGTCAAGACCTCCACTTTTTGATCTCTAAACAAAGTGATACGCACTGTGAGTAAACGTCCACACGCGTGGCTTGCTTGCACTGTTTATCATAAGTTTGTTAGATGAGATTTCTAAATAAAACCTTTTAAATCTATTGGGAAGTGGGAGTTTCATGTGTAAACGTCCACACGCGTGGCTTGCATGTGCGATTTTCATAAGTTCTCTAGAGATAGATTTAAAATGAGATAACAAAAGAATTTGGATTGGAAGCGGTATGGTCCTAGTGAGTATGCCAATTCTAAGAATTCATTTCTCATTGTTAAAATTGTGGTCATTGCTAGACATCACCTCGAGTACAACTTCCCGCGAAGTCCCTTCTTGCGATAGTGATGTGGTCTAGTAAGGTCCAATCGTTAATTTCATTTTTCATAAGGTTAAGTTGACATGGATTGAAATTAAGCGACTAAAAGGTATATTTTAGTCCAGTCGGGGGTTCGTGTAAACGCCCACACGCGTGGCTTGCATGTGGGATTCCTTGGGCGATTGGAGGTTTTAATTAATATTGTTTTATCAAAGGTTACAATATTATTATTACGAATTATGTGCGATCGTATGCTTATGTGTTTTCATTATCGTTTCGAGATATGTCTCTTACACCGATTATCAATATGCTCGCACAAAACCCTATCCGTCCAAATTTTATCGAGTGAAAGCGAAACTTGAATATGTTCTTATCATTTGAAGAACACATGTTTGTTCTCACTACTCCTAAACCCGATGCCTCATCGACTCATCGGTGATGAGCGAGAGTCAAGAGACTTTGGAATAAGTCAAACAATATGGCTAAATGCTATATGACGACTACTATGTCCAAAGGCTTTGTACTGCAAACATCGATCGATGGTAGACGCGATCGATATTTGGTCAAGTCTCGAGAGTAAGTTTGGGCGATCGGATCGACGATCCGCTTCCACACAATGAGAGAAACTTGGCGTGTAAGATGGAAGAAGGAATTTCGGTCCATGAACATGTCTCCACACGACTCATCTCATGGATAGTCTTGATCGGTTGGGAGGAGGTATTGACGGCGGCCAAGGTCGATATCATCCTCAATACACCGCCCAAGTCTTTTGAGAACTTTCGGCGTGAATGCGATCATGAGCAAGACCGAGTATACACTTAGTCAGTTGCTTAATGATCTCGTGGCTGCGGAAGGAGTTATGGGAAAAGGAGCACATGCTCTTGCTAGCACATCTAAGGGCCCAAATTTTCCGTTGCAAAATGGGAAAGAAAAGGGCACCAAAGGTGGTAGAGGCGAGGAAGAAGTGGGAGTAATGGAGCAAGAACATGGCTGCCACCGGAGGCTTGAAGAAGCGAAGGAGAAGGCAAGTGCTTCAAGTGCGGCAAGACGGGCATTGAAGGCTAAGTGCCCTATGCTCGAGGCTCAAGGTACGCTGCTGGTTTGCTTTAATGTGAAACATGTTTAGCTACTTGTTCTACCTATTCTTGGGTAGTAGACACGGGTGCGATCGATCATGTTTGTTACACCTTGCGGGGTTCCTGCGACAAGGGAGCTAGCTAATGGCGAGATAACGATCTCCATGGGCAACGCGCGAAAGTCGAGGCTGTTGCGAGTTGGAGATGTTCTTTATGTTTTGGGACAACAATTTTAGTTTTAAAGACGTTTTATATGTGCCGGATTTTCATGGAACCTTGTTTCTGTTTCAAATTATTTTCTCATGGATATTACGTTATTTTTGATAGTGGTGTTTCTATCATAAGAAATGACGGTTATACGTGTTGGCACTTTATATAATTCGCTTTATACTATTTTCGCAAAACATAATACCTATAACTATGTTGCATCTTCTACAAACCCTAAAAAGAGAAAGTTTTCTTAGAAGATGACACCACTTTTCTCTGGTATCTTAGATTAGGTCACATCAATCTAAATAGGATCCAAAGGCGGCTAAGAATGGGCGTTGGGTAATCTCACGGTTACTCCGCTCGATCTGCGAATCCATATAGAAGGTAAGATGTCGACCGGACCCTTCAAAGCGAAGGGTTATAGAGCCAAAGAAATGTTAGAGTTAGTCCATTTCGACTGTGTGGATCGATGTCCACACAAGCTCGTGGAGGATACAGTATTTTGTCACTTTCATTGATGATTACTCAAGTGCGGATACATATACCGCTCACCGCAAGTGCGAATGCTTTGAGAAATTCAAAGAATTTAAGGCGGAAGTGGAGACGAAGCTAGGTAAGAGTATCAAGTCATCTGCGTTACGATCGCGGTGGCGAATACCTCAAGAACGAGTTTTGGACTATCTAGTGAAGTGTGGGATTATGTCCCAACAAGACTTCTCCCGCACACCACAACAAAATGGTGTGTCAGAGCGAAGAAATAGGACTCTTTTGGAAATGGTTAGATCTATGATGAGTTATGCTACATTGCCTATTTCGTTCTGGGGGTATGCCTTAGAAACGGCGGCATACTTGCTGAATCTAGTACCATCCAAGTCAGTCGAAAAGACCCCTTCGAGTTGTGGTTTGGGCGAAGCCCGGTTTAAACCACATAAGGATATGGGCGATCCAGACACGCGTCTTTGAACAAGAAGGCTGACAAGTTGGAGGTTAGATCCGACGCAAGGCTGTTTATTGGCTATCCTAGAGGAACGAAAGGTGGTTTATTCTATAGTCCTAAGGATCAGAAGGTCATTATTAGCACTAATGCTCGATTCTTAGAAGAGACTACATGAAAATCATAAACCAAAGTTGAAATCATTCTTCAAGAAATAGAAGGCGATCATATTCCACCACCGATTAGGCCAAAGGTACGAGATGTCGAGTCTAGTGGGAGGATCGACACCGGATACTTCAAGAAATTGAAGTGGGTCGAGTTCCACCGAGATACCGACGGTCAAGTGGTACCTACCCGTAATGTTGTGCAAGATAGAGAACCACAAGTTTCGCACCCACCGTTGCCATAGTGCTGTAGAACCTCGTCGTAGTGGGAGGTTGTTCCTCAACCCCAACGATTTATGTTCGTGGGATAATCTTGGATTTAGTCCCGTGAAACGAGCAGGTAATAATCGACCCATGGACATCTGAGGAGGCGACAAGACATTGATGCAAAATCATGGCACACCGCAATGGACTTAGAAATGGAGTCCATAACGGCTATGGATGTATATGAAAGACACTCTACCGGATGGCAAGGAAGCCATAGGTAGTAAGTAGATATACAAAAGGAAGAGATTCCGATGGAGAGGTTTCGACTTTTAAAGCCGAGGCTTGTGGCGAAAGGGTACACTCAGTTGAGGGCATCGATTTCGATGAGACCTTTTCGCCAGCAATGCTCAAGTCCATCGAATTCTTCCGCCATAGCAGCCCACTGAACCTAGAGGTTTGGCAAATGGATGTTAAAACCTCTTTTATAAGCGGTTACCTTGAGGAAGGTAGAGACATCTATATGCAAACAACCGAAGGTTATGTGGTAAAGGGTGAAGAGCATCTAGTATGGAAGCTTAAGTCCATTTATGGACTTAAGCGAACCTCCGATCATGGAACTTACGCTTTGAGGTGGTAAAGTCTTATGGATTTACCAGGTTGCCTAGAGAGTTGTGTGTATCGGTTAGATGTTAACGGTGGTGTGGTATTTCTTGCACTTTATGTAGATGACATTCTTGTAGTTGGCAACAACGTGAAGTCATTATCGGCGTAAAGAGTTGGTTATCCGATCGGTTTCAAATGAAAGACTTAGGAGATGCAGCGTACATTCTTGGGATCAAGGTTTACCGAGATCGCAAGAAGAAAATGTTGAGCTTATCTCAGCGTCTTACATTGATCTTGTGATTACTCGTTTTAGTAGGCGGACCGCCAAGAAAGGATTGCTACTTTCGGACATGGCGTTCGTTTATCTAAGACGCTTGATCACCCATGACCGCAAAGGAGATAGAGGAAATGAGACAAGTTCCTTGCAACACGCCCCTAGGAAGTCTCATGTACGCAATGTTATGCACGAGGCCGATATACGCTATGCGGTAGGCATAGTAGCTAGATATCGATCTAATCTGGACAAGCTCATTGGGCGCAATAAAGCATATACTCAAGTACCTGAAAAGGACTCGAGATTATAGGCTAGTTTACCATGCAGATAGTCTAATGCCTTTGGGTTATACAGACTCGGATTTCCAAGCTGACCGTGATGAGAAAAAGTCTACCTCGGGCTATGTGTTTACCTTGGGAGGTGGAGCCATATCCTGGCGGAGTGCAAAGCAGCGATGCATTGCGGACTCTACCATGGAAGCCGAATATGTAGCCGCTTCGGAGGCTTCTAAAGAGGCTGTATGGTTCAAGAACTACCTCATGGATCTAGATGTGGTACCTGGTTTGCCCAAGAGTATCATAGTTTACTGTGATAACTCAGGTGCAGTGGCAAACTCGAAGGAACCACGGACCCACAAGGCGACCAAACACATAGAGAGAAAGTACCATGTCATACGAGAAATCGTTAGGCGGTGGCGTCTGATTGAGAAGATTGATAAGACGGATAACCTAGCGGATCCATTCACGAAGAGCCTGCCGCAAAAAGTCTACGACGGACACGTTAGAGGACTTGGATTGCGCTTGATGACACCCACTTAGAAATGAAACTTTTGTATAAGTGGGAGAAGCAAAGTGATGGTTTTGTTTGTAATAGCTAGTAGAGACACATTGTATACTAAAAGTTTGCTTTAGTATAAGTGGGAGATTGTTGATTTGTATCTTCGAAAGCAGTTTTGGTTGAACTTGTATACAATGTTTCCTGTTACCACTATTACAATCTCCTATCTAAATTGAATACTTGATTGCATATATCTGTGTCCCCTTATCTCATATATAAGTTAGATCATACAGTGTGTAGAAGATCACAGAAGTCTGTATGATTGGTCAAGCTTAATGAGATATAAAAAGTTTCACAGCTGAGACGACTTGAGGATGAGTTGTCGGTATAGGCTGCGGTATTGATAAGAAGTGACTTGACTTGGTTGCTTGTCTATGCCGGTATGTCTCTGACGTATTGAAGGATCACAGTGAGATGAGTTCTTCTATCTGACCGTAGTGAAGAACACAGATCTCGGTGACTTACGATGATCTAAATCTCGATAAGGTATTAGGTGAGTATGAGTTCTTGACCATCACTTTGATTTGTTATAGGTGAGGGTTATATATGTTCTAACCCAATATTCTCGCGTCTTGGGTGGTGGCGGTGATTGTATGTCATGCTAGTTATCAGATCAGTCACCGTATCCGTTTAGGATGATGGCGCCCCTTAAGGAGCTCAAAGGTTTATTGTGCTAAACCCTGCGCAGTTGAGTTAGCTCAAGTAAAATAATAAGGTTGAGTGGTACTACTTAAGGAATTAAAGATATTAATTATTTTAAGCGATCGAGAATGATATAAATAATTAATGGACGCTCGATATCTTAAATACGGGATTCGTAATGTCTAAGTGCAAGCCCGACTCAACTTGGTAATAAAGGGGTAAGTCGACATTTATTCTCTAGTGGCATGAATAAATGTTTATAAATTAATTTATATTCAAATTTGAACATAAGATAATTAATTTATTTGAGGCCCATCTTTATTCCTTGCATTTGATCCTAAATTTGGCCCATCCGTGCCCTTTAGCCAAGGAAAATCGGCGCCTTAAGCTCTCTATGGCAAGATTTTATTCTCTTTATCCTACAAGGATATTATTATATTTATGGGATATGCATAGATCCTTTCCTTATGGGATTAAGGTAGTGCATTATAAATATAAGGTAAGAGATAAAGTCTAGGTTAATGCTCATTATTTGCAAGCAAATTTTCGAGAATCACATAGTTTTATTGTGAGGAAATTTTCGAGAATTGAGAGAGAGTATTGGGTGATTTTCCGAAGCATTCTCCATAGATCGTCCTCACTCGACGTTGGAGATTGGGCAACCGGGATACAGTCCAGAAGATCAAAGCACGAGTCTCGATCCGTTCATTCCATTCGACCCCGACAGATCCAAAGGTAAACACGAGAAAACCCCTACGTGTTGCAATTAATTAAATAGGCGATGCTAGGAATATAATCAATGTATGGTGAATTAAATATCGAGATAGATCCTGGCGGGGCTAAACCTAGTTTTCCTTCATGTTTCCCCGAGGACATAGACTCTTAAGGCGATGATCCCTTTTTCACGAACCTGGTATGAGAACATAAGGTATCCCGATTGAACGAAATACTAAGGAGGAGCGAGAACATAGAAATCTTAAGAATCACAATCCGAGCGGACTCGAGGATGAGAAGCGGCAGTCTATGATAATGAAGCGATTGTTTGGCGGAGGTTCGCATGCTATGAGTCCCAACCTCTACGTGAAGTAATTCCGAACATCATGCGTGTTGCCTCTATCATAACAATAATGAAAAGAATCAAAGTATGGCGTTTAGGAAGTATGAAAGGAAATAATGAATTTTAAGTACATGATGAGAACATATATGATCGATCTTTATAACACGAATAGAAATAAGGATTCCAGAACACAATAATATAGGGTGACCACGTAGCCTTCACCCGAAGGCTAGACATCGACCGTTGCCCTACTCTAAGAAACCATACCGTCTCTTCCCGAGACCAAACCATGAAAGTAGTTTCATAAGAAATTAGAAATATAAGATGGTTCGGACGGTCTTTATGGCTAGGCGCCCTTTATCTTTTAGAGCCACACCCGAGGAGGTCGTATGCTCATACCGCTCCTACCGAATGTGCCGCGGAGACAACCTTGGTGAGTTCTTAGCGCATTTCGTACATCATTAGGCTACTGCACATGCCCGTGGTACGTCATATTATGATGGTGTGCTTCGACTGATCGTGAGACTGCCATCCGACTGGCAGGGATATGCCCGTGAGATATCGGCAGATTACATCTATCGACGCCGAGAGAGCTTCGATCTTGAGATGGATTTACGTCATTTCGCTAGTCACCTGAGCTACGTATTCATGGTATACAAAGTTGCACCATGTGGACTGTATCTCTCCGAGTAGGAATACACCTGGCGTGATGAGATTCCCGAGTGGTTTCACCCGGAGGTACCACGTTTGGCATCTGATGGACCGTTTTCTTGCTTGGCTGTGGCAGGAACATGTTCGAGGCTGGACCTTTCCGTCTTCGATAGCTCATTTTTTCGGTCCTACCGCTAGTAAGATTCGAGCCCCGTCATTAACAGCCCAGACCATCGCTATCGATCATTCTATTTCAGCATCCGTCTCTACCTAGTGGTGCTCCCCTAGCTCAGTTGTCCCCGCCCCCGCATGGACCCTTGTACCATGATACTGTGGAGGTTGATGATCCATGTGGCCTAGCTGCAGGCATTGTGAGAGGAGCTTGTGCCCGTCTTGCTGCTGCTCCGTTTTCAGCCGTTGCTTTCAAGGAGATCACGACTGAGATCCACCGAGACCAGGATATTATAGGAGAAGCTAGGGTCATTAGAGTCCAGAGCCCGTGGCTCCACATTCGATCTTGAGGTCATAGAGGAGGAGGATCGGAGGAAGACCACGAGGAGGACTGCACTGCTTGGCGATGAGATAGAAGGAGTAAACAAGACCGGACTCCGGTTCGACTCAGGACACGATGAGCCATGTCTACACCCGGGCGATTATGGATCTAGTTATTAGGACAAGATGGTGTTTATCTATATACCTTTTATATCTTTTGATGCCTACGGAAGCGATGAGTCGTTCCGACATGAAACCTTATTCGATGACCACGGTAGCATTTAGATTTTGTATGCACCGTGACTAGGTACTTGAGTGATGTTGATGTTAATTTTGGAGCATCATACTACGACCGACCTTTGTGGATCTTAAAGAGATGATGAAACTCTTCGTGAGAGACATTTGATTAGATATGATGATAGCTCCCCGAGAGCTTTGGTTTTAGGTTGTGATATGTGGAGTTCGATGACATGCTAGATTTATGCTTATGATGATATATACATACCATGCTAAGATATTTATGATCCTGACGGATGGTATAAGAAGATATTTGATTACGTATATTTATGAAAGATAGAATACCGTCGAGAAATAATGAGGTAACACCCGAAAGAGATGACACTCTACCACCACCACCGCTCGGCAAGAAGGGTCGAGAAACTATTCCTCAGCGTAACCCGCCAACTTTCAGCGGAGATGGGAATCCGTGGATCTTGAACTTTGGATTCGTGCGTTGGGCGAATCTTTAACTTCCTTCACTGCACCTCTCAAGAACGCTTGTCATGCATTGCCTTCCATATGACTGGTGCCGCCGACTTCTGGTGGGAGGCAAAGAGGATGACTCTGTCCGAGGAGGAATTAGAAGATTTCTCCTGGGAGGAATTTAAGGAGGAGGTGTCGAGAAGTACATTCTAAGAGTTCTGGAAGAAGAAAGAACATGAGTTCTACAACTGCGATAAGGAAAGACCACGGTCACAGATTACGACAGTGCATTCTGCGAGATGTCGCGGTATGCGCCTCGGTTGGTCGACACCGAGCGAGAAAAGGATCGAGAAGTTTGGTGGGACTCGCCACGAGATCAGTGTATTTACGCGCTAGCTGGTCACGAAAATCGACTTACCGTGGGGCCTCGGTCGGGCATTGGACATCGAGTATGCAATGCCCGAGGGCGGGGCTGTCATTGACATCCCCGAATCACCAAGGGGATCATGGAAAGAGGAAGTGGGATGGACCCACCAAAGTCGAGGATCAACATCGCCGGGCCGATGGGAGGCCATGGCGAGGAACAACGTGTCATCTGGCACGAGCAAGGAAATGGGCGCCACATGGTACCCGCTTTGGTGGAAACCGAATTTGTGAGGCTCCGTATGCCCAGTGCCATAGGAGTCACAATGGGGCATGCGTGTTTACAAATGACGGATGCTTGAGTGTGGCGGAAGGGCCACTACTCGAGATCGCCTCGATACGCCGAGGGAAATGGCCGCCCCAATGTGCCCAACCGAGTCCAACCGATCCGGGCTATTCAAGCTCAACCGTTCCAACAACATCACCCGGTTCAGTACTACCAGCTGAATCAGCGACCATATCAACCACGATGACAACAACAATGGCGACAGCCACAACAGCAGTACTGAAAGCCCTAACAACAACAACAGCAACAACCGCAGCAACAACAACAACAACCACCACCACCGCAAGCCAGGGCCTACGCCCTCCACCAAGAAAGAGAATTCCCGCAGGAGCTGCCAAGGAACCAAGAAAACTTGGCAGGTATGGGAATACTCCTCCAATTGCCTGTTATCATACTGTTTGATACTGACGCCTCGCATTCTTTTATTGATGAAGCATGCGTAGAGAACTTAGGATTAGCTCCTAAACGCGCTGAACAAATCATGAGAATATCTTCTCCAGTAGGAGGCATAAGAATGGTAACCCACATATGCTCGAACCTAGAACTTGGACTAGGCTCACTTAAGGTCATGACAGATAACCTTGGCGTCGTACCTATGACGAGATGTGGACATAATCCTAGGAATGGATTGGTTAACCGAACATAATCGACCATCACGTGTAATGAAAGGAAAATTTCTTTCCAACATCCCGGAGAGAAACCTACGGACTTTCACGGGATCGGCATGGGAGGAGAGTCCCAATCATAACCGTACTACAAGCAAGGGCGTTCTTTGAATAAGGCAGAGAACCACGCCTACCTTGTCTATCTCCGGGAGGAGAGATCGAATGAGATAAGGATGAAGGCGTTCCGATCGTGAAGGAATACCCGATGTATTTCCGATGAACTCTGGGATTACCGCCAAACCGACATATTGAGTTCACGATCGAGCCCGAACCGAGTTACGCCCCGTGTCGAAAGCCCCATACCGAATGGCACCAAAGGCTGGAGGAATTGAAGATCCAACTACAAGAACTCTTGGAGTTAGGTTTCATTAGACCCAGTGTGTCTCACAGGGAGCACCGTCCTTTTGTGAAGAAGAATGATGGTACTGCGAGAATGTGCATAGACTATCGAGAGTTAAACAAGATAACTCTTAAGAATAAGTATCCCTTGCCCGAATTGACGATCTGTTTGATCGACAAGGGAGGGAGTCTTTTCAAAGATAGATTTGAGTATGGATACCATCACTAAGGATTAGACCGGAAGATGTATTCTGGGCGATATCTAATATACTCCAAAATAACTAAGAACACAAAGAGCACTTGAGAACTGTCTTGCTAACATTAAGGCAAGAGCAACTCTTGCCAAGTTTGCAAGTGTGAATTACGGTTAGGCGGTGACATTCTTAGGTCACATCGTGTCCGCCGAGGAATCAAAGTAGACCCTCGAAGATCGTCTGATTCGAGAATGGGAATCACCAAAGAACCCGAATGAAATTCGGAGCTTCTTAGGACTTGCCGGCTACTATCGAAGATTTATCAAAGGATTTTCAACGATAGCCCGACCCATGACCCAATTGTTGAGGAAATGAATCAAGTACACTTGGACCGCCGAGTGTGAGGCTAGTTTCCAGAGATTGAAGGAGTTCTTGACGACAAGACTGTCTTAGCGATGCAGGCGGATAAAGAATACACAATCTACACAAATGCTTCAAAGAATGGACTGCATGATGCAAGAAGGCAAGGTTATTGCTTATGCTTCAAGGTAATTACGCCTACATGAATTGAACTATCCTACGCACGACCTGGAATTAGCAGCGGTCGTACATGCCTTAAAGATTTGGAGGCACCATCTTTATGGAGTTAGATGTGAGATCTATATTGACCATACAAGCTCAAAGTATTTCTTTGAGCGAAAGATCTTAACATGAGGCGTCAGAGTTGGTTAGAACTAGTGAAAGACTACACGTGGTATCGATTACCACCCGTGAAAGGCTAATGTTGTAGCCGATGCCTTGAGTCGCAAATCCCCCCTAGTTTGGGATGTCTCCTCATCGTGAGGAAATACTTATAAAGGAATTTCGGAGGATGAACATCGAAATCATAGGCCGTCTCTCGGCGATAGGGGTCTGATTACAGCGTTGATTGCAATCCCGGACTTAAGAGCCCGAATCTTGGAAGCTCGGAGGAAGAAAGCGAAGCTAGAGGAAGTACTGAGCAAGATCAAGGACAACGACCACAAGAATTTCAAGGAAGCTATAGATAACGTCTTGTTATATGGCGGAGAGTGTGTGTTCCGAAGGCGAAGAGCTTAAGAGCGATATCTTGAAGGAAGCCCATGAGACTTCTTATCTCAAGACACCGGAAGCACCAAAATGTATCAAGATCTCAAGAAGAAATTTTGGTGGGATGGGATGAGCGAGGCGTAACTTCGTTCGTGAACGTTATTTAACGTGCCAACAAGTGAAAGACACTCCAATGCGACCGTATGGAACCTTACGGCCTTGGACATACCGAAATAAATGGGATGACATAGCCATGGATTTTGTTATCGGGCTGCCCAAATCACAAAGGGGAAATACCGCTATCTGGGTCATCATCGATCGTTTGACCAAGAGCGCATATTTTCTGTCCATTCCGATAACACATGGATCAGATAGACTAGCACAGCTGTACATTCGAGAAATCATACGTTTACATGGAGTTTCGAAAACTATCACGTCCGATAGAGATTCAAAATTTACTTCCAGATTTTGGACGAGTTTGCAAAAGGAATTGGGAACTCGACTACATTTCAGTACCGCGTTCCACCCACAAACGGACGGACAATCCGAGAGAACCATTTAGACGCTCGAAGATATGTTGAGGACCGTTGTCCTGGATAGAGGAGAAAGCTGGGAACAAGTGTTACCACTTGTGGAATTCGCCTACAATAACAGCTACCAAGCAACTATTGGAATGGCCCCGTACGAAGCTATTTATGAAAAGAAATGTCGATCACCACTCTACTGGGATGAAGAGGGAGAAAGGAGAGTATTAGGACCTGACTCTGTGGGCGAAATGGTCGAGATCGTGAGACAGATCCACCAACGGATCAAGGAGGCCCAAGACCGACAGAAGTCGTACGTCGACAAACGTCGCACATAGCTACATTTTGAAGTGGGAGACAAAGTCTTCTTGAAGATTTCTCCATCAAAAGGAATCGTGAGATTTAGAATAAAAGGGAAGCTACGACCACGTTTCATATGACCCTATGAAATTTTGGAAATGATAGGACCAGCGGTTTACAGACTTGCATTGCCGCCAAGTTTTGGAAACGTGCACAATGTGTTCCACGTTTCACAACTAAAGAAGTACATACATGACCCCAGTCATGTGATACCACCCACGGATATTGTCCTCGATGACAATATGAGTTACGTAGAACTACTACGGAAATCTTAGATCGACGTATCCAAAAGCTAAGGAACAAAGAGATACTGTTAGTGAAAGTTCTATGGCGACACCATGGACAAGAAGAAGAACATGGAACCGGAATCAGCTATGAAAGAGAAATACCGGATCTTTTCAAGGTTAGCAAATTTCGGAATGAAATTTATATTAAGGGATGGTATGTAATAACACGAAAAATTTAAAACTTTTATTAGTGATGCTTAGACCAATTATTTGTGGTGCTTAGACCTTAATTATGTTTAAGGTAACCAACGAAGCAATTAGAATCGATTCGGAGATAAAAACTAGAAATCAAAACTTGTGACTAGTAAATACAGGATTAGGGTTTTCTAATAACTGAACATAGAATGAAAGATCAAGAATGAATCTCGACAAAGGTTTCATTTCTAGAATCCTCTCACGAAAACATGTGAGAAGCGAAGAATGAGAATTTTGGGCATGATTACGGTCGATCTTAAAAGCACTATTTACTAGCCGGATCAATTTCTAGTCCGTGCTAATCTTGATAATTAGTGATAAAAACCAAAATCATGAAGGAATATATTATTATAAATTTAGAATTATAAGAATCAATTTCTGAAAGAAATTCCTGAAGAGCTAAACCGAACGCCGGGAAAATATACCGAAAAAACCATAAACTGTTCCGAACGAAACGAAACTCGAACCAAGGGTCTAAATCAATAAGAAATGATTTATAAGACTAAAATAAATTATGAAAGCTCAATAATTTAATAGAATTTCGAATGAGCATAACTTAATCGTCGGACGTTGTTTTTCCGCGATAACTCGGAATTGACTTATCGGATGCCGTCTGAACTTCATGAAATTTTTATAAACATTGAAATAAGTCTTTTAAAGGCTATTTAAAAAAAAAACCTTAAGGTTCCGAGAAATGAATCGAAAGCGCGTTAAAACTTAAAGAGTCGGTATTAACATGCCAAAACGGATAATTTGACCATTCCTTCTCCCAACTACCACCAAGACCATCCCAAATGGGTAATGACAGTCCTTTAGGCTGCCAATACAGTAAGGGGGACGTTCATTAAAGCCTTCTCTCTTGGAACCATTTTTTTCTCTCTTTTTCAAACTTTTCTCACTTGTTCATCAAGCTTTTGAGCTTCAATCCCCCATTTCAAACCCTTCCAACTCTCAAATAATTATTCTAAGACCATATGAAGGTAGTATTCATCATCCTCTTCCATACTAATGGAGTGAAATTATTTTTTGAATTTTTTTTAGTTTGAAACCCTAGTTTTGCTCCTCATTTTGTTCGTGACTTTGGAGCCATCAAATGCTCTCAAGCCATGAATAAAAAATTCTTAGAATGATTTTCTAAGGCTGTAGTTAAAATTTGAGAATTTTTTGGAGCATGTTTGATATTTTTCGATTTATGCTTTATTTCTTTTTATATGTGATAAAGCATGCTTTTGTGAATATTATTTCATAATTGTTGCTTGTTAATGTATTAGAAGCATGTAGAATAAATTTGATATTTAGTTGAGGTTTTAAGTTAATATTACATGTTTATTGCATATTATAAACATATTGTGAAATGAATGGAAATTATTAAATATATATGTGTATATAGTGAAATTACAGAAACTATATATGTACTAATAAGCATGTGTTTTAATTTTAATGTATGATATGAGATGATATTTCATGTTTAGTATATGGTATAAGCATGATATAATTTTTGTGGAATTTATTGAACACTAAAGCTCATTAATTTATGATTGCCGAAAACTTTGGAACATTTAACTCATAGTTTGAAATTTTATTTGATGATATTGAGTTAGTAATTAAATTTCATAGTATTGTAGGAGTATAACATGATTTTATTGGAATTTATTGGAAACATATGCTAATTATTGCTAATTATCGAAAACATAGCAAAATGGTTAAGTATGAGTTTAATTTTAATGATAAATGATGCTATGATAGTTAACTATAAGCTTGGAATGAATGGTTGTGATTGTGATGAATGAATGGAACACTTATGCACACATACACAATGGTTTTGCATTATGTTAGAAATTAGGGTTTTCTAATGCTTTAGTATAGTTTATGTTGTGTATGGTATTGTTTGGTGTTGAATGGTTATGTTTATGTATGCCGACAAACAAAACCCCAAACGTAAACAACATAATACTATATGTACGAGAATCCAAAAGAAATCGAGCAATTTCGATAACTTAAGAAGGAATTAACGAGAATCGAAGTTAGACACAAATTATGGTTTCTATTAATAATAGGCTACTCAAGCGTGAGTTCTAAGTTAAAGAAACCAAAAGCGGGTTACAACGTTAAATACTAAAAACAATAATCTAATACGATATTAGATTGAGTGTTAAGACAACTCGACAACGAATAGGGATTATACAACTTATATAATCCCCGACGAGTTAAGAGAAATAAACAATATCGTAATGTATAAGCAAAGATTCGAACATAAGATGTCGATCCTTATATCTCAAAAAGTCGAGTTAATATTCACAAAGCACTTCATCTATTCCTAAAGTACTTACTTACATGATAGCATGTGCTCACTGAATCATAAGTCGAGACTCCTCGTTTATTTGTCATGCTAATATGACAAGTCGTCAAACATAACTTACTGGGGCGTAACTACAATTGTTAAGTCTAGTTAGTGGCTTGAGAATATCCTAATTTACCAATCATAACTTGATTATCGACAATCTATAACGTAATAACGTTTAGAGTAACACTAAGGTTAAGAGTGAGGATAGACTCGGGAGTATGTGATTCGTAAGTTGAAGTTCACCCATGAATAATGAAGTAATATAGTTTGGGAATTGAGAATGTAAGATAATAGAAATTATCTTAAAACAATCACATGAAATCATAAAGAAACCCTAATTGGGAACTTTAAGTCGTAATTTATAAACGACATTCGATCAATAGAAAGAATCTAAGAAAGGTTATTTTTTTATGAAGGGTTTGATCATACGTAGTCGGCGAGGAAGAACAATCATACACCGCCCACTTAGACTTACTAGCTTCGAACTAGAAGGTGGGCTCTCTTGAAACAAAAATGACATGCATGTCTATCACAAAGCATGATTTACAAAAGCTTTATGAAATATTATTACATAAAACTGTTATTGACTGCCAAATGTTTATGTTTTGTTGTGATCCTATCTGAGATTGGTATATCCAATGTTGAATGTGAATGAGTTGGTCCACCAACGTTAAAAAAGGGTAACGATCGGATCCGACTTAGTTAAGGACTAAATCGGATTGTGTACACGTGTGACTGTGTGTTAAGGTTAGCTACCTCGACCGGTCACAGCGACTATGTGTAGGTGGCCACCACCATAGTGCGCGAATGAATGAATGAATAAATGATCAGATATGGAACAACGTGAATGAAATAGTCAGGCCTGACGCTTTTGAGAAATGATAAAATGTTTGATAAGCATGAGTCTTTTAACTAAAATCCTCATGCGCTATTGTGGGCAGTTAATAACTTTTGACAAAGAAAATGTTTTCGACAATGAGTCCACGAGTACTTTTGTACTTAGCCCTACATCTCGTTTTTGATGTGCAGGTTGAGCGAGGATTGATGATGGGTGCGGTGGTGCGAGTAGCGATTTTTGTTGCTTAATTAGAAGGATTTCTAGAACCTTGGGCATGCATCGTCATATGCATGTCCACACGCTTATTGTCGCCTAACTCGATATTATTTTGATGTCTTGATTATAACCGTTTTCACCGTATTGAACTTGAGATCGCACCTCGTTCCTTGAATTGTGCCCTGATTGGGTTATATTTGAACCTTGAACCTTTTGACGAGTCCTTCTGTGACTTGAGTTGGTATTGAACAGCTTATCCCTTCTAGTCTATGATTATTGAATAGTTAAATGGTTAATTGTATTGATTAGCTATGTTTATATCCGTTGATTTATCATACCGGTGACGATCCATATGATTCGTACTTCCTTGGGAAGTCGGGTCGTCACAAATGAGGTGGTTATGGTTCCGACGGGGATTTGACCCCTGAAGTCCACACCGAGTTAGCCGGCTGGATACGTTCCGGGCGTGGGTCGACTGGATATATTCTAGGCCGAGATATGGAGGGCTGGCTAGATATGTTCCGGGCCGAGTGAGATGTGATGGGCTGGCGAGATACGTTCCAAGCCGTGGCTCTGTGGTTCTATGATGAAAGTAACAGTAATAACGGATCAGGTATCGAAAAACGAAAAATCTATTTTTGCTTACTTACAAGTGGATTTACGTTTCAAAACCTTCTAAGGTAAGTGCTCTGAACTCGGCATCATGACTTTTGATTTATAATAAAAACCCCAGCTGAGTGTGCTAGTACCCACCCCAAAATCTTTTCAAATGTTTTTCACAGATGGAGGAGGGCTGGATGGGCGACGTTGAGTGGTGGAGCTGCGGGTTCTTCATGCTATGCTTATGCGATGTTTTGTTATATATACATATTCTGTTGTTGATGTATTCTTGTCCCTTTATTTTGCTCTACGATTGCGAACAAGATTTGTTATTATGTTATTATGCTTTGAGTCTCGATGTGAGCATGCTATGTGGTTGACCGGTCTAGTCAACAGGTAGTAATGCTTTTGCTTCCCTGCATTACTATTATTCAATCAAGTTCACGTTCATTGAAGTTATGGTATCGATATAATTATGTTGGTGGATTGTTTGCCTACCCCTCCCCTTCAGGATATGTCTTAATTATAGAGGAGATGCTGCCCGATTTTATGGTCATATCTTCTTATTATATATGCTTTATGTATCCCCCACTTCTTCCCCGCTGCTTAACCCCCACCCCTAATCACACCCCGGCATCTGTGCCTTTCCTCGGGAATTGGGGCGTGACAGACTTAGTTAATGACTAACTCGGATTGTGTACACGTGTGACTGTGTGTTAAGGTTAGCTACCTCGACCGTTCACGATGACTATGTGTAGGTGGCCACCTCCATAGTGCGCGAATGAATGAATGATCAGATATGGAACAACGTGGATGAAATAATCCGGCCGGACACTTTTGGAAAATGATAAAATGTTTGATAGGTATGAGTCTTTTAACTAAAATCCTCATGCGCTATTATGGGTAGTTCAATAACTTTACAAATAAAATATTTTCGGCAATAAGTCCACTGAGTACTTTTGTACTTAGCCCTGCATCTCGTTTTTGATGTGCAGGTTAAGCAGGGATTGACGATGAGTGCGAGGTGGTGCGGAGTGGCAGGTGTTTTGTTGCTATAGTAGAAAGGTTTCTAGAACCTTGGGCATGTATCGTTATATGCATGTCCACACGTTTATTGCTGCTTAACTATGATATTATTTTGGCGTCTTTAATTATAACTGCATTTCATTATCGTATTGAACTTGAGGTTGTACCTCGTTCCTTGAATTGCACCCTGATTGAGTTATATTTTGATGTTGAACCTTTTGACAAGTCCTTCTATGACTTGGGTCTGTATTGAAACAGCTTATTCCTTTCAGTCCATGCATTTATTCGTAGTTTAATGGCTAATTGTATTAATTAGTTATGTATATATCCGATGCATTATTATACCAGTGACGATCCTTATGATCCATACTTCTTTGAGAAGTCGGGTCGTCACATGATTTTTATCTCAACTGCATTCTTGTATTGATTAGCCTGATGATCTGTTAGTTGTGTCTGATCAACATAGGGGCATCAAACAAGTTGTGGAGTCCGTGTATCTGAACATTGCACATGTGTTGTGTTTTTACCATTTGTAGAAGAATATGGTATGCTTTAGGTCACATGTTGGTACAATTATGAAGTCAGCTGCATATGCCTATTGATCAGAGGAATTCGAGAGGTATTTTTCTACAGTTGATGTCCCAAAACTGGCAGCACACCATCATATAATCTCCATTGGGTAGACTCTCGTGCATGGTGCACGTCCGTGCACGGGAGTGTCGTGCACCGTACACGAGCGTGTACCGTGCATGACTGTTCTAGGGTACATGGTCGTACATGGTGCATGATTGTGTATCGTACATGACTATGCACCGTGTATCGTGCACTGTCATGCACGGCATACACCACTTCTCATCAGCACCAAAATCCAAAATATCAATTAAACAAGTTAAGGGGTAAAATTAAATCCAATCAAATCCAAACAGACAAATCAAATCGCATAAATCAAAATATCAATACCACCAATAAGAATACTACAATATCCAAATCAAATCCAAACAAATAAATAACTTAAACCATGAGACTCAGTGATCATATCATACGAGCTATCCTCGTATGAAGAGCAGCTACGAACCTTCGGTTGGAATGTATCCTCTCATAAATACCTTTGATGAGTCGATTTATATAAGCGCACGCATAGACAACGCAACTCACCAACTTAGTCTGAATGAATTGTTCATGATCAGGCACCTCAGCCAATGTCAGATAATCAATATGTGGCTTCCTTGTCGGATTGTTTTCCCAAAATCTACATGCCTTCATAAGTCGAGGGAAAAGCCGAGTATATGTAATAACCCGAAAAATTTTAAATTTTTATTAGTGATACTTAAACCAATTACTTAGGGTGCTAAGACCTTAATTATGTTTAAGGTGACCAATGAAACAAATTAGAATCGATTCGGAGATCGCAAACTAGAGAAATAAAAAACTAGTGACTAGTCCTACCGGATTAGGGTATTCTGAATAGCCTGAACATAGAATGAAAGATCGAGAATGGATCTCAACAAAATGATTTCATTTCTAGAATCTTCTCGTGAAAACATGTGAGAATCCAAAGAATTGGAATTTTCGGGCATACTCGCCCGGTCAGTCGAAAAAATACTATTCACGAGCCGGATCAACTTCTAGTCCGTGCTAATCATGAAAATTTATGATAACAATCAAAATCATGAAGAAATATATTATTATGAATTTAGTATTCATAAGAATCAATTCTCGAACGAAATTTCAAGAACTTAACCGAATCACGGAATATATACCGAAAACCCTAAACCGATCCGAACGAACCGAAACTCGAACCAAGGGTCTAAATAAATAAAAATGATTTATAAGACTCAAATTAATTATGAAAGCTCAAGAATTTAATAGAATTTGAATGAGCATAATTTAATCGCTTGACTGCTTTTCCGCCGATAACTCGGACCGACTTACGGATGCCATCCGAACTTCATGAAATTATTATAAACTATGAAATAAGTATTTTAAGTCTATTTAAGAAAATAAAACCTTATGTTTCCGAGAAATCAATCGAAAGCGTGATAAAACTTAAAGAGTCGGTATTAACATACCAAATCGGGTAATTTGACCATTCCTTCTCCCAACTACCACCAAGAGCCTCCCAAATGAGATTAAAACAGCTCTTTTTGCTGCAAATACAGCAGCAATTCATCCATTAGCTCCCCCTCACTTTGGAACCCATTTCTCTCTCTAAATTCAAATCCTCTCTTTTGTTTTTCCAAGTTATTAAGCTTCAATCCTCCTTTTCAACCCATTCCAACTTTCAAAATAAGTTTATAAGACCATACAAAGGTAGTATTCATCATCCTCTTCCATCCTAATGGAGTGAATTTTTTTTTGAATTTTTTCCAATTGAAACCCTAGTTTCGCCTCCTTCAAATTTCGTGGCTTTTGAGCCACCAAATGTTCTCAAGCCATGAATGAAATATGCTTAGAAATATGTTCTAAGGTTGTGTTTAAAATTTAAATTTTTTTGGAGCATGTTTATGTGATACCCCGTCCTTCCTAAGCTTCAGGTTTGCATGACACATTTTTCGAGAAAGAGGTTAAAAGGTTGACTTTTAGTTTTGGTGATGCGACCATCATAAAACCTCAAGCGTTGTGAAGAGTGTTTTATGATTTAATTCATAGACATTGTATGAGGGTTTTCGACCACCCCGAAGGTTTCGCACTCAGGAAGTTATCGAAAAATCGAACTTTTCACGGGTCTTTAAAAGCATATCTTGTTTATAGTCGTAGTCCGGTATTTTATTTTGGGTCCATGGGTACCAAGTTTTCTAAATTTGAGTCCGTCATAAAAGTTGCGTCATTTTTGCGTTTTGAAAAAGGCTGGCTTATAAGCGCATGACCCACCGCTTTTGTCTATAAACAGGGCTAGGGCCTTCATTTTCAACATTCATTTCTTTCGCTCTCTATGTTTACGGATGAGCCGAGCAGCCAGTGCAGCTAGTGAGCCTGGAGGAGTGAGGATCGAGTCGGGAAGGCTTATGGCGCCATTCATACGCCGCCGCCACCACCACCGATCGACCCCTCCCGGCAACCCCGTTTTTATGTTTTTGTCCTTTTCTTATTTTGATTCCGCCTTTTAGTAGATAGCATAACATAGAACTCGGGATTCTACAGGGACGGGACAAGAAAACGGTCGGAGGTCGGCATATTTGGCCGAACCGCCGCCGCCGACCGCCGCCCCCTTGGCCGCCGATTTGGTGGTCAATGGGCCACCCTTTGGCTATGGACCATTTAGGTTTTGAGTTCCGGGCTATGCATTCTACTAAAGTACCGATTCCGTTTTTGTTTTTCACGTTTCTGCATGTCGGGATGTTTTTCGTTGCTTCGAGTTTTCTAAAGGAAGTACATGCCCGGGTTATCCATTTTCAACATAGTTTGTCATTCCATGTTCCTCGTTATGCATATTGCTTATGTTTCCATTTTCATGCATCGATTTTGGATGGTTTATCGTAGATCTGAGGATAGGCATCGATTTTTGAAGCTTCTTCGCTGCTAAGATTTGAGTCAACTTGCATGCATGCATATATTGAAGGTACCCTGTTATAGGTCTTGATGCCCTGAATATATTTCCCTTCTGCATCGAGTTGATTTGAAAACCCGGAGAGTGCCAAATGTGGGTTCAGAAAGTCGAAAACCGCCGTTTTGCTTCGATCTTCGTTTGGATCATGTTGTTGCTTTGCTTTATGGGATGTGACCCCAAAGGTTGTTCCGTCTTGTTACGAGGTACCTACCAGTGCGATCGGTGAAGTCGTTGGATCTGTGGATATCTCCCGGTTAACGTTTTCGTCTGTTCAGGTTGGGTTATATATGCTTATTTTGAGTTATTTACTCTGATATTTCAAAAATAAAACATGTGCGCCATAAAAGGTTTTGGTGAAGTTATTACTGTTCTCTGATCCGAGATGTGGTTCTATTGTGACTGTGCACGAATCTCTATTTGGTGGGTTGATCACCATCTTGAGTATTGATCGTGAGGATAGACCCCAACACGTGGTTATGGTTACGAAGGGATAGACCCCTAAGTCCACACGGAAATGGTAATGAAGTGGTTATGATTCTAATCGATTTGACCCCGATGTCCACACCGAGTTAGCGGTTGGATACGTTCGGGCGTAACGTTGGATATGTTTCGGGCCGAGATATTGTGGGCTGGCTGGATATGTTCCGGGCCGAGTGAGATGTGATGGGCTGGCGGGATACGTTTCGAACCGTGGTTCCATGATGAGAACAATAGTAATAACGGATCAGGTATCGAAAAACGAAAAATCTATTTTGCTTACTTAGAAGTGGATTTACGTTTTAAAACCTTCTAAGGTAAGTGCTCAACACGGCATCATGAATTTTGATTTATGATAAAACCCCAACCGAAAGCGCTAGTACTCACCCCAAACTCTTTTTAAATCTTTTCACGGATGGAGGAGGTCGGACGAGGCGACGCCGAGGGGTTGAGCTGTTTGTTCTTCATGCTATGCTTCGCGATGTTGTGCTATTTATATATGTACTGGATGTTGATGTATTCTTGTCCCTTATTTTGCTTTACGATTGGGAACAAGGTTCGTTATGTTATTATCTTTGTGAGTCTCGATATAAGCATGCTATGTGGTTGAACGGTCTAGTCTATGTGGTGTAATGCTATTTTCTTTCTTGAATTACTTATTATAAATCAAGATCACGCTCATTGAAGTTATGGTGTCGATATAATTACATTTGGTGGATTGTTTGCTTACCCATCCCCTTCGTGATATGTCCTAGTTATAGAGAGATCTTGCCCGATTTTATTGTCGTATCTTCTTATTATGTATGCTTTATGTATCCTCCTTCTTCCCCGCTTAACCCCACCCTAATCACACCCCGACATCCGTGCCTTTCCTGAATTGGGGCGTGATGCCTTAGTATTAGAGCAATGTTCTCGCACCTAGTTTTCGCAGATTAATCGATATCAAGGCGATTCATTTGCTTTATATCATGACGTTTGAAATTGAGTGTTTAGAACTTCTTCTAAACTGCTTATCAGTACTGACTACCCTCATTTCACCGTCAGCCGCCTCCTTTAAAAAGGGGATGAGGTATGTGTTTATTTGCTGATGCTTTATGTGGTTACGTGAGCTTGATGTGATCTTGGTTTCATGTGTTTTAACCTTGTAAGAGTTTACATGATGTAAACGTGATGTGGATGAGATATGGTTGGATGATGATGTTGATGTGGAAGTGATTGTCGATGGGACGAAAGGCCCTGTGTGGCTGTGATATGAAAATCATTGATATGGTATGATGTGATGTGATTGAGATGATCACGAATTGATGATATGAATCTATGTGTTTACATAGGAATGTGTTATTGATTGAAATCTTGTTTATTTTGATAAACGAGTGCTTGTAAGTGAATCCTTTAATTGCTTACGTGATTTTGTTATGAATGTCCATATCTATGATGATATGTGTTAAAAGTGAATATGTGCCTGAGACACGATTGTCCAGATAGCTGGGACAGAAGAGGGAACGTGAATATTTGTTGTTGTTTTATGATGAACTAACATGTAGGTTTATGGATATTCAGTGGCCCAGACAACGTTGGTTAAGATCACACAGGATGGATGAGCATATCCGTAAGTTCAGGGAATGTACCAGGAATGTCCATGAGCCATTGGGAGTGTTTCTGGGAAGATTTGTTGGTTTATGGAGGAAGGTTCGAGATAGTGGGAAAGTATCCGAATACGAGGCCTACTATCGGATGACAGAGAGGCTACCAACAGGTTGGCAGCCATGGGCAAGAAGGCAAGGGTACGTAATGTTCCGTCGGGACCCTATCACCAGACATCTTACCTTGGATTTCACGAGTAGTTCGCTCGAGTGTGGAGACAGCTGGATCGATCATCGAGGCATACCATCCGAGGCGAGATGTGATAGCGAGGCATGTTCGAGGGTCGATCCGCATTGATGGCGGTGGATGATGTTCTCGAAGAGCCTTTGGGAGAGCAACCAATGCCTGAAGATCGCTGATTCATCAGATACCCGATCACTACACCTCCATCTGACGACCGCCAGAAGATCGAATGACCATCGTGATACTCCCGGTGAGAGAGATGATCCACCCGATCGCGGGCGCAGAAGAGGCCCAGATCGAGAATCACAAGCACACCGAACAAGACGTTGGCCTCCCGGGAAGGAGATTCTGAGGAGGAGGAAGACCCGGAGGAGGACGAGGAGGACAGTGAGGACTCAGAGGACTTGGTGATCCGAATAGTGGATGACTCGGATGGGGCCGAGCATGTAGAGGAAGGGCAAGCGCCAGAGACTGGAACCCAGGAACAACATTCACCTGAGACCCAAGTAATCAGGGCACATCTTGGATGGGATCATCTCACGAGAGGCTTGCTACCATGTGGGATCATTTCACCGAGGCAGCAGCCCGAGTCCGAGCCCTGATAGGAAGGGAGAGAGAAGAGGAGGAAAGACAGAATGGGACAACTGATATGAATGGGGAGTAGTAGACGGATATGGATGACATAGATCTAGGTGATCAGTGTGTATAGTGACAGTCGCAGAGTCTGCTATCGCACGAGACAGAGCGACATCTTTTGACAGTAACCGGAGTCAGATTCTTTTGCCCATATCTGACCTTTTTGACTGACATACCTATGATTATGTATTTTGACAGTCCTTCATGGACACTTGGATAATACTGATACTAACGCTGTCTATGACAGGATATTTATGCTTTATGCTTGTATGTGATATGAGCTATGTTGTGATGATATGTGATGATGTTATGTGAGATGCATAACGATGATGTGTCGATGAGATTGCATGATTATATGTGATCGTGATATGTGATATATATGATGATATGTGATTATGGGTGATGATATATGTTGCGCGACGATACCGGTTATCTATGCGAACGTGATTCTAATGTTTCAACGCCGGCACGTAATGCCGAGAATAAGGAACCGAGGAACAATAACGTGGAAAGAGCCCAAGAACCACCTTTGGTTCACGGCATACGATCGAGGAGTTTTCATAGGCGTAATCCTCACGCTCGACGGTCTCGCGAACCGATCGATGCCGAGAACCGGATACGATCCAATCAAAGGATCTTCGAATACATTGGCTATGAAGAAGCCGAAAGTGACGTAAAAGTTGAATTGCGCGATCTTTCGCCTAATCGATGAGGCCGATTTATGGTGGAAACTGCGTGAGAGGACCCTCAACACTGTGACAATAGGGACGAAAAGGGGAAGGTATACGTGGAAAGATTTCAAGGAAGAACTCATGAAAAGTATAGTCCATCCAAATTCTTACATGGCATGCAGCCAACACTAGAGGTTTGGCAAATGGATGTTAAAACCGCTTTTCCTAGCGGTTACCTTGATGAGACATCTATGTCACGACCTTTGAAGGTTATGTAGTAAGGGTGAGCATCAGTATGGAAGCTTAAGAGTCCATTTATGGACTTAGCGAACCTCGATCATGGAACTTACGCTTTGTGAGGTAGTAAGTCATGGATTACCCAGTTGCCTAGCGAGAGTTGTGTGTATCGGTTAGATGTCGGCAGTGATGTGGTATTTCTTGCACTTCGTAGATGACATCATTCTGGTTGGCAACAAAGTGAAGGTATTGGGCGTAAAGAGTTGGCTATCGATCGGTTTCAAATGAAGACTTAGGAGATGCGACGTCTTTCTTGGGATCGAGGTTCACAGATCAGAAGAAAATATTGAGCTTATGCTCGGGCGTCTTACATTGATCTGTGATTACTCGTTTATGTATGGAGACCGCGAAGATTTCTACTTTCGGAACAGTTCCTTTATCTAAGAGCGATCACCTATATTTGCAAAGGAGATAGAGGAAATGAGACAAGTTCCTTTATTAGCGTAAGAAGTCTCATGTCTTGATCTTGATACTATGCGAGGCCGATATCTACTATGCGGTGGGCATAGTAGCTGAATATCGATCTAACCACAGACGAGCTCATTGGTTGCTGATAAAGAGTACGAAAGGACTCGAGATTATAGGTTGGTTTACCATGCGGATGATCAATGCCTTTGGGTTATCTGATTCGGTTTCAAGTGATGAGAAAAGTCGACCTCGGGACATGTGTTTACCTTGGGAGGTGGGCCGTATCTGGCGGGTCTGGCGGCGATGCATGCGGACTCTACCATGGAAGCCGAGATATGAAGCCGAGATTATAGGTTGGTTTATGACTCAACTTAGGTAATAAAGGGTAAGTCATTTATTCTCTGGTGGCATGAATAAATGTTTATAAATTAATTTATGTTAAAGTGAATTATGGGTGATGATATATGTTATGCGATGATACCGGTTATCTATGCGAACGTGATTCTAATGTTTCAACGCCGATGCAGAATGCAGAGAACAAGGAACCATAGGAACAATAACGTGAAAGAGCCCAAGAACCACCTTTGGGTCAGCGGCATACGATCGAGAGTTTTCGTAGGCAGAATCCCCCTAAGTTCGACGGTCTCGGCGAACCGATCGATGCTGAGAACTGGATACGATCCACCGAAAGGATCTTCGAATACATTGGCTACGAAGAAGCAGAAAAGCTGAATTGCACGATCTTTCAGCTAATCGATGAGGCTGATTTATGGTGGGAATCCGTGAGGAGGACCCTAACACCAGGACAATAGGGACAGTGGGGAAGGTATACGTGGAAAGATTTCAAGGAAGAACTCATGAAAAAGTATGTGCCGGGCGTTTATTGGCGGAGAAAGGCGAACGAGTTCGAATCTTCGTCGCGGAGAAGGACGGTCACCGAGTACGATCGCCGCTCAATCGCTCGTCACGTTATGCAACGCACTGGTCGGCAACCGAGGTCGCCAGGCGCATGTGTTCGAGAGAGGACCGACCCGAGATCGAAAATTGCTCGTCGATCGTGAGATCCGACGATGCACGAGCCCTCGAACCGCTTTAAACATTGAGTCAATGTTTACCTAGAGAGAACGATGCCACGGATGTACCGGTGATGGAGGAAGAGGCAAGAGGAAATGGGAAGATCGGGAAGAGGCAATCGTGTGTTCCAAGGGAACTAGAGCGGTCCAGTGATTCCGAGGAATCTGGGTATTCAGGAGAGAGAAAGACAACCTTGGGAAGGAATTTCCAACCCATGCGCAATGGGGCGGGGTGGGAAAACCTTGGTGCGAAATGCCGAGGAATCATTTAGGCGAGTGCGCATAAGGTAACGCCGAGTGTTACCGTTGTAGGAAGTCTGGACATTACGCTCGAGATTGTCTATCGATAGAAGGTCCAGCAGTGCAACCGCCAGTAAGACAGCATCCGGCTTTGCAGAGGCAGAACTAGGCTCCGCCGAGGACGAACCACGGAACAGGAGGTCATCAGAGGCCAGCAAACCAAAGGCCACCACAAAGAAGCCGGGTGTACGCTTGAATCGTGACAGTTAGTACTCAAGCTCCGGAAATCTCGCAGGTATAATCCATATGAGTGATATACCCATTTTCGCTTTGTTTGATATAGGAGCCTCACATTCTTTCATCTCGAGAATCATGTGTGAGAGGTTGGGTTTGGTACCCAAGAAATCACAGAGTACCCTGGAAATTAGCATCCCGTCAGGGGAAGTGCTAAACGCAAAAGAGATATGCCCGAACCAGGAGGTAGAAATCTGTGAGCAGAAGGTCCTTGTCAATTTGCATGTCATCGGAATGGAAGATTTCGATGTCATCTTTGGCATGGATTGGTTGGAAAAGCACAGGGCAACTATACGTTGTCTCGAGAGAGAAGTGTCTTTTCGAACAGCCCAAGGAGTGGAAGTTTGCTTCCACGGCATAAGGATGGGTGTTTGCGTACCGATGATCTCAGCACTAAAGGCAGTGAGGATGATCAGGAAAGGAAGCTTTCGAACCTTCTTGGTGAGTTTGACAGGGCACGCGGAAGAGCGCAAACAGTTGCAAGAGGAGCCAGTGGTGTGTGAATATCCGGACATGTTTCCCGAAGACTTGCCAGGCTTGCCGCCTGATAAACAAGTGGAATTCACTATTGATCTGGAACTAGGAGTAGCACCAGTATCAAAGGCACCATACAGAATGGCACCTAAAGAACAAGAACTGAAAGCGCGGTTGCAAGAGCTGTTGGATCTAGGTTTTATCCAACCTAGCGTGTCACCATGGGGAGTGCCGCCTGCTCGTCAAGAAGAAGGATGGGTCAATGCGGATGCATTGACTACGTAGAGTGAATAAGTCGATTTATCAAGAACATATATCCTCTTCCAAGGATCGACAACTGTTTGACCAGCTCAAATGAGCGAGTGTCTTCTAAGATCGATTTGAGGTCGCTACCATCGGTGAAGATCGTGAAGGAGGACGCTATAAGACCGCTCGTAATAAGGTATGGACACTACGAGTTCATCGTAATACCATTTAGTTTGACCAATGCGCCAGCATCTTCATGGATCCGATGAATCGAGTTTTCCATCGAGATCCGGATAGTTTCGTCTTGGTTTTTATCGATTATATTCTCATCTATTCTAAGAATGCGAGTTGCATAGAGAACACCTCCGCACTGCTCGAAACGCTACGAGCATAGAGGTTGTATGCCAAGTATAGTAAGTGCGAAGTTTTGCCCGTAGAAGTGATGTTCCTCGACATATCGTGTGCAGAAGGAATTAAAGTCGACCCAGTGAAGGTTGAAGCAGTAAGTAACTAGAAGGTTCCGAGTAATGCCAATGTGGTTCGAAGCTTTCTAGGCTTGGCAGGATATTATAGACGTTTCATCGAAGGGTTTTCGAAGTTGGCGTGGCCGATGATGCAACAGCTCAGGAAAGGAATCAAGTTTTAATGGACGGAAGCTTGTGAAGCAAGTTTCCAAGAGTTGAAGAAAAAGCTAACAACCGCTCCAGTGTTAGCCGTGCCGGAAGGAAACGATGGGTTTGTTGTCTACACCGATGCATCCAAGCTTGGTTTGGGTTGCGTTCTCATGCAGAACGGGAAGGTTATAGCCTACGCGTCTCCTCAGTTGAAGCCGCACGAGTTGAGCTACCCAACGCACGACCTGGAGTTAGCAGCAGTCGTTCATGCGCTGAAGATTTGGAGGCACTATCTCTACGGAGTTAAGTGTGAGATCTTCATGGATCACAAGAGCCTTAAGTACTTTTTTGAACAAAAGGAGTTGAACATGAGGCAAAGGAGATGGCTAGAGTTGGTGAAGTATTATGATTGCTCTATCAGCTATCACCCGGGGAAAGCCAATGTCGTAGCAGATGCCCTTAGTCGCAAGTCGAGAGCGAAGTTGGGATGTCTTCTTACGCAAGAGAAGTAGCTTATTCGAGATTTTGAGAAGCTCAGCCTGGAAGTGATTCATCCATCGAATCAGTCCAAAGTTTCGTCGTAGCTGCCAAAGCTGAACCGAACCTGAGAGAAACAATCGTGAGCGCAACGAGGAGATGAATTCCTGGAAAATATACGTTTAAAAGCGAGACTAGAAGATAGCAAGGGGTTCACGGAAGCAAAAGATAATGCGCTATTATTCCGAGGAAGGTTATGTGTGCCACTCAATAGTGAAGCTCATGTGGCACCATATACAGCTCATCCAGGAAGCACCAAAATGTACAAAGACTTTAAGAGGAACTTTTGGTGGGAAGGGATGAAAAATGATGTAGCCGCATTTGTGGAACGTTGTTTGGCTTGTCAGCAAGTGAAAGCTATGCACCAACGTCCGCCAGGATTGTTGCAACCGCTACCAATCCCAGAGTGGAAATGAGAGCATATCGGTATAGATTTTGTGGTAAGTTTTCCAAGGTCAGCACGAGAAACACCGCTATATGGGTTATCGTCGATAGACTGACGAAGTCAGCTCATTTCTTACCGATTCGAATGATGTACGGGTTAGATAAGCTAGCTCAGCTTTACGTCAGAGAGATTGTACGGTTACATGGTGTGCCGGTATCGATTACGTCAGATCATGACCCGAGGTTCACGTCAAGGTTTTGGAGGAATCTGCAAGAAGCCATGGGGACCAAGCTAAATCTCAGTATAGCCTTCCATCCTCAGATGACGGTCATCGTAAAGAACGATCTGTGTCTTGGAGGATATGTCATGAGCGATCGTGGCCGACAGAGGAGGAAATTTGGAAGAGATATTACCTTTGGTGGAGTTTTCCTATAACAACAGTTATCAGGCCACCATAGGAATGGCTCCCTATGAGGCGTTGTACGGAAAGAAGTGTCGATCGCCACTTTATTGGGACGAAGTGGGCAAGAGGAAGATGTTAGGACCAGAGATGGTTCAGCAGACGGTCGAGGTTATCGATCAGATCAGCGGGGGATCAGGAAGCTCAGATGTGCGAGTAAGTCCTATGCGGACAAGTGTCGCACGGATCTTCAGTTCATGGTCGGAGATCGCATCTTCCTTAAGGTTTCTCCGACGAGAGGAGTCGTTCGATTTGGGAAGCGAGTTAAGTTGCGACCGAGGTTCGTTGGACCTTTCGAAGTTCTCGAAAGAATAGGCCCCGTTGCCTATAGGTTAGCATTGCCGCCTAGCATCGGAGATGTTCACGACGTGTTCCACGTTTCTCAGTTGAGAAAGTACGTGTACGACCCAAAACACGTGATCAAGCATGATCAGTGTAACATCCCGGATTTCCATAGCTCTAATTAAGCGCTAATTACGTAATTAATTTCTCTAGAAATTAATTACGTGAGTGACTAGGGACAATGCATCCTCAGATAAGATTTCATAAAGTTTTAACTCAAGATTTATTTTAGAATTCTACAGTTGATTGATTAAATGATAAATCTTTCAATTATTATTTTATTTCAACGTTTATTTTAGAAAAAAGTAATTTATGAAGATATCAACTCACTAGTAATTTCTATACTCTATTTGAGTTATCTTGATTTAATAATTTCAAAGGATACTTTATATCCTTAAATTATTTTCAAAAATTTATATCTTTGAGGACGAGAACATAACGTTCCTCATAAATTAGGTTTAGCACCAAAATGTTGTAATGAACCCTAATGGCAATTAAAGCTTATAAGATAAGCTAAAGCCATCTAAAGCTTATGAGATAAGCCAATGGAATTTTCTAGAAACTTAGTGGCTTATCAAAGAAGCCATTAAATGGCTTATGGAAGAAGATTTAAATAGTATCCTAGGATTTCTATATATATATGTATTAAGCTTGTAAAAGACTCCATTTTCCTCCCATTCTCTCCAAAATTTCGAGTCACACACACACGCACATACACGAAAATTTTCTTCTTCAAGATCAAGATCCGGACTTCCAATCATCTTCAAATCGATAGATCAATGTTTTAAAAAGGTAAATCTCTAATTTTATTCAAGTTTTGAAGTAGAAATCATGATGAAAAACCCACTCCCAAACCCCCAAAGTTTCGGCCACTTAGGCCTTGTTCCCTACAAGTTTTATTCTTCAATCTTTTGTCTATTTATGCTTAGATCTACTCTTTTAGAAATGATTTATGCTTGATCTATGGTTTAATATGTTTATCTTCAAGAAAAACCCAAACTTTGTCAAGAGAATTCCCAGATGTTTTTCCGGAATCCTTACTTGGATTACCACCGGATAGACAATTAGAATTCTCCATCAACTTAGAACCTGGGTCACCCATTTTGAAGGCACCATACCGAATGGCGCCAAAGGAACTTCAGGAATTAAAGATCCAATTACAAGAACTATTGGATTTTGATTTATCCGACCAAGCGTATCTCCATGGGGAGCGCCGGTATTGTTCGTTAAGAAGAAGGATGACACTTTGAGAATGTGCATCGACTACAGGGATTTAAATAAGTTGACCCTGAAGAATAAGTACCCATTGCCGCGGATTGTTGATCTGTTAGATCGATTGAAGGGAGAAGGAGTTTTCTCGAAAATCGATTTGAGATCCGGGTATCATCAGTTAAAGATTAAGCAAGAAGATGTACCGAAGACTGCTTTTCGAACTCGGTACGGTCATTATGAGTTTACCGTAATGCCCTTTGGACTGACCAATGCTCCAGCTGTGTTCATGTATCTAATGAACCGTGTTTTCCATGAATACCTAGATAAGTTTGTTTTGGTCTTTATTGATGACATTCTGGTGTATTCCAAGACAAAGAAAGAACACGAAACCCATTTGAGAACCGTCTTGGATACGTTGAGAACCGAAAAGTTGTATGCCAAATTCAGCAAGTGCGAAGTTTTGGCCAGAAGTGAATTTCCTGGTCATATCGTCTCGTGAAGGAATCAAAGTGGACCCCGCGAAAGTGCAAGCTGTGCGCGAATGGAAATCGCCTACAACACCGAATGAAATTCGGAGTTTTCTTGGTCTAGCTGGTTATTACCGAAGATTCATCGAGGGATTCTCGAAGATTGCTAGACCGATGACACAATTACTTCGAAAGTGAGTAAAATTTCAATGGACCAGTGTGTGTGAGAAAAGTTTTCAAGAATTGAAGGATAGGTGATCGCATGACCCGATGTTAATGAGACTGAGCCCGATAAAAAATATACGCTTTATACAGATGCTTCAAGAAACGGGCTAGGATGTGTACTCATGCAGGAAGGTAAGGTAATTGCTTATGCTTCAAGACAGTTAAGACCACATGAGCTTAATTACCCTACCCATGACTTAGAACTAGCAGCCGTGGTCCATGTGTTGAAGATTTGGAGACATTATTTATATGGATCAAAATGTGAGATCTTCACCGACCACAAGAGCCTGAAATACTTCTTTGAGCAAAAGGATCTTAATATGCGTCAGAGAAGATGGCTAGAGTAGTTAAAGATTACGATTGCGAAATCAAGTATCATCCAGGAAAAGCGAATGTAGTCGCCGATGCGTTAAGTAGAAAGAGCCAGACTCAATTAGCATTTGTTCTTACCCAGAATGAAGAGCTAGTTAAGGAGTTCGAGAAGATGAAATTATAAGTGGTGTTACCACCTGAGACCACTCAAGGTATCATCGCAACCCTTGTTCTAAAACCTGACCTGAGAAATCAGATTGTTCAAGCTCAACGTCAAGATGAACAATTAGAAAAGTTAAGGCTGAAGGTGAGAACCGAAGGATCAACAGAGTACCATGAAGCAAGAGATAATGCCCTCATGCTTGGGAACAGGATATGTGTACCCAATGATAAGAAATTAAAGGAAGAAATTATGAAGGAGGCACACAATACGCCTTATACCGCCCAACCAGGAAGCACAAAGATGTATCGAGATCTGAAACAAAAATTCGTATGGGTAGGTATGAAACAAGAGATATCATCGTTTGTCGAGAAGTGTTTGGCGTGCCAACAAGTCAAAGCGCTACACCAGAGACCACATGGAAAACTACAACCTCTCGACATTCCTGAGTGGAAATGGGACCATGTAGCCATGGATTTCATCACCAGATTACCCAAGTCCAAGGGTGGAAATACAGTTATTTGGTTAATTATCGACCGATTGACCAAGAGCGCCCAATTTATTCCAATTCCTGTGACGTATGGAGCCGATAAGCTAGCTCAGATTTACGTGTGTGAGATCGTACGACTACACGGAGTTCCTGTTTCAATTACCTCAGATAGAGATTCCAAGTTCATCTCACGATTTTGGACAAGTTTCCAAAAGGAAATGGGCACCCAGCTGAATTTCAGTACAGCCTTTCATCCATAGACCCATGGACAGACAGAAAGAACTATTCAGACGCTAGAAGATATGATCAGAACCATCGTCTTAGATCGAGGAGAACTGTGGGAACAAGCATTGCCTTTGATTGAATTTGCTTATAATAATAGCTACTAAGCAAGCATCAACATGGCACCCTACGAAGCATTGTACGGCAAGAAATGTCGATCTCCATTGTACTGGGACGAAGTTGGAGAGAAAAGGATTCTCGGCACAGAAACAGTTGAGAAAATGATTGATATCATATGCCAAATTAAGAAGAGAATCCAAGAAGTTCAGGATCGCCAAAAGTCTTATGCAGATACGCGACGAACTGAGTTAAAATTCGAAATCAGAGATAAAGTATTCCTGAAGGTTTCACCTACAAAAGGAGTGCATAGATTCGGAATCAAAGGAAAGCTCAAGTCGAGATTCATCGGACCATACGAGATTTTAGAAAAGATTTGACCTGTTGCGTACAGGTTGGCGTTACAACCCAATTTTGCTAACGTTCATAATGTATTTCACGTATCTCAGTTACGGAAGTACGTTTATGACCCGAACCATGTTATCAACCAAGGAGACATAGTTCCTGAGTCTAACCTAAGCTATGAAGAGAGGCCATAACGTATTCTAGATCGAAAGAAACAACAACTAAGGAATAAGTCGATTCCTTTAGTCAAGATTCTATGGAGACATCATGGCCCGGAAGAAGCGACTTGGGAATTAGAAGAGAAGATGAAAGAGAAGTACCCCGAGCTATTTATGGAGGTACTAAATTTCGATCGAAATTTCTTGAAGGGGGAGAGAATGTAACACCCCGGATTTCCATAGCTCTAATTAAGCGCTAATTACGTAATTAATTAGAAATTAATTACGTAAGTGACTAGGGACAATGCATCATCGGATAAGATTTCATAAAGTTTTAACTCAATATTTATTTTAGAATTCTATAGTTGATTGATTAAATGATAAATCTTTCAATTATTATTTTATTTCAACGTTTATTTTAGAAAAAAGTAATTTATGAAGATATCAACTCACTAGTAATTTCTATACTCTATTTGAGTTATCTTGATTTAATAATTTCAAAGGATACTTTATATCCTTAAATTATTTTTGAAAATTTATATCTTTGAGGACGAGAACATAACGTTCCTCATCAATTGGGTTTAGCACCAAAATGTTGTAATGAACCCTAATGGCAATTAAAGCTTATAAGATAAGCTAAAGCCATCTAAAGCTTATGAGATAAGCCAATGGAATTTTCTAGAAACATAGTGGCTTATCAAAGAAGACATTAAATGGCTTATGGAAGAAGATTTAAATAGTATCCTAGGATTTCTATATATATATGTATTAAGCTTGTAAAAGACTCCATTTTCCTCCCATTCTCTCCAAAATTTTGAGAGTCATACACACACACATACACGAAAATTTTCTTCTTCAAGATCAAGATTCGGACTTTCAATCCTCTTCAAATCGATAGATCAACGTTTTAAAAAGGTAAATCTCTAATCTTATTCAAGTTTTGAAGTAGAAATCATGATGAAAAACCCACTCCCAAACCCCCAAAGTTTCGGCCATTTAGGCCTTGTTCCCTACAAGTTTTATTCTTCAATCTTTTGTCTATTTATGCTTAGATCTACTCTTTTAGAAATGATTTATGCTTGATCTATGGTTTAATATGTTTATCTTCAAGAAAAACCCAAACTTTGTCAAGAACCCTAATTCTTAGCTTGAGGAATTGTTGATGATTTCTTAAATTGAGCCTAGATTTATGTAATTGGAGACGTTTGAACATGTTTAGAGTCGATTGTGGAAACAAAAATCGAACCCTTCATTTTTCCTCTTAGGACCAAAAATCAGAGCCTTGATTTCAAGATGATTTGGCTCTTATTTGTTTAAAATAAGTTAGTAGTTATGTATTTACATGTATTAGATCGTGTTTGGCGAAAGAATTTGGAGTTAAATCCAACTCATGTGAAAATCCCTAAATTAATATGCTTAAGGAGTTTCAAGAAATTATTGTTTTGATTTTATTTGATTAGTTTGATTTCATAAGTATGATCTAGTATATGAAATTAGCCTATTTTGAATTATTGGGATTTTTCTATACTAGTATGTAAAATTTAGATTTCGTTAGTTTGCAAAATTACAAAGGGCCTTGTGATTTTGGCTTGATATTTGGAATTTGATTTCAAATTATGGATTCTTGTGATTATGTAGCTTGATCATGACTAACTTGATCAAAGTTTCTAATGGAAAAGATTAGAAAGTTAAGATGTTCCTATATTGTAAAGGTATTTCTTATATATAAGAAATTGAAAGATTTAAGTTCTTTTAAAAATACTTTTCAAAATGAATTGAATAAGTAAGTATGGATGCATTGACCTAGCAGAGCTTAGCCTACCCTTAGTGTACCGAGAGTTTTAGTAGAGGCTCAAGAGTTAGAAACTCTTAGTTCCTCTTTCCCGTGTTTATTCTTCTCATTTCTTTATTAAGGAGCAAGTGGGCGGGATAGAGATCAAGAAAGGAAAAGTCGAAAGTCTCGAGTAAGCCATTTCGGTGGGCTTTCTAAACTAAAATATGTGTTTGCACAAGTTTATGATAATGAGCATGTGTCTCTTTGTAAAAGTAAATTGACTTACTGTTTTGAGCATATTGCATATTACCTATCTACGAGAGAATGACGATATCGGCCCTATGCTAGAGGCAGTCGCTAGTAAGGGTATGTGTACACGGTGGCCTTTGGCCGATGTGTTGAGGAGGAGGCCTACTTCTCAACACGTTTGTGCGTAGATATGGTGTTTATTGATGATTGTCTGCAGACATGTTAACGTGCATTGATCATGAAGTAAGTGATTTCATAAAGTTCTATTCATAGGATATTTCTTAAAACCCCTGTGAATCTTATAAGTGGCAAGTCGATTATATAGCTCTAAGAGCATGTTTCAGTTGTTTTCGGCAATTGCCCACTGAGTGCATCAAGTACTCACGCCCTGCATGTATTTCTAAATGTGCAGGTTGTGCAGGAGATGATGACGGAAATTGAATGCTGAGCGAAGACTTATTTTGTCATGTGATATGTTTTGCCCTGGGTTTATGTCTTCACACATAAATTCAACTACTCTTTTGCTGCCAACTCTTATTATGGAATGTGATGTGTTATGGTACAGAGTCTTGATGGGTTAGACTTTTGTTAGAAAAGTATAGTCTCAAGCCGAAATTTTTTTGAATTCACTTTCTAAATAGTGATTAATTAATGTTCGATGTTTGATTATTAGTTGATCACAATTTCAAAGACTCGTTTTTCCCTAAAATGATAATTGTTTATTTCTGTGAGTCTTTAATGTTAGTCAGTTATGTTATTTCTTTCCTCCAGTCGCAACCCGGTTAGTTAGTTAATCCTCGATTAATTAGCTGGGGTGTGACAGAATGGTATCAGAGCAGTTGTTCGCTCTGGTCCTGTGAGTCTTCCTTGAGTCTAACGCAGTTGTCCTAAATTATTCAAGCTCAGCATATCAAGTCCGTCATCTCCAACACAACCAGGTACAAGTAGTTGATTTTTGCATAAAGAGTTCAGAATTCTTTGAGCATTGCTTATGGTTTGAGTGATCTTGATATGTTTAGTATTGTATGCTGCAAGAGATGATTGTGCATGCAATTTGATTAGTATCTTAAGATGGGAAGTGGGACATAACTATGTTATTGTCCTAATATCTAAGTTACGATTATCATTTAGGATGCCAAGGATGCGGACTACGCCGCGCAAGAGTACTAGAGTTAGACCTCAATTGATTGGGCGTACCCACAGATTTTACGAGTTTAGGTCGGAACAGTATACGAACTTCTCAGATTTTCTCGAGCAATTTCGTTGGAACTGGTTTCTGGTTAGGCAGCATGGGGTTAATAATTTCGATGCGATACTCCGACTGATTCAGGTCTTGCCAACACACTAGCAAGGATGGGCTTCTTCCAGTGCTCTTGATTATATTGATTTTTCTAGAGATCCTGAAGAGTCAGGGGATTTCTTTGGATTCCATGCGCTCGTTCGGGCACAGAATCGGGATCATCAAGGTCCACCCCCAGGTGATTATCCTCCTCTCGAGCGTTTCCATTCTCTTATTCGTCAGCTCTTTGCGGAGCATTATGTGAGGCAGGATGATCCTTCTCCCCAGCCTGCCGTTGATGTACTACCTCTTGATATTCCTGCTCCTAGATTTGATGAGCCCATGATTATTGATCGTACTCCTTTAGTCCCAGTCGTTGCTGAGCCTGTTGATCCTCATCCATTGATGGATGTAGATAATTATCAAGGGCCCGATGATTTGTATTTACACCCTGAGTTAGATCCTCTGGTTGTTGATATGTTCCTTGCTGAGGACATTCCTTTTCCCTATCCGGATCTAGTGATACCGGAGATTGATGCGGATCTGTTAGAGTAGTCAATTGCTTTTGATTCACCTTCTCATCAGATTGATCCTGTCGATCCAGTATCTTCTCAGATCGATCCCAGCGACTCTGTTTCAAAAATAATTCATGGTTCATAGCCAGTTCATGCAGTTCCTCACGACTCTCTTCCAGTTGTAACTCCAGAGTCTCAGCCAATTTCGGCTGACCTTCCTAGTCAACTTAGTGAAGTTCATATGTTTCAAGAGCCACCTCCTCCCGCCGATGAAGGCTGGCTCCTCTAGGCCATCGTGTCTTTCGGATCTTATCAATATGAGCTGAGCATGTTAAGTCCGTTGGCAAATGCAAAATTTAGTATCTTCCGTCGGTGAGATGTCTTTATTCTTGACCCATACATTCTACATCCCGAGTTTAAGGTGATTTCACGACAACAACCCCAATGCGCCTAAACCACGGTGCACTGCATTACAATGAGGAAGAGATTGAACCTTTGCAGTTCGCAAAGACCGAGGCACGATAACCCTAATTGGGAAGATGAGATTGATCGCTACTTGGACGAAGAAGAGGCGACCAGTGGAGCTGAAGGAGAGATGAACATCACCGGGAATGATGAGCCTGGCCGAGTAGTAGTCATTAGTAGTAGATCTTGTGTGCGATAGTACGATGTATTTGGTATGACGATTTACAGTAGCGATGCATATAAGTAGTTTTAGTGGTAGCCTGTCGATGTATATGGTATATTTGTAAATAGGATAGTTCGTAGAGATGCTGTATAGATAAAGCATCGCCATAGCCCGAAACCCACTTGTGGCAAATTTTACCTCTTTTTGTAAAAGTCCTCAAGAAGGCAAATTTTTCCCAATATATATAAATCGGATGTTATATGAACTTTTCTACTTTATTATTCTTGCTGAGCACCCTATCCACAAATGGTTTAAATTTTGTGATAACTTTAACTTATTGTGATACGAAATGTTTCTTTGAATTGATATTCAAATCTTCAAATTCTTATAGTATGCCGAGAGGACGTCGAAACCAAATACCTGAAGAAGAGACTCAAGAGAGTCAACCTACACCTCAGAATTCACCTAATCAATCACCTCCCCGCCTTGATCGCAAGATTGCTGAACTTTTTCTTCGCCAAAATCCACCAACTTTTACGGGATCAGGTGATCCAGCTGAAACTGAAGAGTGGGTTAGGGCTATGGACCGTGTTTTCCAATTTTGGAATGCACCGATCGAGAATGTATGCTATGTATCTCTTTCCAGCTAAAGGGATCTGCAGATTACTGGTGGGAATCTCGCCAGAGAACCTTTACGCCAGAACAGCTAGACGTTTTCACGTGGGAGCGTTTCAAGGAAGAACTTTTGGCCAAATATATTCCACGTAGTTATCGCAGACAGAAAGGGATTGAGTTTGCTAATCTTAAGCAAGGGAAGAAGACTGTAGCTGAATACGACAAAGAGTTATGCAAGTTGGCTCGGTATGCACCTTATAAGGTCGACACCGATGAGAAAATGGCTGAATTATTTCGCTCTGGATTACACCAAGAAATGAGAATAGTACTGGTAAGCCAACCTCCAATTTCTTATGCGGAGACTCTGAATCGGGCGCTTGATATGGAAATGGAAATGCATCCTGAGAAGATTTCGCCTTATCCGACCCCAACACCCACCCAGAATCCTAACCCATCAAAGTTATTGCTGACTGATCAGAAAATTGGGAATAAGAGAAGGTGGGAGAATAAAATTTCCCGAACAAGAAGCAGTGGCAGAAATTGGGACAACTTTCTCAAGGTCAATCTCGACCATCGTTTCAAGGCCAATCTCAGTTTTTCCCAAATCAAGCTAGACCTGTATGTCAGAAATGCAATCGGACACACTCTGGAGTATGTAAATGGGGAAGTAACAGTTGTTACAACTATGGTCAAGTGGGCCACTATGCTAACAACTGTCCAAATAGAGAAAGGGCGTCAGGAAGTGGATCCAAACCAAATCCTCCCCGTAAAACTCAATCTATGAAAGCTATGGTCGCTTACCCTCAGTTGCCGTTCCCAATATTCCCTCAGTTTGCGATGCCTCAACTTCCAATGGCTCTACAGCAACCACCTCAGACTCAGCCAGTACAGCAAGTTCAACCAAAACCCAGCATCAAAGAGCCTTTGCCCTAAACTAGAAATCAAGCGATAAGAAAGCAGGACAGTTGATAGGTATGGGAACTTTGAGAGATGTACCTGTCATAATTTTTTTCGATACTGGAGCTTCGCATTCCTTTATTTCTTCAGCATGTGTAGATACACTTGAGCTTCCAGTAAAACGATCTAATCCTGATATAAGAGTCCTTACGCCATTAGGCAGAAGCGATAGAATCACGCATGAGTCTCCTAACTTAGAATTTGAGTTAGGTCCTCTCAAGTTGAGAGCAGAATCTTTGCGTCTTTTGCCTATGTGGGATGTGGATATAATCCTTGGAATGGACTGGTTAACCCAACACTTTGCAACGATTCGTTGCGAAAGTCGGGAGATTTCATTCCAACCGCCGGGCAAGAAACCAACCTGTTTTTACGGGATAGATGAAAGGCATAAAAGAGTACCCATTATTTCAGCCTTACAAGCGGAAAAATTTCTAAGACGAAACGCAGCACGTGCTTACTTAGTACACCTGGTTGGGACAGATGAAGTTGAAAAGAAGGTTGAAGATGTCCCAGTTGTGAGAGAATTCCCAGATGTTTTTCCGGAATCCTTACCTGGATTACCACCGGATAGACAATTAGAATTCTCCATCGACTTAGAACCTGGGTCAGCCCCAATTTCGAAGGCACCATACCGAATGGCACCAAAGGAACTTCAGGAATTAAAGATCCAATTACAAGAACTATTGGATTTGGGATTTATCCGACCAAGCGTATCTCCATGGGGAGCGCCGGTATTGTTCGTTAAGAAGAAGGATGGCACTTTGAGAATGTGCATCGACTATAGGGAATTAAATAAGTTGACCCTGAAGAATAAGTACCCATTACCGTGGATTGATGATCTGTTTGATCGATTGAAGGGAGCAAGAGTTTTCTCAAAAATCGATTTGAGATCCGGGTATCATCAGTTAAAGATTAAGCAAGAAGATGTACCGAAGACTGCTTTGCGAACTCGGTACGGTCATTATGAGTTTACCGTAATGCCCTTTGGACTGACCAATGCTCCAGCTGTGTTCATGGATCTAATGAACCGTGTTTTCCATGAATACCTAGATAAGTTTGTTTTGGTCTTTATTGATGACATTATGGTGTATTCCAAGACAAAGAAAGAACACGAAACCCATTTGAGAACCGTCTTGGATACGTTGAGAACCGAAAAGTTGTATGCCAAATTCAGCAAGTGCGAGTTTTAGCTTCGAGAAGTGAATTTCCTTGGTCATATCGTCTCAGCAGAAGGAATCAAAGTGGACCCCGCGAAAGTGCAAGCTGTGCGCGAATGGAAATCGCCTACAACACCGAATGAAATTCGGAGTTTTCTTGGTCTAGCTGGTTATTACCGAAGATTCATCGAGGGATTCTCGAAGATTGCTAGACCGATGACACAATTACTTCGAAAGGGAGTAAAATTTCAATGGACCAGTGAGTGTGAGAAAAGTTTTCAAGAATTGAAGGATAGGGATCATTATTTGACCCAGTGTTAATGATGATACTGAGCCCGATAAAGAATATACGCTTTATCTGGATGCTTCAAGAAACGGGCTAGGATGTGTACTCATGTAGGAAGGTAAGGTAATTGCTTATGCTTCAAGACAGTTAAGACCACATGAGCTTAATTATCCTACCCATGACTTAGAACTAGCAGCCGTGGTCCATGCGTTGAAGATTTGGAGACATTATTTATATGGATCAAAATGTGAGATCTTCACCGACCACAAGAGCCTGAAATACTTCTTTGAGAAAAAGGATCTTAATATGCGTAAGAGAAGATGGCTAGAGCTAGTTAAAGATTACAATTGCGAAATCAAGTATCATCCAGGAAAAGCGAAAGTAGTCGCCGATGCGTTAAGTAGAAAGAGCCAGACTCAATTAGCATTTGTTCTTACCCAGAATGAAGAGCTAGTTAAGGAGTTCGAGAAGATGAAATTAGAAGTGGTGTTACCACCTGAGACCACTCAAGGTATCATCGCAACCCTTGTTCTAAAACCTGACCTGAGAAATCAGATTGTTCAAGCTCAACGTCAAGATGAACAATTAGAAAAGTTAAGGCTTAAGGTGAGAACCGAAGGATCAACAGAGTACCATGAAGCAAGAGATAATGCCCTCATGCTTGGGAGCAGGATATGTGTACCCAATGATAAGAAATTAAAGGAAGAAATTCGAAGGAGGCACACACACGCCTTATACCGCCCACCTTGAAGCACAAAGATGTATCGAGATCGAAACAAAATTCGTATGGGTAGGTATGAAACAAGAGATATCATCGTTTGTCGAGAAGTGTTTGGCGTGCCAACAAGTCAAAGCGCTACACCAGAGACCACATGGAAAACTGCAACCTATCGACATTCCTGAGTGGAAATGGGACCATGTAGCCATGGATTTCATCACCAGATTACCCAAGTCCAAGCGTGGAAATACAGTTATTTGGTTAATTATCGACCGATTGACCAAGAGCGCCCATTTTATTCCAATTCCTGTGACGTATGGAGCCGATAAGCTAGCTCAGATTTACGTGTGTGAGATCGTACGACTACACGGAGTTCTGTTTCAATTACATCAGATAGAGATTCCAAGTTCACCTCACGATTTTGGACAAGTTTCCAAAAGGAAATGGGCACCAGTTGAATTTCGATCTGACCTTTCATCCACGAGATCGATGGATGAGACAGAAAGAACTATTCTGACACTAGAAGATATGATCAGAACCATCGTCTTAGATCGAGGAGAACAGTGGGAACAAGCATTGCCTTTGATTGAATTTGCTTATAATAATAGCTACCAAGCAACCATCAACATGGCACCCTACGAAGCATTAGACGACAAGAAATGTCGATCTCCATTCAGATCGGGACGAAGTTGGAGAGAAAAGGATTCTCGGCACAGAAGCAGTTGAGGAAATGATTGATATCATACGCCAAATTAAGAAGAGAATCCAAGAAGCTCAGGATCGCCAAAAGTCTTATGCGGATCTGATTGACGAACTGAGTTGAAATTCGAAATCGGAGATAAAGTATTCTGAAGGTTTCACCTACAAAAGGAGTGCACTGATTCGGAATCAAAGGAAAGCTCAAGCCGAGATTCATCAGACCATTCAAGATTTTAGAAAAGATTCGACCTGTTGCGTACAGGTTGGCGTTACCACCCAATTTTGGTAACGTTCATAATGTATTTCACGTATCTCAGTTACGGAAGTACGTCTATGACCCGAACCATGTTATCAACCAAGGAGACATAGTTCCTGAGTCTAACCTAAGCTATGAAGAGAGGCCATAACGTATTCTAGATCGAAAGAAACAACAACTAAGGAATAAGTCGATTCCTTTAGTCAAGATTCTATGGAGACATCATGGCTCGGAAGAAGCGACTTGGGAATTAGAAGAGAAGATGAAAGAGAAGTACCCCGAGCTATTTATGGAGGTACTAAATTTCGGGACGAAATTTCTTGAAGGGGGAGAGAATGTAACACCCCGGATTTCCATAGCTCTAATTAAGCGCTAATTACGTAATTAATTAGAAATTAATTACGTAAGTGACTAGGGACAATGCATCATCGGATAAGATTTCATAAAGTTTTAACTCAATATTTATTTTAGAATTCTACAGTTGATTGATTAAATGATAAATCTTTCAATTATTATTTTATTTCAACATTTATTTTAGAAAAAAAAGTAATTTATGAAGATATCAACTCACTAGTAATTTCTATACTCTATTTAAGTTATCTTGATTTAATAATTTCAAAGGATACTTTATATCCTTAAATTATTTTTGAAAATTTATATCTTTGAGGACGAGAACATAACGTTCCTCATCAATTGGGTTTAGCACCAAAATGTTGTAATGAACCCTAATGGCAATTAAAGCTTATAAGATAAGCTAAAGCCATCTAAAGCTTATGAGATAAGCCAATGGAATTTTCTAGAAACTTAGTGGCTTATCAAAGAAGCCATTAAATGGCTTATGGAAGAAGATTTAAATAGTATCCTAGGATTTCTATATATATATGTATTAAGCTTGTAAAAGACTCCATTTTTCTCCCATTCTCTCCAAAATTTCAAGAGTCACACACACACACACACACGAAAATTTTCTTCTTCAAGATCAAGATCCGGACTTCCAATCCTCTTCAAATCGATAGATCAACGTTTTAAAAAGGTAAATCTCTAATCTTATTTAAGTTTTGAATTAGAAATCATGATGAAAAACCCACTCCCAAACCCCCAAAGTTTCGGCCATTTAGGCCTTGTTCCCTACAAGTTTTATTCTTCAATCTTTTGTCTATTTATGCTTAGATCTACTCTTTTAGAAATGATTTATGCTTGATCTATGGTTTAATATGTTTATCTTCAAGAAAAACCCAAACTTTGTCAAGAACCCTAATTCTTAGCTTGAGGAATTGTTGATGATTTCTTAAATTGAGCCTAGATTTATGTAATTGGAGACGTTTGAACATGTTTAGAGTCGATTGTGGAAACAAAAATCGAACCCTTCATTTTTCCTCTTAGGACCAAAAATCAGAGCCTTGATTTCAAGATGATTTGGCTCTTATTTGTTTAAAATAAGTTAGTAGTTATGTATTTACATGTATTAGATCGTGTTTGGCGAAAGAATTTGGAGTTAAATCCAACTCATGTGAAAATCCCTAAATTAATATGCTTATGGAGTTTCAAGAAATTATTGTTTTGATTTTATTTGATTAGTTTGATTTCATAAGTATGATCTAGTATATGAAATTAGCCTATTTTGAATTATTGGGATTTTTCTATACTAGTATGTAAAATTTAGATTTCGTTAGTTTGCAAAATTACAGAGGGCCTTGTGATTTTGGCTTGATATTTGGAATTTGATTTCAAATTATGGATTCTTGTGATTATGTAGCTTGATCATGACTAACTTGATCAAAGTTTCTAATGGAAAAGATTAAAAAGTTAAGATGTTCCAATATTGTAAAGGTATTTCTTATATATAAGAAATTGAAAGATTTAAGTTCTTTTATAAATACTTTTCAAAATGAGTTGAATAAGTAAGTATGGATGCATTGACCTAGCAGAGCTTAGCCTACCCTTAGTGTACCGAGAGTTTTAGTAGAGGCTCAAGAGTTAGAAACTCTTAGTTCATCTTTCCCGTGTTTATTCTTCTCATTTCTTTATTAAGGAGCAAGTGGAAGCGGGATAGAGATCAAGAAAGGAAAAGCTGAAAGTCTCGAGTAAGCCGATTTTCGGTGGGCTTTCTAAACTAAAATATGTGTTTGAACAAGTTTATGATAATGAGCATGTGTCTCTTTTGTAAAGTAAATTGACTTACTGTTTTGAGCATATTGCATATTACCTATCTACGAGAGAATGACGATATCGGCCCTATGCTAGGCAATTGCTAGTAAGGGTATGTGTACACGGTGGCCTTTGGCGAGGTGTTGAGGAGGAGGCCTACTTCTCAACACGTTTGTGCGTAGATATGGTGTTTATTGATGATTGTCTGCAGACATGTTATAGTTAGAATTGTTAGCACGTGCATTGATCATGAAGTAAGTGATTTCATAAAGTTTGATTCATAGGATATTTCTTAAAACCCCTGTGAATCTTATAAGTGGCAAGTCGATTATATAGCTCTAAGAGCATGTTTAAGTTGTTTTCGGCAATTGCCCACTGAGTGCATCAAGTACTCACGCCCTGCATGTATTTCTAAATGTGCAGGTTGTGCAGGAGATGATGACGGAAATTGAATGCCGAGCAAAGACTTATTTTGTCTGTGATATGTTTTGCCCTGGGTTTATGTCTTCACACATAAATTCAACTACTCTTTTGCTGCCAACTCTTATTATGGAATGTGATGTGTTATGGTACAGAGTCTTGATGGGTTAGACTTTTGTTAGAAAAGTATAGTCTCAAGCCGAAAGTTTTTTTAATTCACTTGCTAAATAGTGATTAATTAATGTTCGATGTTTGATTATTAGTTGATCACAATTTCAAAGACTCATTTTTCCCTAAAATGATAATTGTTTATTTCTGTGAGTCTTTAATGTTAGTCAGTTATGTTATTTCTTTCCTCCAGTCGCAACCCGGTTAGTTAGTTAATCCTCGATTAATTAGCCGGGGTGTGACAATCAGGTGGTCCTTGCTCAGGATCTGAGTTACGAGGAGACCGGTGGGCATCCGGAATGAGAAGTCGAGAGTTGAGGAACAAGCGATTCATTGGTAAAAGTGTTGTGGGATCACCTGGCGGAGGAAACTACGTGGGAGTTGGAAGACAAGTTCGTGGGCTCGGTGCCTCGAGTTGTTTCGCCACGTGTTTGAAATTTCGTGGACTAAATTTTTCTAAGGAGGATGGATGTGATACCCGTCCTTTCTAAGCTTGTGTTTGCATGGCACGTTTTTTGAGAAAGAGGTCAAAAGGTTGACTTTTTGTTTCGGTGATGCGACCGTCACGAAACCTTAGGAGTTGTGAAGAGTGTCATATGAAGAATTCATGGACACTAAGTATGTAGGTTTTCGACCACCCACGAAGGTTTGGCACTCCGGGGAAGTTATCAAAACCGGACTTTTCATGGGTCTTTTAAAACATATCTTATTTATAGTCTTGTGTCCGGTATTTTATTTTGAGTCCATGCGTACCAAGTTTGCTAAATTTGGAGTCCGTTTGCAAAAGTTGCGTCGATTTTGCGTTTTCGAAAAAGGGCCGCTTGCGCAAGCAGTTGCGCAGCCCCCTGCTTTTTCCTATAAATAGAGGGCTAGGGCCTTCATTTTCAACGTTCATTTCTTTCGTCTCTCTGTGTTTACGGACGAGCCGAGCAGCTCCAGGTACGCTGCGGAAGCGCTGGAGGAGTGGGGATCGAGCCGGGGAGGCTCGGCGGTGGCGCCATTGCGCTGCTGCCGGCCACCACCGCCGATCAGCCCTCCCGGCAGCCCCGTTTTTCTGTTTTGTCCTTTTCTTGTTTTGATTCAGCCTTTTAGTAGATAGCATAGCATAGAACTCTGGATTCTAAAGGGACGGGACGAGAAAACGGCCGGAGGTCGGCCTATTTGGCCGAACCGCCGCCGCCGTTAGCGCCTCCGACCGCCGCCCCTTTGCCGCCGATTCGGTGGTCAACGGGCCACTCTTTTGCTATGGGCCCTTTAGGTTTTGAGTTCCGGGCTATGCATTCTACTAAAGTACCGATTCCGGTTTTCTTTTTTTCACGTTTCTGCATGTCGGGATGTTTTCCGTTGCTTCGAGTTTTCTAAAGGAAGTACATGCCTGGGTTATCCATTTTCAACATGGTTTGTCATTCCATGTTCCTCGTTATGCATATTGCTTATGTTTCCATTTTCATGCATCGAATTTGGATGGTTTATCCTAGATCTGAGGATAGGCATCGATTTTTGAAGCTTCTTCGCTGCTAAGATTTGAGTCAACTTGCATGCATGCATATTTTGAAGGTACTTTATTATAGATCTTGATGCCCTGAATATATTTTCCTTCTGCATCGAGTTGATTTGAAAACCCGGAGAGTGCCAAATGTGGGTTCAGAAAGTCGAAAACCCTCGTTTTGCTTCGATCTTCGTTTGGATCACGTTGTTCTTTGCTTTGTGGGATGTGACCCCAAAAGTTGTTCCATCTTGTTACCAGGTACCTACCAGTACGATCGGTGAAGTCGTTGGATCTGTGGATATCTCCGGTTAACGTTTAAATACATTCGAGGTTGGGTTATATATGCTTATTTTGAGTTATTTACTACGATATTTCAAAATAAAACACGTGCGCCGTAAAATGTTTTGGTGAAGTTATTCGCTTCCCGATCCGAGATGTGGTTCTATTGATGTTGTGCACGATCTCTATTCGGTGGGTTGATCACCATCTTGAGTATTGATCGTAAGGGGATAGACCCGAACAAGTGGTTATGGTTCGGGGGATAGACCAGGAAGTCCACACGGAAATGGTAATGAGGTGGTTATGGTTACGACGAGGATTTGACCCCAAGTCCACACCGAGTTAGCCGGTGCGTAGTGGATATGTTCCGGCCGAGATATTGTGGTTGTTGGATATGTTCGGCCGAGTGAGATGTGATGGGGTGGCGGGATACGTTCGAGCCGTGGTTCCTGATGAAAACAACAAGAATAACGGATCAGGTATCGAAAAACAAAAAATCTATTTTGCTTACTTAGAAGTGGATTTACGTTTTAAAACCTTCTAAGGTAAGTGCTCTGAACACGGCATCATGAATTTTGATTTATGATAAAAACCCCAACTGAGTGCGCTAGTACTCACCCCAAACTCTTTTCAAATCTTTTCACAGATGGAGGAGGGCTGGACGGGCGACGCTGAGGGGTTGAGCTGCTGGTTCTTCATGCTATGCTTCCGCGATTGTAGTAGCCCGAAAATCTTATAGTAATTATTAAAGCTTAATTAGGCATAATTAAGGGTTTAAAAGCTATTTAGGCCCTAAGAATTTATAAAATTCAATATATGAAATATTAATCGGCGTGAATCCAATTAATTTAAGATTTGAACATATGAGATTGGAAAATGTAGAGATTTATTAGAAATGAGATTATTTGTGATAAAAAGTGAATTATGTGAAATAAATGAATTATTATGATATGTGTGAATGAAAAATGCTATAAATTAGAAATTTAGCTATAAAATGCCTTAATTATTTTTATATGGATAGTTTATTATGAAATAAATGTTATTCAATAAATTGTTATTGAAATGATTTAAAAGCTATATGTAATATATTAATTTAGTGATTTTGAATATATTTATTATATGTATTCACAAATTAAGGAATATGGTTTCTCATATCCTTTCGAGCGTATATTTCTAACGTCGATAAAATTCGACGAGTTTAGTCTTACGATATTTCTAAACAATGAAGCTTAGATTTTAAATTCCTTATTATCAAAGGAATGTAGAAGTGACTATAATGTTCTTATGAACAAAATTTCAAGCGATTGAGACATTTAAGTATTATAATAAATAATGCATCATTAAAATAATCTAGAATTTTAACATATGAAATGATTTAAATTAAGATGTGACTTAGAATTATTTTTATAATTTTCCTATGATCTATTATATCATCTAACGCTTATAAAATGTCACATAACTATATATTGTGAGAAAATAAAATATGTGGCATTTTCTACTTAGTGATCGAAAATTTCACATTTGTTAATGTGAAATGAGTAAATTCTCATGCTCTTGGTAATGACAAACTATAATTATAATGTTAAGATATTTTTAAGATGAGATAAAGGGTATTATTATGAATGGCCGCCTATTGTGACCGAGAATGGTGATCAAAATTGTGATAAGAATATAGAAAATTCAAAGGCTTAGGTGTGTGGTAATGATACATGATAATGACACATTAAACTTTGTATCTTAGTGGAAAGAAATAAAGTTTGTCTCACACTTGATAAATGGACCGAAAAGTGTGGACATGGATTGTGCAAGTGTATAAATTTTGATTATGTGAAATATTCTATATACAAGTGGCATCCTATTATATATTAGCTAAATAAATCAAAATCCCTCTCTCTCAAATGGCAATTGCCGTGAATTTTTGGGAATGAAGACAAAGAGATATATTTTTCAATTAAAAGTGTAATATCATCAATGAATGAATAAAAACACCTACATGGCAATTGAGGTTGTCGTACATTAACAAAAAGAAAAAAAGAAAAAAAAAGGGGGGGAAAAGAAAATATTTAAAAATAAAATAAAATAGTGCCGACCAACATGTGTATTGTATCATAAAAATTCAAAGGCATTTTTTTCAAATTGTTGATGCCGTGAGCATTTAGGAGTAAAGGAGTAGATATTTTTTTTTTAGTTGATAAGGATTTTATGATAGGATAAAAATTAAAAATTTGTCTTGAAGCATTCAAGTGGACCGAAAGCTGGAAATTTTGTGCAAAGTATTATGATTCTAATTTTATGAGATAATTGATATGCAAGTGGATGCTAACCTATTTTGTGTATAAAAACATGGCTTCTCTCATTCTTTTATACTTTAGAACCGAGAATTTGAAAAGAAAAATAGGGGAAATTCATCAAACCTTTCTCCCAAATTTTAGATAGAAAAACGTTGCCGTTAGAAATCGACTCCGATTAAAAGGTTAGAAACGTTACAAGCTTTGATTACATGCTAGAATTTTAATTTCATCCGTTAATATGTGAATTTATTAGAATTTTTGCACAAGTCAAGATAATTGTTTCATAAATACCGAAAACTATAGGTTATAGGTATTTATGTTGTAAATTATTTTATCAAATATAATTACAAAATGTTCTAAAATAATGTTTTGGAGATAGTATGATTTTATAGGAATTTTGGAACAAGAATTGTACATCAAAATCGAAAATTACATAAGAAATTGAAAAAAGTCAACATGTTGACTTTGATAGTACATTAAAGCGTCGTTATGTGCTAAAAGATAGAATACCTCTTATATGTCGAAAATTCGTGTAATCGACATCAATTGATTAGGAAGCGTCGACATAAGTGCGGCGTTAGCATTATTGACCTATAGAGCGTTATAGATTATATTCCTCTCTATCGAGCGTGACCGTTGTCTTGAAATAGTTCTTACGTTAAGGTGGGGCGTGGTTGTAAGCTAAGGACATAGTGAGGAACCGTAAAAGACTTACCGCATACCGGTGGGCTTTACTCGAAAACCACTTTTATTTACGATGCTTTCTTGAAAAGTATTTATTTACAAGCTTTGAGGTTGAAAATGATTATGAGCATTATTCAATTACATGCCCAAAATATTTGTATTTTAACGTATGGATCTATCTTGGGCGAGCCACGATGTATGTGAATCGATTAGCTCCCAATTTTAAAATCGATATCGGATCTTAGTCGGAATTCTGGCTAAGATTAGCGTAGAGCAACATCATCGGCGGTCGTGGATCTAGTCGGATGAGCCGTTAGCAACATCTTGGCCGATCACGGCGTCGGTAGAAGGAGGCCTACTTCTACTGGGCGTGAGATCGGTTATGAGATCTGTTATGAATAATTATGTGGATGATACGGATCATACGTAGCGGAAAATACTGCTTGAGGCGAATCTTTTGAGAAATGACAAAGTATTTTGGTATTCACGAGTTATTTCAACTAAAATCCTCGTGTTATACTAATGGGCGATGTAATTTATGAAATGATTTTGGCATGAGCCCACTAAGTGCATTCTTAGCCTGCATATTGTTTTTAAATGTGCGGGTTGAAGCGATTGATGTTGGATGTTGAAGTGTTGAGCGGTTGGAGTCTTACTCGTCGTTGATAAGTATAGCCTTGATTACATATCGTCATATGTGTAATCACGTATGTCTTTAGTTATATAGGTTATGTTTGAGTTGAACCCTTTAGTGTCTAAAATATATATACGATATAATTATGGTATGAAGTCTTTGAGAATTTACCTATTATATACCTCGCAGTTCCATAATTAGTCTTTGTTCTGTTGTTAAAATATGATTCTTGCTAATCCGTACTTTGGGGTTGGCGGTCATTATATGAATCTAAATTAAATTTTGAAATTAAAATTAAATGCAAATTCATTATCTAGAAATATGTACTAGAAATATGTACACACAATATAAAAACTTCCAACCTATTTCTTCTCCAACTTTTCGGCACTTTCACACACTAACACACACAAATTTTTAATTTTCAATTTTAATCCATAATCAATGGTGGAATTAAAGGATAATCACTCCTAGCAAGGTAATTACTTCATTTAACCAAAGTTTTCATTGTTTGAATTGATGAATATCATGTTTGAACACCTTAGGATTTTCGAAAATTATGAAGCATGGGATTATGGTTTATTTTTTAAATTTTGTTATGTTTATTGATTTAATTATGTTTATGAAGCTTGATTAACATATACTATGGTTTTAATTTGTTTAAATTCATGAAGATTAAAAATTCAAGAATTATACCTAAACCCTAATTTTTATATATGGAGCATATGTTATGATATGATGGAATTAAGCTTAGATGTATGCTTAGGGATGATTATAAACATCATATGAATGAAGAAATTAAAAGTTAAATTATGTATGCAAAATTGGTTAAATTTTCGAAAGGTATAGAGTACATGAACTTAGGGATTTTAATTTTTATTGATGAATTTGACATGATATTCATGCTTAGGGATATGAATAATGTATGAAATGAATTTATAGGAATTTAATTCAACCATATACTAATAGCCTCAAATTTTCGAAAATGAAGGGTGTTTCAAGAACTTTGATTTCTTAATTTTATTTGATGTATTTGAGTTGATATTTGAGATCTATGATAAAAATAATGCTTAAATAGAATTTATAAGAATTTTTGAACATATGTATCAAAAGTTAGAAAAATTGAAGTTTAGACCAAAGTTATACTTATATGTGATATATTTGATCTATGATTGAATGGATCATGAATTCATGATCATTGATGTTAATTGAGTATAATTATAAGATATTTAATGTTAAATGGGTTGTAGATATTAAAAATGTTGAAATGTATATATATATAGTTAGCAAAAGGACCTTAGGCGATTAATGTTGAAAGGAATAATATTAATCTTGTTTAAAGTTTTTAAATGTATGTTTGAGCATGTAATGATAATATTGGAGAGTTTAGGATAGTATTGGAGTAGTTTGGTGTATTTGGGCTATACATATTACAGATGTTACTCTGCCGAAATTTCAGTAGAATTTGATATTAATAAGATGTTTTAGATTTTAATTGATCATTAATGATATATATATTTAAATTAGTAAGGAAGATTACTAAATTCAATAATAATTTTATGTTATAAGGATCAAGCAAGGAAATCGGGAAGTAAAGAGCGAGAAGCACGAACACTGTTGGATTAAGCGTCGTCAGTGGGTGTCGTTACAAAATTTATTTTGAAGCAAAACTTGTGATATTTTATGAGCTTGTTTTATTATGAAAGCGTTTTAATCACCATATGATGATTATGTTAAAAGGAATGTTTTACCACATTGTGGGTTTGACGGCGATGTACCTATCTACGATTAGAAAATGTTATGTACTGTGCACAGGTAGATGGCTGTGAGCTTACACATGTAGGCGGCCATGGTACTGGGGAGGAGGCCTACTTCCCTTTACCGTATGACGTAGATAGGGTATGACCGTAGTTGTGATCCTTTGGGACCAACTCGGGTATGTTATGCCGGTATGTTTCAAAAACAAAGTATGGTGATATGTTATTATGAGAAAAGTTTCTTATGATCCATCAATTAAATTGATTTCATAAATGTAATTTGAAAAAAATGTTATTGAATAAAATCGATAAGCTTTGAATATTATCTTGGCATTATCCATCGAGTACTTTACGGTACTCACGCCCATAAAATGTTTATTTGATGCTGGTTGAGTAAGAAGAAGATGTGGCATGGAATTGAGCTGAATTGTCGTTTTTGCTTTCTTACTTTAGATAGTTATGTCTGAATATCATGTCTTCACTCATGATATTCATTACTCTTCCGCTGCCAAAACTTTGAAGTTGTGAAACCGTGCTTTTGATAACCCTTGTAAATATTTCAAAAATTTCTACGCATGTATTTTTGAGGCTGTGTTCTCGTTTGTGATTATTGTTGTTGTTGAAATTTTTTGAGTGCAGTTGGCTTACTCCATTTTCAAACTTTATGTTGTCTATTTGTTTCAAAACTTAATTCTCTAAATCACTTATTGTTGGAAGATTATTGTTAATTAAACTAGTCACGGCTTGATTATTTAGTTAAATAAGTAATTAAATAGTCGGGTCGTGACAGAGTGGTAGCAGAGCGGTTTTTCTCTCTGGTCCTGTGAACTTTTTCTTTTTGAGCCAACCTTTCTTGTAAACCTTTGAGTTATTGGTAAAAGCTCAGTGTTCCAGCCCATCTCTTCAGCTCAACCAGGTAAAGTATGTTGGGGATGTTGTGCATATGTGAATGAAATGTGATTATGTTGAATCTTATGATGTAGTACGTATGAATATAGATGATATATGATGTGTTATTCTAATTAGTATAGAAATGATATCTGATTATAGGATGCCAAGGATAAAAGTCACCGCTCGAAAGAATGTCGGGTATAGACCGCCAGGCTTAGGAGATATCAATAAATTTTATGCGCTACGAATGAGACCAGAACAGGGCATGCAGTTCTTCCTTCATCATTACAAGGTCATGTGGCGATCGGTCTTGAAGTGTGGAGTGACTGAGCTTGATGGGTTGCTTCAACTGGTGCAAGCTTTGCCTCCTGACTGGAGGGGATGGGCATCCGAGATAGCTTTCGATTATGTGCATCCCGATATTGAACTTAGAATTACTGGTAACCTTAAGAAGTTCATAAGAATCCTTAAAGACCAATACATGACGGGGGAAAATCCTCCACTCTTTCCTTACCGTCCCTTTGATTATTTTATCCCTACTGTTCATCAAATTTTATCATATATATTAGATCCACAAAGCCGAGAAATTAAACCTGAATCTCACGAGCTTGTTAAAGATAGTCCTAAATATGAGTATTGTGATAATGATGATACTCTGTTTCCTCTTGGACCTCAGTGGACCTTGGATGATCTGGATTTATTTGACCAACCATTTGCATTGAAAACTCCTTCACCACCCTTATCTCCTCTTCCCGAAATTCCATTGATATTGTCTTCCACTGAGGTAGGATATGAGTTTAATCAGCAACCGTCCATTGGCACTTCTAACTTACAACCTTTGTCTATTAATGAAATGCCTTCGTTGTCGGATCCATCCCTTCTCTTGCCGGGAGAGTCTGCTAATCCAGCTGCTGATCACACTCACGCTCCTGAAGAAGAAGAGGATCTAAAGAGAATTTAGATGGTTGAAGAAAAGTAGTTTTCATTAATTAGGATAATAAGCGGAGCTACCGACTGTAACTATGAAACTAACACGTGTGTAAAAGTCCTCAATGAGGCGATTTTCTTGTAAATTATAAAGCTGTTTGTTATCTTTGATATGATTAAATGGTTATGTCTTTACATACATTGATAAGCGTATCTTGTTGCATGTTAAAATCTCTTTCCTTTGCTTGATACTTTATTAATTGTTGTAGAAATAATAAATTTCTTTTGAAATAGAATGCCTACTCGAAGACGAAACCAGAACATGGAAGAAAGAGCAAGTCAAACCACTCCCCAAAACCTTCCTGAACAAAACCTTCATGATCGTGAACCCTCTCCCCCGAACAGAAAAATTGCAGAACTTTTTCTTAAACAGAACCCACCTAACTTCACAGGGGCTGGCAGTCCCGCCGAAGCAGAGGAGTGGGTACGGACTGTGGAGAGAATCTTTAAGTTTTTGGAATGCAATGATCAAGAATGCTTCTTGTGTATAAACTTTCTTATGAAAGGACCCATGAGACTTACGGTGGGAGGCAGACGGAAAACCCTCACTCCAGAACAAATGGCGAACTTCACTGGGAACAGTTCAAAGAAGAATCAGACGCTAAATTTATTCCATGGCTATAGGAAACATAAGGAAATTGAATTCATGAATCGAAGCGAGGAAATAGAATCGTGGTCGAGATGCGATCGGAATTACGACATTATCTCGATATGCACCATAAAAGGTAGAAACAGATGAAAAGATGGCTGAGATGTTTCGCTTAGGATTACGACCTGAAATCAGAATTATTTTGGCTGCTCAACCACCCATGTCTTCTGGAGACTCTTAATCGCGTTAGATATGGAATAAATCAAGCGGAGAAAAGCGCACCGAATTGAGTCTTGGTGTACCACAAGGTTGTGTTCCATCAAAATCCTCCCAAATGGAACAAAGATATAAAGGAAAAGAAAATGGGAAACGGAGGAAATCCGAACAAGAGACCATTTCAAAAGCGAGGACCATGGCGTCAAGATCATTCCGACCGCCAACAAGCTGAATGACATTCTCTTCTTGAACGAGATAAGGCCACCTATGTGCCCCCGGTGCAATCGTCCACATTTCGATCTATGTAGAAGCGGTAGCAACACTTGTTATTCATGTGGACAATTCGGACACTTTGTTTACGCACGTCCGTATAGGCGAGAATGTGGGTGGGAGAGAGAAAAGTGAAATCTTATCGACTGTTCAAGCGGTGAAAGCAATGACCGGTACTCACAACCACCCGTTATCAACTCCTCCACCACAAGTGACTACAATTCCGAAACTTGACCGCATGATGTAGTCTCAATCTCTACAAATTGACCTCAACACCAAAGGTATGCAGCGATCTGAAACAACCGGAAAAGTGCGGAAATGGCGGTATGGCCCGGTTAAAGGAGTACTGTTATAGTTTTGTTTGATACAGGGAGCATCGCGTTCCTTCATTTCTACCGCATGTAGATAATCTTGAACTTCCCAGTAGAACAAATGAAGTAGGTTTAAAGTGATGACTCCGGTGGGTGGGACGACGGTAGTTGATCAAATATGTCTAACGTAGAATTCGAGTTAGGATTACTTGATTAAAAGCTGAATCATTAAACTCTATGCATGTGGGATGTAGATATTATCTTGGGTATGGATTGGTTAACGGAGATTTACATAGCGATTCGTTGTGAGCGGTGAGAAATGCATTTCAACTACCGGAAAAGAACCCACGTGCTTTTATGGGATCGATGAGAGAAAAGAAGGGTGCACGTAATATCGACTTTCGAGCGAGAAAGATTGTTAAGATGTAACGAAAATCGTGTTTATCTCGTATACTAAGCAAGGAAAACAAGAAGGATAGAAAGATTGACGATGTGTGGTTGTTAGGGAATATCGGATGTATTCGGAGAATTACCGGTGTACCGCCGGATCGACAATTGGATTTTGCGATCGATCTAGAACCAGGGTCAGCACCAATCTCCAAAGCGGCGTATCGGATGGCTCCGAAGGAGCTGCAAGAGCTGAAAGTTCAATTACAGGAACTTTTGGACTTAGGATTCATTCGACCAAGCGCGTCGTCACCGGGAGGCGCCGGTGTTATTCGTTAAAGAAGGACGGCACCTTAAGGATGTGTATTGACTACCGAGAATTGAACAAGGTGGCGTTGAAGAACAAATATCCACTTGCCGAATTGATGATTTATTTAACCAATTGAAAGGAGCAAGGGTATTTTCGAAAATTGATCTAAGATTGGGTTACCTTAGTGAAGATAAAACCGAAGATATCCGAAACCGCTTTTAGGACCCGATACGGACCCTACGAATTTGTAGTGATGCCGTTTGGATTGACCAATGCTCTGGCTGTGTTCATGGACCTCATGAACCGTGTATTCCATGAATATCTCGATAAATTTGTGTTAGTGTTTATCGATGATATTCTGATCTATTCAAAGAGTGAACAAGAACACGAGGTACACTTGCGAATTGGGTTGGAAAAGTTGAGAGCATAGATTATATGCTAAGTTTGTAAGTGTGACTTACGGCTAAAGAAGTGAATTTCTTGGGGCATATAGTTTGGTGAAGGAATTAAAGTGGATCTGCTAAGGTCCAAGCGATCTGAGGTGGAAATCGCCTCGACTCGAATGAGATTCGTAGTTTTCTAGGCTTAGTCGGGTATTATAGAAGATTCATTGAAGGATTTTCTAAAATTGCTAAGCGATGACGCAATTCTTGAAGAAAGGGTAAAATTTGATAGACCCCAGAATCGAAGGCAGTTTCAAGAACTCAAAAAAGCGACCAGCGCTCCTATTCTAACAATACGATCGAGAGAAAGATTATACCATATACACGGATGCGTAGAAATGGAATAGGATGCGTCTTAATGCAAGAAGGAAGGTCGTCGCATACGCTTCACGGCGGTTGAAGATTCACGAACACAATCATCCCACTCACGATCACGGAACTCGCGGTGGTCCGCATTGAAAATTTGGAGACATTATTTATACGGATCAAGATGCGAAATTTTCACGGATCACAAAAGTTTGAAGTATTTCTTTGAACAAAAGATTTAAATATCGACAACGAAGATGGCTCATTTGGTTAAAGACTACGATTGCGAGATCAAGTATCATCCGGAAGAGCTAACGTCGTTCTGAGCCTTCGGCGAGGAAAAATCGGGAGAGATTAGGGACTCTTTTAACGGACCAAGAAGAATTGTTAAAAGAATTTGAAAGAATGAAGTTGAAGCTGTTTGCCTCCCCCGAGACATTCAAAAAATTGTAGCGTCATTAGTGGTACTTCCGGACTTGAGAACTCGTATAATTGAAGCCTGAAGAAGAGATGAACAACTTAAAAACTGCGAGCAAAATCGAGCAGGAATCTTCGGATTACCACGAGCGGGCGATAATGCGATTATGCTTGGTAATCGCATATATGTACTAACGATGCGAAATTGAAGAATGAAATTATCGGTGAAGCTCATAATGTTCCATATCTTTGCACGTCCGGAAGCACGAAGATGTACCGGGATCTCAAGCGAGAAGTTTGTGTGGGCGAGGATGAAACAAGATATTGCATCCTATGTCGAAGGTGCTTAGCATGTCGACAAGTAAAAGCTTTGCATCAAAGACCATATGGAAAGTTGTAGCCTCTTGAAGTTCGAGAATGGAAATGGGATCACATTTGATGGATTTCGTAATTGGATTACCTAAGTGCAGGCAGGGAATCTTCTATATGGGTAATCATTGTTCGTTTAACTAAAAGTGCTCATTTTATTCCAATTCCGATAGCGTATGGAGGCGGATAAGTTGGCATAGATTTATGTACGGAAATCGTTCATCTACATGTAGTGCCGATCTCAATTACTTGGATCGTGATGCTAAATTCACCTCTCGGTTTTGGACTACTTTTCAAAAGAATTGGGTACTCGATTAAATTTTAGTACCTCTTTTCATCCCCAAGCGGATGGTGGGACCGAGAGAACAATTCGAGACACTAGAAGACATGCTCGTAAGCGGTGGTGCTCGATCGAGGAGATCAATGGGAACAAGTTCTACCATTGATCGAATTTTCTTCAACAACAATTATCAAGCTCTGATCGGCATGGCTCACTGCGAAGCACTTTATGGCGAAATGCAGATCACCCGTATTGGGATGAAGTGGGAGAACGAAAGATTCTTGGCCCTAAGCAATCGAAGAAATGGTCCAAATTATACGACGGATAAGACAAAGAATGAAAGAAGCTCAAGATAGACAAAGTCTACATTGATAATCGTAAATGCAATTGAAGTTTGAGATAGGGGACAAAGTTTTTCGCAAAGTTTCCCGACCAAAGGAGTCAGTTTTGGAATAAAGGAAACTCAAACCAAGATTTCTTGGACCTTACGAGATATTGGAGCGGATCGGACTGTGGCCTCTAGGTTAACGTTGCTTCCAAACTTCGCTAACGTACATGATGTTTTCATGTGTCTCATTTCGAAAGTATGTTTAGGACCACAACATATTCTTCATTACGACGAAATAGTTCACGATCTTTGATTTAAGCTATGAGGAAGAACACGAATGTATTACGGATAGGAAGAACAAAAGTTAAGGAATAAAGTTATTCCTTTAGTGAAAGTTCAATGGAAGCATCATGGTCCAGAAGAAGTGACGTAGGAACTAGAAGTTCAAATGAAAGAAAAGTACCCCGACGTATTTAATAAGGTACAAAATTTCGGGGACGAAATTTTTTAAGGGGGAGGGAATGTAGTAGCCCGGAAATCTTATAGTAATTATTAAAGCTTAATTAGGAATAATTAAAGGTTTAAAAGCTATTTAGGCCCTAAGAATTTATAAAATTCAATATAATGAAATATTAATCGGCATGAATCCAATTAATTTAAGATTTGAACATATGAGATTGGAAAATGTAGAGATTTATTAGAAATGAGATCATTTGTGATAAAAAGTGAATTATGTGAAATAAATGAATTATTATGATATGTGTGAATGAAAAATCTATAAATTAGAAATTTAGCTATAAAATGCCTTAATTATTTTTATATGGATAGTTTATTATAAAATAAAATAAATTGTTATTCAAGCTATTAATTTGCTTGAATAAATTTATTTATGCAAATTCTCGAAAATTTAGAAGTATTATAATAAATAATTGAATTTTAACATATGAAATGATTTAAATTAGGCTATATGAATCTAAATTAAATTTTGAATATAAGTTGTATTATACTTCATAAATTATCATAGATAGAATTCTATTAATTTAACTATGATAAATTATGAAACTTAGTAAATTTAGAGGAGCAAATATAAGGTTATTGAAATTAGTGAATAATTATATTGAAATTAGGAGTAAATTAAAATTAAATGCAAATTCATTATCTAGAAATATGTACACACAATATAAAAACTTCCAACCTATTTCTTCTCCAACTTTTCGGCACTTTCACACACTAACACACACAAATTTTTAATTTTAAATTTTAATCCATAATCAAAGGTGGAATTAAAGGATAATCACTCCTACAAGGTAATTACTTCATTTAACCAAAGTTTTCATTGTTTAAATTGATGAATATCATGTTTGGACACCTTAGGATTTTTGAAAATTATGAAGCATGGGATTATGGTTTATTTGTTTAAATTTTGTTATGTTTATTGATTTAATTATGTTTATGAAGCTTGATTAACATATACTATGGTTTTAATTTGTTTAAATTCATGAAGATTAAAAATTCAAAATTATACCTAAACCTAATTTTTATATATGGAGCATATGTTATGATATGATGGAATTAAGCTTAGATGTATGCTTAGGGATGATTATAAACATCATATGAATGAAGAAATTAAAAGTTAAATTATGTATGCAAAATTGGTTAAATTTTCGAAAGGTATAGAGTACATGAACTTAGGGATTTTAATTTTTATAGATGAATTTGACATGATATTCATGCTTAGGGATATGAATAATGTATAAATGAATTTATAGGTATTTAATTCAACCATATACTAATAGCCTCAAATTTTCGAAAATGAAGGGTGTTTCAAGAACTTTGATTTCTTAATTTTATTTGATGTATTTGAGTTGATATTTGAGATCTATGATAAAAATAATGCTTAAATAGAATTTATAGGAATTTTTGAATATAGGTATCAAAAGTTAGAAAAATTGAAGTTTAGACCAAAGTTATACTTATATGTGATATACTTGATCTATGATTGAATGGATCATGAATTCATGATCATTGATGTTAACTGAGTATAATTATAAGTTATTTAATGTTAAATGGGTTGTAGATATTAAAAATGTTGAAATGTATAAATATAGTTAGCAAAAGGGCCTTAGGCGATTAATGTTGAAAGGAATAATATTAATCTTGTTTAAAGTTCTTAAATGTATGTTTGAGAATGTAATGATAATATTGGAGAGTTTAGGATAGTATTGGAGTAGTTTGGTGTATTTTGGCTATACATATTACAGATGTTACTCTGCCGAAATTTCAATAGAATTTGATATTAATAAGATGTTTTAGATTTTAATTGATCATTAATGATATATATATTTAAATTAGTAAGGAAGATTACTAAATTGATAATAATTTTATGTTATAAGGATCAAGCAAGGGAAATCGGGAAGTAAAGAGCGAGGAAACGAACCTGTTGGATTAAACGTCGTCAGGTGGGTAATGCGTTACAAAATTTATTTTGAAGCAAAACTTGTGATATTTTATGAGCTTGTTTTATTATGAAAGCGTTTTAATCACCATATGATGATTATGTTAAAATGAATGTTTTACCACATTGTGGGTATGACGACGATGTACCTATCTACGGTAAGAAATTGTTATGTACTGTGCACAGGTAGATGGCTGTGAGCTTACACATATAGGCCGGCCATGGTCTTGGGAGGAGGCCTACTTCCATTTACCGTATGGCGTAGATAGGTATGGCCGTAGTTGTGATCCTTGGGACCAACTCGGGTATGTTTTTGGTATGTTTCAAAAACAAAGTATGGTGATATGTTATTATGAGAAAAGTTTCTTATGATCCGTCAATTAAATTGATTTCATAAGCGTACTTTGAAAGAAATGTTATTGAATAAAATCGATAAGATTTGAATATTATCTTGGCATTATCCATTGAATACTTTACGGTACTCACGCCCGTAAAATGTTTATTTGATCGGGTTGAGTAAGAAGAAGATGTGGAATGGAATTGGAATTGTCGTTTTGCTCTCTTACTTTAGATAGTTATATACGAATATCATGTCTTCACATGATATTCATTACTCTTCCATTGCCAAAACTTTGAAGTTGTGAAACCGTGCTTTTGATAACCTTGTAAATATTTCAAAATTTCTCGCATGTATTTTTGGGTGTGTTCTCGTTTGTGATTATTCTTTGTTGTTGAAATTTTTTGAGTGCGGTTGGCTTACTCATTTTCAAACTTTATCTTTGTCTATTTGTTTGAAACCTTAATTCTCTAAATCACTTATTGTTGGAAGATTATTGTTAATTAAACTAGTCACGCTTGATTATTTAGTTAAATAAGTAATTAAATAGTCGGTCGTGACAATGATGTTGTGCTATTTATATATGTACTCGATGTTGATGTATTCTTGTCCCTTATTTTGCTTTCTCGATTGGGAACAAGGTTCGTTATGTTATTATCTTTGAGTCTGCCGATATGAGCATGCTATGTGGTTGACCGATCTAGTCATGCGGTGTAATCTATATTTGCTTTCTTGCATTACTTATTATAAATCAAGATCACATTCATTGAAGTTATGGTGTCGATATAATTACATTGGTGGATTGTTTGCTTACCCTCCCTTCGGGATATGTCCTAGTTATAGAGATTACCGGATTTTATGATCGTATCTTCTTATTATGTATGCTTTATGTATCCTCCCCTCTTCCCCGCCTAACCCTTCGCGCCTAATCACACCCGATATTCGTGCATTCCCTTGGGAATTGGGCGATGAGTTTAATATTTTCGATTTTGTTATCATTTTTTATAGAAGATAAAGCATATTCTTGTGAATATTATTTCATATTGTTGTTTGTTGATGTGTTAGGGCATATAGAATAAAGATAAGAATTTTGAATTATTTCTCTATTTATTTGGTTAGGGCCAAAATATATATATAATTTTAAAAAATATTTTGATTTTTTGTTGAAAAATAGTTGAGGTATAGTGTTTGATATATGATATGAACATCATATATTAATCTTGAAATTATTGAGACACTTCTCTTATTTTTCCAAGAGGACGAAACTATATACATATATTTAAGATTTATTTGATTTTATTTTTGGAAATAATATGATATATGATGTTTAGAAATAATATGAATCTATTATGTTTTGTTGGGAATTTATTGAACACATATAATTTATGTGTGAGGACAAAAGAATTCAAGCATTTAGTTCATATTATAAATATTTTGTTGATGTTTAAAGTTAATATTCCATATTTATTGCATATTATAAACATGTTGTGAAGTGGGTAGAATCTATTGAGCATATATGTACATATAGAAATTTTCAAAAATAAGCATGTAGTACTAAGCATATGTTTTAATTTTAATGTATGATATCGATGATATTTCATGTTTAGTATATGATATGAGCATGATATGATTTTTGTGGAATTTATTAAACATCAATGTTCAATAAATTAAAAATACGAAAACTATATGCTTGTCGACTTATGGTTTAAAATTTTATTTGATGATATTGGGTTGGTAATTAAATTCTTTAGTATGATAGGAGCATAACATGATTTATTGGAATTTATTGGATACTTATGCTAATTATTGCTAATTATCGAAAACATAGTAAAATGGTTAAGTATGAGTTTAATTTTAATGGTAAATGATGCTATGGCGATTAAACTATAAACTTGGAATAAATGGTTGTGATTGTGATGAATGAATGGAACACTCATACACATACACAATAGTTTTGTATTATATTATAAATTAGGGTTTTCTAATGCTTTAGTATGGTTTATGTTGTGTATGGTTATGGTTCCGTGAGAATAGAAATAAGTGTAGGAAATAGGAATAGATATGTAAGTCTAGCATATCTTTCATATTTATGTAATACAATCGTAATTACTATGTTGCATATTAGTTTAGCACATATTTCATCTTTTATATAGCACATATGCTAAATATATTAGTTTAGCACATCTTTCATTCTGATAACACAAGAATGGTTCTAGTCTTTGCACAATAATTCACATGTACACAAAACACAAAGCGTAGCTTGCTGAAATTAAATCTCAACCATTGATCCAAATAATCGAGGCCAGATTCATTCCTATTTCACAACAAATTATTCATTCTTACCTAATCCATCTCACGGTGTTATATGGTTATATTTATGTTGTGCCGACAAACAAAACCCCAAATGTAAATAACATAGTACTTTATGTGCGAGAATCAAAAAAATCACCAATTTAGGCAACTTAAGAAGGAATTGATGGGAATCCAAATTAGACACAATTATGGTTTTTGTTAATAATAGGATACTCAAACGTGAGTTCTAAGTTAAAGAAACCAAAAGCCGAGTTACAACGTTAATACTCAACAACGACAACTTAATACGATATTAGATCGGCGTTAAGATAACTCGTCGACAAATAACGATTATATAACACATAATCTCGACGAGTTAAGAGAAACAAACAATGTCGAAAAGTGTAGCTATGATTCAAACATAAGAGGTCGATCCTTATGTCTCAAAGGATGAGTTAGTATTCACAAAGAACTTAGTTAATCTCTAAGTATTTACTTACGTGATAGTATGGGATCACTTGAATCATAAGTCAACATTCCCTTTCATTCGTCATGTATTGTCTGCAATCGAGCATAACCTAGTAGGACGTAACTATAATTGTTAAGTCTAGTTAGTGGCTTGAGAATATCCAATATACCAATCATAACTTGAATACTCATAATCTATAACGTAATAACGTTTAGAAGAACACTAAGGTTAGAGTCGATGATAGACTCGAGTATATGACTCGTAAGTTGAGGTTCATCTATGAATGATGAAGTAATATAGTTTGTAAATTGAGAATGTAAGGTAATAGAAATTATCTTAAGACCATCACATGAAATCATAAAGAAACCCTAATTGGGAACTTTAAGTCGTAATTTATAAACGACCCTCGATCAATAGAAAGAATCTAAGAAATGTTATTTTCTTATGAAGGGATTGATCGTACTTAGTTCTTGAGGAAGGACACTCACACCGCCCATTTAGAAAATATAGCCGGACTAACAGGTGGGCTCTTTTGAAACAAAATGATATGCATACTTCAAATCACGTTTACAAAAGCTTTATGAAATATTATTGCATGAAGCTATCGACCGCCAAATGTTTAAGTTTTGTTGTGATCATATCTCGAGGTTGGTATATCAAGCGTGGTATGATAATGTGTTAGTCCACCAGCGTTAAAAAGGGTATGATTGGATCAGACTTAGTTAAGGACTAACTCGGATTGTGTACACGTATATTGTGTGTTAAGGTTAGCTACCTCGATCGGTCATGGTGACTTTGTGTAGGTGGCCACCTCCATAGTGCGCGAATGAATGAATGAATGAATGATCAGATATGGAACAACGTGGATGAAATAGTCCGATCGGATATACGGAAAATGATAAAATGTTTGATAGCACGAGTCTTTTACTTGAAATCCTCATCGCGCTATTGTGGGCGATTCAATACTTTACAAAGAAAATGTTTTCGACAATGAGTCCACAGTACTTTTGTCTTAGCCTGCGTCTCGTTTTGATATGCACGGGTTGGCGAGGATTGACGATGAGTGCGAGGTGGTGCAGTGGCATGTGTTTTGTTCTTTGTAGTAGAAAGGTTTCTAGAACCTTGGGCATGTATCGTCATATGCATGTCCATCGTTTATTCTCGCTAACTACGATATTGGTTTGGTGCCTTTGATTATAGCGTGTTTCACTATCGCATTGAACTTGAGGTCGTACCTCGTTCCTTGAATTAATACTCGATTGGGTTATATTTTGATGTTGAACCTTTGACAAGTCCTTATGTGACTTGGGTTTGTATTGAAATAGATTATTCCTTTAAGTCTATGCTTTTATTCATAATTTAATGGTTAATTGTATTAATTAGTTATGTATATATCCATTTGCATTATTATACTAGTGGCGATCCTTATGATCCGTACTTCCTTGAGAAGTCGAATTAGGTCATAAAGTGGTATCGAGCACTTGTTCGCTCTGAACCCTAGAAACCATTCCTTGAATCCTAAGTTGAAAGTTGAGTCTAGAAATTATTTGTGTTTGATCGCCATGCTGAAGCGCAACTTCATCGTCGTCACCTTTCAGCGAAGAAAAAGGTAACTATCTTCACTAAAAGTTATTTTGGAATGATGGAAGTATATGAAAAGTGAAATGGACTTACAATATTGCTATGTTTGAAGGTTGAAATATATTTTGGAAAATGAATGTTTTGAAATTGAAAAGTTCTTTCAAAATGATTGGTCGTTAGTTTGAAGAAGTTGCAAACTTTAGGGGTTTGGAAGGGAGTAATATGATGATACTTGATTATCGCAACATATGTCGTGATATGTGTTTCTCGCTATATGCAAATCATATTAGAAGCGAGGATGTAAATGAGTATGTTTCCTATGAGAACATAGACTCTTAAGACGCATGATCCCTTTGCGCCGAACATAGTATGAGAACATAGGGTATCCCTGATTGTACTGAATACTAAGGAAGAACGAGAAAATAGAAATTTTAAGAATCACAATCCGAACGGATTTGAGGAGAAGAACGCGACAAATCTACGATGACGAAGCGATTGCTTAACTGGAGGTTCGTATAGTTATGAGCCCCAACCTCTTCACGCGAAGGAATTCCGAACACCATGCGTGTTGCCTCTATCGTGGCAATAATGAAAAGAATCAAAGTATAACGTTAAGGAAGTATAAAAATAAAGATCAAATTGTAAGTACATTATAGGAACGATTATGATCGAATGTTATGATGCTAATTGAAATAAAGAATCCAGAACCCAATAAGATAGGGTGACCACTTAGCCTTTACCAGAAAGTTAGACATCGAACGTTTATTCTATCCCAAGGAACCATGCAGTCTCTTCCCAGAGACCAAACCATGAAAGTAGTTTCATAAGAACTTAGGAATATAAGATGGTTCGGACGGTTTTTACGACTAGGCTCTCTTTATCTTCTAGAGTCACACCCGAGGAGATGGTATACTCCTACCGTTCCTCCAGATGTGCCGAGGAGACGACATCAGTGAGTTCTTGGCACACTTCGTACGTCATTGGGCCGCTGCACATGCCCGTGGTACATCGTATTATGACGATGTGCTTCGACTGATCATGAGACTGTCATCCGACTGGCAGGGGTATGCCCACGAGATATCGGAGGATTATATCTATCGACGCCGAGAGAGCTTCGATCTGGAGGTGGACCTACCTCACTTTGTTAGCCACCTGAGCTATGTATTCATGGTGTACGGAGCTACATCACGTGGGCCGTATCTTCCCGAGCGGGAATAAACTTGCGATGAGATTCAGTGGATCCACCCAAAGGTGCCCGTTTGGCGGTGACGGACACGTATTCTTACTGGCGTTGGGGAACATGTTATTTGGACCTTTCCGTCCCCCGACAGCTCACCTTCCGGTCCTACCACCAATAGGGTTCCGTCTCGTCATTGCCCGCCTGAGACCATCGTCGCGGTCATGCCATGCCGTACCCACCTCTACTGTTGGCTCTCCCCCAATCCCTGCATGCACTGTTTACCATGATTACGTGGAGACCGAGGATCCACGTGGCCCAGCTGTAGGCAGTGAGAGGAGCTGTACTCGTCGCCCTGCTGCTCGTTCCGCCTCACCATCTTTTGAGGAGGTCATGGCCGAGATCCATGCCGAGACCGATCGCTATGGAAGAAGCAAGGATCATTAGAGTCCGAGAGCCCATGGTTTCGATCGGGCTAAAACACACTCAAATTCACCGTGATGATGCGAGGTAATCATAGCGTGGTAAGTTTGCACGCAGTCGTCTCTCGAGGAAAACTTAGAGGCGATTGTTCGTGCCATACCTGAGCGATTAAAACCTAAACATTCTAATGCCAACAAGGGTTTGAGACATGCGAGAATTGAAATACGGAGAATTAAGCGACATCTAAGCTAGGGTTGTCAATCCCGAGCTATACTAATAAAGCGATAAATCAGCGATAAACAAAGCATATGCAATCATATTATTCATAGGGTTTGTCGATCCCTAATCTAAATCTAATTGCAAATAAGCGAAAGCGATAAATCATTAAGCAAATTAAACCAGCGGAACAAGAAATCCAATCCTTTGTCACTATGAATTGATTACAATAAAAATCATCAAACAATAAACCATGAAGTTGATTCCATTAAAATCTCCAAACAAAGCATGTAAATGTTTAACAAGAATTTAGAAAGCAATTGCATAAATTGAAAGGAATTAAGCGAAATTAAAACATAGATTGTATCGATAAGTTGCTGAAGAAATCGGAAGAAATTGTGGTCAAGAATGGTGTCGCATGTCTGTGCGTCGAAAGATCGAGAACTCGAGCCCGGTTCAAAATAACCTACGCTTATATATAATAAATGAGTGGCCTTGGGTTGAATGTGAGCGAGGTTTATGAGGCTTACATTACGTAGGTGGCGCCGGTTTGGGCGGCCTGGATGAAAAATGTTACATTTCACAAGCGGCGGGCGTTCATTGGTGAGCATACGAGGAAATAGCTGAGCAGCGCTCAAGGCGGAGAGGCGCTCAAGATATGGGCTGAACCGCGTTGAGGAAGAGATGGCGCTGAAAAGGGGCTGAACCGCGAGTAAAATTGATGAACCGCGCTCAAATGGAAGCTGGCAGTAGGTGAACCGGCGCTCAGGATGAACCGGCGTTCGGTGGCTGGGCGTTCGGAAGCTGGCGCGTTTGCAGGCGCGGCGCTGCGCGCGCGACACTGCTTGCGCAGTGTTTTGCTTTGGCCCGTTATCCTTCGTCTGAACTCCGATTTGCGCATGGTTTTCGCCTCTGGACTCCTATCACAACGTACTTTACTTATTAAGAAGGACAATAGCCTTGATTACTTCTCCATTATTCATGAGAATCATTGATAGTGTTCAGCGTCGGTGCGCGAGCAGGCGCGCGGAGTGCACGTCTTGCGACTTTGAAGAAATGATCCGTTCTCCTCGTCCGAACTCCAAATTGCGATCCGTTTGTGCCTACGGACTCCTATCGAGATGCTCTTCAATTATATCTGATCCTTGATAGATCCAATTCATCCTATTTTCTGTCGTTTTCCTACAAAACATCGAGACGAACGAAGTAAGTTCGAATCGATAAATATTAATCGAACCAAAGGCATAAATATGACAAATCATAGAAATGACATGTAAAACAATACCAAGAATCATCACAAAATCATACCAAACAACTCCCCACACTTATCCATTTGCTTGTCCTCAAGCAAAGTCTATACTAATAAGGTTCGAAAGGTAACTCATGCAACATCACTCTTAGTCAATCAATCAAATCTCTTTGCAATTCCCCAAACATGATGAATACATAATAAAAGTTAATGTGAAACAAATCTAAGATTGTGAAAATATCAAACAAGCAGGTAGGTTATTTTGCTCGACCCAACTCTCCGCTAGAGGTGAATTAACTAAAATGGTTACCTTTAGCAACAAGTTTCTTTTGAGAACACAAAGAAAGTATAAACAAATTTTGGAACAATGTTCGAAAGGTGAAGTCTCGATGAACTCGAGTCTCCTATCGTGGTTTCCATACCCATTTCTCAATTTACGAGAAAGAGGCGAATCATCCTCCATTTATACAATCTCAACAACATTGGAGTTTTAATTCTCCTTATTTTCTTTTCACACATATTTTCTTTTCTTTTTTTTATATTTGAAAGCAGTATATAGGTAAACACCTGTTAACACTCACTAGCATTAGCCGGACAAATCACGTCGATGACCACCGATTTAAAATCAATTCACACAATCTAAATCAATTCACATTGCACTTTAATCACATGACATCAAGATAAGCGAGAAATACATCAAGGTCCGATCAATACCACGAGTTGATTGCACAAATCAAAATCTAACTTATTAGCATAGACACAAACTCAAGTCAAACAATCAAAATAAGCACAAGGGCACGTCATTAAGCATACAAAACAATATATCACGCATACAAAACCGAGTAAACATCCCCACATTTAAATCGAACCTTTGTCCCGGTGCTTAAAACGATAAAAGCTCAAAATAACCATAGAGGATGATACTTCACGATAATCGGCAGATATGCGATGTAGAGTTGGAGCATCCCAACCATCTCACCGTGATCAAAATATGCAAAACCTTCCTCCCAAATTCAAACAAGACTAACATAAAGATAACAAGCGGATCAAAGAACAACAAAACAAGCAAAAAGAGAAAGAAAGAAAAAACTAAATAAGAAACCGTGGGTAACTCCCACGAAGTACTCAGTTTAACGTCGTGAGCACGATGTAAATCAGACAACAACGGACTATCCATAGTCCTTCACCTGCAGGAATACCATCTCGACCAGAGCATCAATAGTAACCATATATGCACAAAGAACAGTAAAGAAAGAAAATAACAAATCATTTAAGCTCAAGTCGAACATCCTATTCTCCAAAGTGAAATAGATGATTTGATTCCCAAAGCACAATACTTTGGAGAATTAGGAAGTTGACAAATCATGGATGTTACCTCAACCTTTGTCCTCGAATTGTCCTCTGGGATCCGTACTCCAATTGTTGAGGTAGTGCAATCACTTCAGTGGGTTTTGGCATGTCATCAACTTCGAGTGCCCACTCTTCCTCGTCAGCCGTCCTGGTATCAACTTCCACTTGGCTCTGATTTTTCTCCTCATCCTCACGTGCCCATTCTTCATCAATTTCCACCTCCTCCGGCCGCAGCGGCTCTTGGTGTCTCTCACCACATCTTCAACAATTGGGTCACTTTCGAAACGGTGACCTTTGGACTGACCGGATTGGTTTGGAAGTTTCCTCATTTGTCGTTGTTGATACTCGAACCACTTCGCAAACAACAGTCCCATTTGTGCCTCTAAGCTCAAGAGTTGCGTCTCTATCATCAAATGGCGAACTCGATGGTGTGGTCGCTTTGAGCCTCATAGGGTGAGCTTGGGCTCCTGTGCATCTTGTTGCAGCAACTCGTTCGAACTTCTCGGTCATCATTTCTAATTTTGCTTGTAAGCGCTTGATTTTGGTGTCGTCGGCATCCACATCCCAAGTGGCATTTGAGGTGGAGGTGGGCTGCTGCGAGTATGAATCTTGAGATGAAGGTGGTTGTTGTGATACGGATCGCGACGGAGGTGGTTGATCCCAATAAGCATTGTGGGATTGATCCTCGTAGTCTTTGCGGGCGGTTGTTCCAGTGAGGGATGGAAGCTTGATCCTCATAGATGCGGTGGAGGTGGTTGATCCCAATATGGATTATAGGCTTGTTGCTCGGGATAGGGATCATCGCTTGATGCTCGTAGCTATCGGACATCCCTCGGAAAAATCGAATTGGGCTCATGCTTCAAAGAAGAATTTGCCCAATCTGACAACTTCTCACACGGCTGGTTGACCACATTAAATCTTCTTGGTAACCTGCATTAATGACACCAACAACAAAAACAAGATCACACGCACGGGGAGAAAATATCGAAAGCAGAACAAAGAAACACGGAAAACAAACAACACTGAACAATACGCCTAAAGTTCTCCCGACAGGCGCCAAAATTGATCGAGCTAAAACACACTCAAATTCACTGCATGATAAATGCGAGGTAATCGTGGCGTGGTAAGTTAACACAGTCGTCGTCTCAAGGAAAACTTAACAGGCGATTGTTCATGTCATCACGTAAAGCGATTAAAACTAAACATTCTAATGCCAACAAGGGTTTGGGACATGCGAGGAATTGAAATACGGAGAATTAAATGACATCTAAGCTAGGGGTTGTCAATCCGAGCTATACTAATAAAGCGATAAATCAGCGATAAACAAAAGCATATCTGATCATATTATTCATAGGGTTTGTCGATCCCTAATCTAAATCTAATTGCAAATAAGCGAAAGCGATAAATCATTAAGCAAATTAAACCAGCGGAACAAGAAATCCAATCCCTTTATCACTATGAATTGATTACAATAAAAATCATCAAACAATAAACCATGAAGTTGATTCCATTAAAATCTCCAAACAAAGCATGTAAATGTTTAACAAAATTTAGAAGCAATTGCATAAATTGAAAGGAATTAAACCGAAATTAAAACATAGATTGTATCGATAAGTTGCTGAAGAAATCTGGAAGAAATTGTGGTCCAAGAATGGTGTCATGGCTGTGCATCGAAAGATCGAGAACTCAGAGCCCGTTCAAAAATAACCTAACGCTTATATATAATAAATGAGAGTGGCCTTGGTTGAATGTGGAGCGCAGTTTATGAGGCTTACATTACGTAGGTGGCGCTTGGTTTGGGCGGCGCTGGATGAAAATATTACTGTTTCATAAGCGGCGGCGTTCATTGGTGAGCATACGAGGAAATCGTGAGCAGCTCAAGCTGGAGAGGCGCTCAAGATATGGGCTGAACCGGCGTTGAAGAAGAGATGGCGCTGAAGAAAGGGGCTGAACCGGCGAGTAAAATTGATGAACCGCGCTCAAATGGAAGCTGGCAGCAGGTGAACCGGCGCTCAGGATGAACCGGCGTTCGGTGGCTGGGCGTTCGGAAGCTGGGCGCGTTTGCGCGAGCGCGCGCGGCGCGCGGGCGCGCGCGACACTGCTGCGCAGTGTTTTGCTGGCCCGTTCTCGCCGTCTGAACTCCGATTTGCGCATGGTTTTCGCCTACGGACTCCTATCACAACGTACTTTACTTCTTATGAAGGACAATAGCCTTGATTCCTTCTCCATTATTCATGAGAATCATTGAAAGTGTTCAGCGTCGGTGCGCGAGCGGGCGCGCGGAGTGCGTCTTGGCGACTTTGAAGAAATGGTCCGTTCTCCTCGTCCGAACTCCAAATTGCGATCCGTTTGTGCCTCACGGACTCCTATCGAGATGCTCTTCAATTATATCTGATCCTTGATAGATCCAATTCATCCTATTTTCTGTCGTTTTCCTACAAAACATCAAGACGAGCAAGTAAGTTCGAATCGATAAATATTAATCGACCAAAGGCATAAATAGGACAAATCATAGAAAATGACATGTAAAACAATACCAAGAATCATCACAAAATCATACCAAGCAGTTTCGCTTTTCGAGAATGAGGAGGAAGATCGAGAAGAGGATCGGAGGAAGATCGAGAGGAGGACCGAGGAGGAAGATCTAGAGGAGGACCCGAGAGGAAGATCGAGAAGAGGGCGAAGGAAGATCGAGAGGAAGACCACGAGGAGGATGCATCGGCTGATGATGAGATGGAGGTGGATAGTTCCCATACTTCCGAGTCTGATTGACATATGGAGCCTGTCTACCACCGGCGATCATGGATATAGTTCTTATCACTAGATAGTATTTTTGTCATATACCTTGTATATCTTTTAATGCATGCGGAAGCGATGAGTGGTTTAGACATGAAACCCTATACGATGCCCACGGTGGCGTTTAGATTTTTGCACACCGTGACTAGGTACGGGTGATCTTGATAATTGTTTTGGGCATCATACTCGTACTGGTATTTTGTAAATCTTAAAAGCGATAAAGGTCCTCGTAGAGAAGCGATTGATGTGATATGATGATGGCTCCCAGGGCCTTTTATTTTGATATTGTGATATGTGGTGTTCGATAATATCTTTAGATTATATTCATAATTATATATACATACCATCTTTGATATATACATTGATCTGATGGATAGTATAAGAAGATATTTAATTGCGTATCTTTATAAAGGATAGGATCTTTGCCGAGAAGAAGAAATCGTGAGGTAACACCTAAGAGAAGACATCCCCCACCACCACCACCATCGGCGAGGCGGATTGAGAAACTATTCCTCGGTGAGAACTCCGTCCACTTTCAGCGGGGCTGGGAATCCGTGGATCTTGAACTACGGATTTGCGCACTAGGCAGATCTTGACTTCTGCTACACCTCGCGAGGCAGCTTGTCATCGTGGCCTTCAAATGACCGGGTGCCACCGACTTTTGGTGAGAGGCAAGGAAGACTGTCGAAGAAGCGGAAAGATATGGGAGGAATTCGAGGAGGAAGTGTCAGAAATACATTCCTAAGAGCTACCGAAAAAGAAGAACATAAATTCTATAATCTCGCGAGGAAAGGCGGCGGTCACGGATTCGACCGTGCATTACGTGAAATGTCACGGTATGCGCATCGGTAAACCGCGATGAAAAGGACGAGAAGTTAGGATGGGACTTAGCCATGAAATAAGGGTTTCACTGGCGGCCCGGATATCGACTTACCGTGAGGCCGTCGGTGGGCATTGGACATCAAGGTGCCTTGCAGGGATAGGAACATTGTTGTGCATCCGAACCACGGGGGATCATGGGAGGAGGAGTGGGAAGGACCCCAAAGTCGAGGATCCAACCTGGCGAGGCGACGGAGGCCATGGCAGGAATAACGTGCCATGCAGGCAGGGCAAGAAATGGACACCCCAGGTACCCGCGCTGGTGGGTAAAATCAAAGTTCGTGAAACTCCCGTGTGCCCAGGTGCCATGGGAGTCATGAGGGCATCGCATTCACGAATGATGGATGCTTCAGTGTGGCGGAAGGATCCTACTCTAAACTTGTCAAAGTCGCCGAGGAGAAATGGTGGTCTAATGTGCTGGCAAGGTCCAACCAGTCGCTATCCAAGCTCAGCAGTTTTAGCAACGGCCGGTTCGATGCTGCCGATCGCGATCTACCATCAACCACGGCACCACAACAATACGACATACCGTGTGACAATAGCGCAACAACAGCGACAACAACAACCACCACCACAAGCTGGGACTACGCCCTCGATCGGGAAGAGAATTCCCAGGGGCCTCAAGGAACCGAGGAAACTTGGCGGTGTGAACACTCGTCCAGTGCACGTTATCCTACTATTTGATCTTGGCGCCTCGCACTCTTTCATTCTTGAAGCATGCGTGAAACAGGACTAGATCCTGTTTGAACAAATCATGAAATTTCTTCACGATGGGAGGCGTAAGTGTTGGATTTATCTTGGCGGTTTTGATTGAGCTTGTATACAATGTTTCTGTTACCACTATTACAATCTCTATCTGAATTAATTACTTGATTGCATATATACGTGTCCCTTATCTCATATATAAGTTAGATCATACGATTGTGTAGAAGATCACGAGTGCGTATGATTGGTCAGGCAATGAGATATAAAAAGTTTCTGGTGAGACAACTTGAGGGCGGTTGTCGGTATGAGCTCTTGTATAGATAAGTGGCTTGACTTGATTGCTTGTCATCTTTGATGCGTCTACGGCGTATTGAAGGATCACGATGAGATGAGTTCTTACGTCGGACCGTCGTGAAGAACAGATCTCGGTGACTTATGATCTAAACCTCGATAAGGTATTAGGTGAGTATGAGTTCTTGACCATCACTTTGACTTGTCATGGGTGAGGTTATATGTTCAACTTGATATTCTAAGCATCTTGGGTGGTGGCGGTGCTGTATGTCATGCTAGTTATCATGTCAGTCCGTATCCGTTTAGGATGATGGCGTCCCTTAAGGAGCTCAAGGTTTATTGTACTAAACCACGAGGTTGAGTTAGCTCAGTACAATAATAAGGTTGAGTGGTACTACTTGGGAATTAAAGATATTAATTATTTTAGCGATCGAATGATCTAAATAATTAATGGACGTGCGATATCTTAAATCGAGAATTCGTAATGTCTAAGTGCAAACCCAGCTCGACGGTAATAAAGGGTAAGTCGGCATTTATTCTCAGTGGCATGAATGAATGTTTATAAATTAATTTATGTTACGGTGAACATAAGATAATTAATTATTTGAGGCTATCTTTATTCCTTGTTTGATCCTGGCTGGCCCGTCGGGCCCGAAGCTAAGGAAAATCGCCTATCTATCTCTATGGATAAATTTGATTCTCTTTATCCGTAAGGATATTATTATATTTATGGGATATGCATGGATCCTTTCCTTATGGGATTATGGTAATGCATTATAAATATAAGGTAAGATAAGATCAAGGTTAATTATCGATTAACACCATCATATTTTAAATTCTAATGCTCATTAGGAGGATTTAAATCTGAGAAGGATGGGTGATTTTACGTGGCTTCTCCGTACCTGTATCTACGATATTGGAGATTGGGCAGCAGGATGCGATCCGGAATCAAAAAAGCGAGTCTCGATCACGTTCATCGATCCACCTCTGGAGTTCAAAGGTAAACACGAGAAAACCCTCGTGTTGCAATTAATTATATAGGTGCATGCTGGTATATAATCAATGTATGGTGAATTAAACATCGAAGATAGATCCTCGGAGGTAGAATAATCGATTTTCCTACAATTGGTATCGAGCACGGGATGGTATCTTGGCTCTGTTGGATTAATTCACGTTTGATTATAGCGTGCGCAATTAATTAATTATTGGATACATCGTTCATAGTACTCTTGTTTTATTTTTAGGTTTGTTTTCGCGAGAAAATCCAGTGGTTGATTAGATTTTCCTGTAAATCTTATCGTAAAGATGAGCGAGCGAAACGAAAAGGCGAGGCAGCGAGTTCATCGGCCGAAGGTATACGCCGCAGTCTGGGCGGCACGGGCGCAGCGCGCGGCGCTCCGGACGATCGAGCAGGCTGGGGCGGCGGCGGGCGGCATGGCTCGGCGGGATAAGTGCAGGCTCGTGCTTCGCGTCGCGAGCCTCGGCACCGCTGGCGAGGTCGGCGCTCGGCGGCGCTCGTCGCGGGTCGCGGGCGTCTTCGCATTCACTGGCGGCACGCTGCGCGCGTGCACCAGACTGCAGGGGACAGCGTTTGTCGCGTGAGATCGGCGCTTCATGCGTCTTGGAGCGGCGGACAGCGTGTTTGTCGTCACGAGATCCCGGTGCTTCCGTGGCGTGTCGCGGTCGCGAGGTCGACGAGGCGGCGCCGCCCGGCGGGTGCAGTGCGGCGCGACATGGCAGCCAGCGTGCTCGATGGGTCGGATGGTCTTCGCGCCGCGGTGTCCGCGGAAGCCGCAGCGCGTCTGTGAGTGGGAGAAGCGGGATGTCTTGGGCGCAGTGGGCTTTCTAGCTTGACGCCAGATTACAACGTTGAGACGATTTTCGTGACACACGATTTTGCATCGTTTGAATCACGATCTTTCGGAGGCCTTAATTGAAGATGCAGCTTTATCTAGAATAGATTAGGCGGGAGTGGAGGTTCCACTAGTGGAGCCACGATGAGCGTTTTATTTTATTTTAATCGTTCGTTGCATGTGTGGATGTTTAAATTATCGAGCATGCTTGATGTTTAAATTACGTGAACAAACATATTATGATTTTAATGATTGGATGCGCATAGTAAGCATGCTAGGTTTATAAGCGTTTTCAGAGCATATTTTAGAATTACTGAGCATGTTTTACATGTTGAGTTCTATAAAAGCATGCTAGGATTACGTGATGCGCATGGACAAACTTTTGAACAAAAGACTAGCAAGCACGACAAATTAATTTTTAAAATTAAAATGTCGAGACCTCCACATTTGATCTCTAAACAAAGTGAGGCCTTGCTTTGTGAGTGGCGATCCGCACAGCGTGGCTTGTTTCTGTTTTATCATAAGTTTGTTAGATGAGATTTCTAAATAAAACATTTTAAATCTATTGAGAAGTGGGAGTTTAGTGTGGCGATCCATGGCCGTGTCATGTGCGATTTCATAAGTTCTCTAGAGATGGATATAAAATGAGATAACAAATTTGGATTAGGCGGTATGGTCTAGTGGTATAGCGATTCTAATTCATTTCTCTTGTTAAAATTGTGGTCATTGCTTAAGACATCACCAGTACAACTTCATGAAGTCTTGTGATAGTGATGTGGTGCAATAAGGTCCATCATTAATTTCATTTGTCATAAGGATAAGTTGACATGGTTGAAATTAAGCGACTAAAAGGTATATTTTAGTGCAGTTGAGGGTTCATGTGTAAATGTCCACGCTGGCTTGCATGTGGAATTCCTTGGGCGATGGGAGGTTTCGATTAATATTGTTTTATCAAAGTTACTATTATTATTCACAATTATGTGCGATCGTATGCTTATGTGTTTACATTATCTTTTTCGGATATGTCTCTTACATCGATTATCAATATGCTACAAAATCCACTTATCGGTCCGAATTTTATTGGTGGAAGCGAAAAATGAAATATGTTCTTATCATTGAAGAACACATAGTTGTTCTCACTACTCCTAAACGATGCCCTTCTTGTCGTCGACTAATGTGCGAGTCGGCGGACTTTGGCATAAGTCAACAATATGGCCAAATGCTTATGATGACTACTATTCGAGCTGCAGGTGCGACATCGATCGGTGGTGCTGAGTAAATATGGTCAGTCTCGAGTAAGTATGAGCAATCGGATCGGACGATCCTTCCACACAAGAGAGATATCTTGGTGTGTAAGATGGAAGAAGGAAGTTTGGTTCATGAACATGTCTCACCGATGACTCGTCTCATGGATAGTCTTGATCGGTTGGGAGGAGGTATTGACCATGACGAGTCGATAATCATCCTCGACACTTGCCTTGTCTTTAAATATTTTCGCGTGATCGATCATGAGCAAGACCAGTATACACTTAGTCGGATTGCTTAATGATCTAAGTGGTGCGAAGGAGTTATGGACAAAGGGCACATGCCCTGCTAGCAATCTAGGGCCACAATTTTCCGTTCACAAATGGAAAAAAGAAAGGGACACCAAAGGTGGCGGCGAGAAATAGTGGGAGTAATGGGACAGAACATGCACATGGGAGGCAAAGAAGCGAGGAGAGCGGAGTCTTGAAGTGCTGACAGGCGGGCATTGGAAGGCCAGTGCCCTATGCTCGAGGCTGGTATGCCGTTTGCTTTAATGTGAAACATGTTTAGCGACATTTCTCTCATTCATGGGTAGTAGATCTGGTCTGATACGGTGTACACCTTGCGACATGATTCCTGCGGACAGGAGCCTTGATGGCGAGATAGCGATCTCCATAGGCAGCGGTGAAATCGAGGCGTTGCGGTCGGAGATGTTACTTTATGTTTGATAGAGCAGTTTTAGTATTGAAGATGTTTTATATGTGCGGATTTTGGTGGAACCTTGTTTACGTTTGAAATTGTTTATTCATGGATATTACTGTTATTTTTTGATAGTGGTGTTTCTATCAGAAATGGCGAAGTTATATGTGTTGTACGACATTATAATTAAGCTTTATACTATTTACGCTAAACATAATACTTATAACTATGTTGCATCGTCTAGAAACCCAAAGAAAGTTTTCTTAGTAGCTGACACCACATTTCTCAGTCTTAGATTAGGTCACGTAAATCTAAATAGGATCAAGGCTGGCTAAGAATGGGCGTTGGGTAATCTAAGATTACTCTGTTCCCGGTCTGCGAATCTGTATAGAAGGTAAGATGTCGACTAAACCCTTCGAAGCGAAGGTTATAGAGCAAAAGTGTTGAGCTAGTCCAGTTACGACTTGTGGGACGATGTCACAAGCGTGGAAAGATGCAGTGTTTTGTCACTTTCATTAACTGATTACTCAGTGCGGATATGTATACTGCTTGCATGTACTGAATGCTTTGAGAAATTCGAAGAGTTTAAGGCGGAAGTGGACCGAAGCTTGGTAAAAGTAGTCAAGTCTGCTGTGATGCGATCGCGGTGGCGAATACCTCGATACGAGTTTATGGACTATCTAGTGAAGTGTGGGATTACTCCGGTAACGCTGCAAAGACCTTACCCAGCAAAATGGTGTGTCGGCGAGGAAAATAGGACTCTTTTGGAAATTGTTAGATCAATGATGAGTTATGCAACATTGCCTATTTAGGATTACGGGGATATGCCTAGAAGCGGTGGCATACTTGCTAAATCTAGTACCGTCAGTCGGTCGAAAAGACCCCTTCGGAGGTTGTGGTTTGGCATGACAGCTGGTTTAAACCACATAAGGATATGGGGCGATCCGACATGTCTTTGAACAAGAAGGGCGACAAGTTGGAGGCTAGATCGATGCATTGAAATTTATTGGCTATCTGAGAGACGAAGGTGGTTTATTCTATAGTCTAAGGATCGGAAGGTCGTTATTAGCACTAATGCCGATTCTTGAAGAGGATTATATAATGAACCAGTAAATCAAGTTGATATCATTCTTGGGAATTAGAAGATGATCGTATTCCACACCGATTATGCCAAGGTGCGAGATGTCGGTGTCGAGTGGGAGGGATGGGCTCGAGATACTTCAGAAATTGAAGTGGGTCGAGTTCCACCGGAATCTGAGGCCGTCAGTGGCTCACATCCGACAAGTTGTGATGATGAGAACCCAGATTCTTGCACCCGCGTTGCCATTGTGCGATGGCGCCTGCGTCGATGAGTGGGAGGTTGTTGTTACGTCGACCAGGCGATTTATGTTAGTGGGTGAATCTTTGAATTTAGTCTAGGAAGCACGGCAATAATCGACCCATGGACATACGGTGTACTGAGGCGTTATGCAGATCATGGCACCGCTATGGACTTAGAAATTGAGTCCATAGACATATGGATGTTCTGAAAAACCTCTACTAGATGGCGAAGCCGTAGGTAGTAAGTGGGTATCTGAGAGAAGAGATTCGAGATGGAGGGTTTCGGCTTTTAAAGCCGCTTGTGGCAAAGTACACTTCAGTTGAGGGCATCGATTTCGATGAGACCTTTTTGCTGTGGCAATGCTCAGTCCATTAAATTCTTTGGCCCATAGCGCCCACTTGCGAGGTTTGGCAAATGGATGTGAAAACCCTTTTCAAGCGAGTTACCTTGAGGAAGGTAGAGACATGTATGTCTGACAAAGGTTATGTGGTGAAGGGTGAAGAGCATCTAGTATGGAAGCTTAAGAAGTCCATTTATGGCAAAGCAAACCTCCGATCACGGAACTTCGCTTTGACGGTGGTAAGTCCTATGGATTTACCCAGTTGCTAGCGAGTTGTTGTATTCGTTTAGATGTCGGTGCATGTGGTATTTCTTGCACTTTATGTAGATGACATTGCTTCTAGTTGGCAACAATGTGAAGTTGTTATCAGGGCGTAAAGAGTGGTTATCCGATCAGTTTCAAATGAAAGACTTAGGAGATGACGTCATTCTTGGGATCAGGTTTACGAGAGATAGAAGGAGAATATTGAGCTTATCTCGAGAGGTCTTATGATCTTGTGATTACTTGTTTTAGTATGCGGAGCCGAGAAAGGATTGCTCCTTTCGGACATGGCGTTCCTTTATCTGAGAATCACTTATATGTTGCAAGGTGATAGAGGAAATGAGACAAGTTCATTGAGCTTCTGGGAGTCTCATGTCACTGATACTATGTCTGAGACCCGATATCTGCTGTCGACGGTAGGCATAGTCGCTTATATACGATCTAACCACAGACAACTCATTGATTGCGTGTAAGCATATACTCAAGTACACGAAAGGACTCGAGATTATAGAGCAGTTTACCATCGAGATAGTCTAATGCCTTTGGGTTACGTGGATTCCATTCTTGCGCCGTGATGTAGAAAAGTCTACCTCGGGCTATGTGTTTACCTTGGGAGGTGGAGCCGTATCTGGCGGTCTGGCACATGCATGCAGACTTACCATGGAAGCGAATATGTGGCCGGAGGGCTGCTAAGGAGGTGTATGGTTGAGAACTACCTCATGGATCTAGGTGTGGTCTGGTTGCCCAAGAGTATCATAGTTTCTTGTGATAACTTTCGAATGCGATGGCAACTCGAAGGAACCCGCGGACCCATGTGACCAAGCACACATGAGAGAATGTACCATGTCTCACGATCGTGAGGCAGTGGGCGTCTGATTGAAAAGATTGATATGACGGATAACCTGGCGGATCCATTCAAGAGCACGCATAAAAAGTCTGAAGTGCGTTCGGAGGACTTGGATTGCGACGATGCACTACTTAGAAAGGAAACTTTTGTATAAGTGGGAGAAGCAAGTGATGGTTTTGTTTGTAATACTAGTAGAGAGACATTATACAAAGTTTGCTTTAGTATAAGTGGGAGATTGTGGTTTCTATCTGAAAGCGGTTTGGTTGAGCTTGTTCTGATGTTTCTGTTACCCTATTACTGATCTCTATCTGAATTGATTACTTGATTGCATATATCTGTCCCTATGTCTCATATATAAGTTAGATCATACGTTGTAGAAGATCACGGAATACATGTATGATTGAGTCAGCTAATGAGATACAAAAGTTTCACGGTGAGACAACTTGAGGGCGAGTAGTCGATGCGTGCCGGTATAGAATAAGTGACTTGACGGTTGCTTGTTGTCTCTATGGTACATCGCGTATGACGGATCACGGTGAGATGAGTTCTTCGTCGTGAGTCGTGAAGAACCAAGATCTCGGTGACTTCGATGATCTAAACCTCGATAAGGTATTAGGTGAGTATGAGTTCTTGACCATCACTTTGACTTGTCATGGGTGAGGTTATATGTTCTAACCCAGATATTCTCTGCGTCTTGGGTGGTGGCGGTGCTTGTATGTCATACTAGTTATAAGTAGTCACGTCGTTCCGTTTAGGATGATGGCGTCCCAGTGAGCTCAAAGGTTTATTGTACTAAACCGCGAGGTGGAGTTAGCTCGAAGCACAATAATAAGGTTGAGTGGTACTACTTAAGGAATTAAAGATATTAATTATTTTTAGCGATCGAGAATGCTCTAAATAATTAATGACATGCGATATCTTAAATACGGGGGATTCGTAATGTCTAAGTGCAAGGACTCAACTTGGTAATAAAGGGTAAGTCGGCATTTATTCTCTAGTGGCGAATGAGATGTTTATAAATTAATTTATGTTGACGGTGAACATAGATAATTAATTTTTGAGGCCCATCTTTATTCCTTGCATTTGATCCTACGGGTTGGCCCGTCGGGCCCGTGACTAGGAGAAAAATCGGCCTATCTCACTCTCTGGATAAGATTTGATTCTTTTATCTAAGGATATGATTATATTTATGGGATATGCATGGATCATTTCTTATGGGATTATATGGTATGTTATAAATATAAGGTAGAGATAAGATCGAGAATGTCATATTAACACCATCATATTTTCGAGAATTCCTAGTGCTCATTAGGAGGATTTGAAAATCAGAGAGAAGGTTAGGGTGATTTTGTGGCATTCTCATAGCTTATCCTCGCTCGATATTGGAGATTGAGCAGCGGAGATCTGAGTCCGGAAGATCCAAGCACGAGTCTCGATCTGTTCATCGATCCTCCCGAGTTGAAGAAACACTAGAAAACCCTCGTGTTGCAATTAATTATATAGGTGCATGCTGGTATATAATCAATGTGGTGAATTAAACATCGATATAGATCCTCGGAGATGGTGAAAATCAGTTTTCCTACAATATAGGCGGTAACCCACATGCTCGAACCAGAACTTGGACTAGGCTCATAGAGTCGTGATGAGTAACCTCACGTTATACCTATGGCGGATGTGGATATAATCATGGAATGGATTGGTTAACGAACATGTCGACCGTCACGTGTAATGAAAGGAAAATTTCTTTCCAGCGTCCAGGAGAAACCTCGAGACTTTCGGGGATCGGCATGGGAGGAGGTCGATCATATCCACGCTACAAGCGGGATGTTCTTTGAATAAGGCAGAACCACGCCTACCTTGTCTATCTCGGGAGGAAGACCATAATGAGAGAAGGATAGAAGGCGTTCCGATCGTGAAGGAGTATCCGATGTATTTCGAGACTAATTATCGGGATTCGGCCAAGCAAATGATTGAGTTCACGATCAACCTTGAACAAGGTTACGCACCATGTAAAGCCCATGTCGGATGGCACCAAAAGAACTTGAGGAATTGAAGATCATGCGAAGAACTCTTGGAGTTAGGTTTCATTAGACCTAGTGTGTCTCCATGGGGAGTACTCATCGTTTTAAGTGAAGAAGAATGATGGCAGTTGAGAATGTGCATGAACTATCGAGGTTAAACAAGATAACTCTTAAGAATAAGTATCATTGCCCTAAATTGACGATCTGTTTGATCGAGCAAGGGGCGATGGTCATTTAGAAGATAGATTTAAAGGCGGATACCACCGGCGAGATTAGACGGTGGATGTACCTAAACAACTTTCCGTACAAGGTATGGTTATTTGAATTCATCGTTATGCCGCTTTGGACTTACAAATGCGGAAGTATATATGGATATCATGAATAGGGTATTTACAGTACTTAACAAATTGTCTTAGTATTCATAGGCGATATCTAATATACTCGAGAATAAGAACATGAAGAGCATTTGAAGCTGTCTTATTGAAACATTGAAGCGAGCAAACTCTTTACCAAGTTTAGGTGTGAATTACGGTTGGTGGGTGACATTCTTAGGTCTCGTGTCTGTGGGAATCAAGTAGACCCTCTAAGATCGATATAGTTAGGAATGAGAATCACCAAAGAACCGAATGAAATTGGGTTTCTTAGGACTTGCATATTATCGAAGGATTTTCAGCGATAGCCCGACCAGCTGAATTGTTAGAAAAGAATCAAGTACACTTAGACCCATGAGTGTGAGGCTAGTTTCAAAGATGGAAGGAGTTGTAACAACACATTTCCAGATGCAGAAGCAAATAAAGTACACAATCTACGACTTGAATAATGGACTAGGATGTGTTACGATGCTAGAAAGCGAAAGTTATTGCTTATCTTCAAGCATTACGCCTATATGAGTTGCATTATCCTCATGCGACACAGGTAGGTGATGGTACATAATAAGATTTGGAGACACCATCTCTGGAGTTAGATGTGAGATCTATAATGACCATAAAAGCACGAAGTATTTCTGGCGTAAGATCTTAACATGAGTAGATGGTTTAGAACTTGTGAAGATTACATGGTATCAGTACCACCGAGCGAGGTAATGATGTAGCGAGATGCTTTGGTGTAAATCACTCTGAGTTTGGGATGTCTCCTCGATCGTGAAGAGATACTTAGAAAGGAATTTGAGAAGATGAACATCGAAATCATGGACCCGTCTCGGGGCGATGAAGTATATTGCAATGTTGATTGCAATCCAGGACTAAGACCCGAATTTTAGAAGCCGGAGAGAAGAAGCTAGGAATGCAGGAGATCAAGGACAACAACCATAAAAATTTCGAGAGCACACATATGCGTTTTGTTGTATGGCGGGAGTGTGTGTTGGAAGGCGAAGGGCTTAAAGCTAGATCTTAAAAAGTCCATGAGACTTCTTACACACACGCCAAAGCACAAAATGTGCCAAGATCTCGGGAGAAATGGTGGGATGGAATGAGCGAGACATAAGCTCGTTCGTGAAGTTGTGTTTAACGTGTCGACAAGTGAAAACACTCCACATCGTAACCGTATAGTGAACCTTACAACTTGGACATACGAATGGAAATGGGATGATATAGCCATGGATTTTGTGGGCTACCCAAATGAAAAGAAAATATATTTGGGTCATCATCGATCGTTTGACCGGCGCGCATTTTCTACCCATTCGAAAACGATGGATCGAGATAGATTGCTGAATTATGCGTTAAGTAATGCGTTTATATGGAGTTGAAGACTATCACGTCGATGAGATTCAAAATTCACGTCGGTTGGGCGAGCTTCTGAAATTGGGAACTCGACTACGATGAAAGTCGTTCCACGCACAAGGGATGGACAATCTAAGAGGATATTAAGGGCTATGTGAGCTGTTGTCGGAGGAAAGAGTGGAACAAGTACCACTTGTGAATCGCCTACAACTGAAAACTGAACAACTGATGGAATGGCGTGTGCTTTATGGAAGAAATGTGAATCACCACCTTTAATGGGATGAAGTGGGAGAAAGGAGTATTAGGAACTTCATGGGAGAGTGATGAGATGTGAGCAGATTTAGGACAAGGAGCAGACGGCGAGTCGTGTGCAGGCAGGTGCGACTATTGAGTGGGAGATAAAGTTTTCTTGAAGTCTCACGTCGAAGAATTATGAGATTAGAATCAAAGGGCTGCGACCACATTTCATAGGACCTATGAAATTTTGGAAAAGGATGTGCGTGGCTCAAGCAGCAGCTTTGAAACATTCATGATGTGTTCATGTCTCCTGACTAAGGAATACATAGCTATGAGTCGATGTATCTGCTCAACAGATATTGTCTCGTACAATATGGTTATATTTACTGAAATCTTGGACGGACGTGTCAAAACTAAGGAATAAAAGATACCGTTAGTAAAAGTTCTATGGCGACACATGAGACAGAAAAACACACAGGATTAGAATCAGACTATGAAGAGATAACGAGATCTTTTCGTTACAAATTTGAAATTATTTGGTTGTAATAATGAAAACAGAAACTTAAGCGATGCTAACACCTTAAGTTAACCCTTTGTTTAAGGTGACCAGCGAAGCAATTAGAATCGATTGGAGATGAAAACTAGAAATAAAAACTAGTGACTAGTCTCAAGGATTAGGGTTTTGAATAGCTAAACATAGAATGAAAGATGGGAATGAATCTCAACAAAATGATTTCATTTCTAGAATCGAGTCTCAAAACATGTGAGAAGCGAAGAATTGGAATTTTCAGAGCATACTCGCCCGATCTCAGATGAAGTACTATTCACGAGTCGGATCACTTCCAGTCCGTGCTAATCATGAAAATTTATGATAATAATAAAAATCATGGAGGAATATATTATTATGAATTTAGTATTCATAGAATCAATTTAGAAGGAAATTCACGAGAACACTTACGGCAGAGAATATATCTTGGAAAAACCTAGCGGTCCAGGAGCAGACGAAACTCGAACCGGTCTAAATCAATAAAATTATATAAGACTCAAATTAATTAGAATAGCTCAAGAATTCAATAAATTTTGAATGAGCATAATTTAATCAATCGGACATTTGTTTTAGATAACTTCGGAATTGACTTACGGATGCCATCAAGCTTTGTAAATTATTATAAACTATGAAATAAGTCTTTTAAGGCTATTTAAAAAATAAAACCTTAAGATTCCGAAATCAATCGGCGCGATAAAATTTAAAGTTCGGTATTAACGTCAAAATATAAATTTGACATTCATATCCCAAAATACCAAGAGCCTCCCAAATGAGCTTACAACAGCTCTTTTGGACTGTCTGACAACAATTCTTCCATTAGCTCACCTCAACTGGAACCCGTTTCTCTCTAAATTGATCCTCTGCTTTAGAATCTTACAAGTTCTTAGCTTGATACTCCTTTCAACCATTCCAACCACGATTTCCAGTTCTTAAGTTCTTAAAATCCTCTCAAAATAAGTTTCTAAGACCATAAAAAGGTAGTATTCATCACTCTTCCGTACAATGGGTGGAAGTTTTAATTATTTTCATTTGAAACCTAGTTTGTATCCTTAATTATGTAGCTTTTGTGACACAAATGCTCTCAAGCCATGAATAAATATGTAGAAATATGTTCTAAGGTTACATTTAAAATTTGGAAATTTTGGAGCATGTTTAATATTTTTCGATTTTGTTATCATTTTTTATAGAAGATAAAGCATGTTCTTGTGAATATTATTTCATATTGTTGTTTGTTGATGTGTTGGAGCTTATAGAATAAAGATGAGAATTTTAAATTATTTCTCCTATTTATTTTGTTAGGGCGAAATATATTTAAAATTTTAAAAAATATTTTGATTTTTTGTTGAAAAATAGTTGAGGTATAGTGTTTGATATATATATGAACATCATATATTAATCTTGAAATTATTGAGACACTACTCTTATTTTTCAAGAGGACGAAACTATACATATATTTAAGATTTATTTTATTTTTATTTGTTGGAAATAATAAGATATAGATGTTTAGAAATAATATGAATCTATTATGTTTTGTTGGAATTTATTGAACATATACAATTTGTGTGTGGGACAAAAAGAATTCAAAGCATTTAGTTCATAATATAGATATTTAGTTGATGTTTAAGTTAATATTCCATGTTTATGCATATTATAAACATGTTGTGAAGTAATTTATTGAGCATATATGTATATAGAAAATTACGAAAATAAGCATGTAGTAATAAGCATATGTTTTAATTTAATGTATGATATAGATGATATTTCATGTTTAGTATATGATATGAGCATGATTTTGTGGAATTTATTGAACATCAATGTTGATAAATTGAAAATACTAGCTATATGCTTGTCGACTTATGGTTTAAAATTTTATTTGATGATGTTGGGTTGGTGATTAAATTCTAAAGTATGATAGGAGCATAACATGATTTTATTGGAATTTATTGGATACTTATATGCTAATTATTCCTAATTATCAAAACATAGTAAAATGGTTAAGTATGAGTTTAATTTTAATGGTAATTGATGCTATGATAGTTAAACTATAAACTTGGAATGAATGGTTGTGATTGTGATGAATGAATGGAACACTCATACACAATAGTTTTGTATTATATTAGAAATTAGGGTTTTCTAATGCTTTAGTATGATTTTTTGTTTGTATGGTGTTGTATGGTTATATTTATATTGTCTCTGAGCAAACAAACCCAAACTTAAACAACATAGTACTTTATGCGAGTCGAAAAAATCACCAATTTACGACAACTTAAAAGGTAATGGAATCGAAATGAACGCAATTATGGTTTTATTATATAGGATACTCGCGTGAGTTCCTAAGTTAAAGAAATCATATAGCCGTAGTTCTGGACGTTAATACTCGACAAGCGACAACTGTCGATGTTAGATCGGCGTTAAGACAGCTCGTCGACAAATATGATTATGTAACACATAATCTCAAGCGAGTTAAGAGAAACAAACAATGTCGAAGTGTAGCTATGATTCAAACATAAATTCGATCCTTAATGCTCGAAGGAGAGTTAGTATTCCAAAGAACTTGTTAATCTCTAAGTATTTACTTACGTGATAGTATGGGATCACTTGAATCATAAGCGAATTCCCTCATAATATGGTGTTAATCGACAGCCGTCGGCATAACCTACTAGGGCGTAACTATAATTGTTAAGTCAGTTAGTGGCTTGAGAATATCTAATATACCAATCATAACGAATACTCACAATCTATAGCGTAATAACGTTTAGAAGAATACTAAGGTTAGAGTCGATGATGACTCGGGTATATGACTTTCATAAGTTGAGGTTCATCTATGAATGATGAAATAATATAGTTTGAAAATTGAGAATGTAAGGTAATAGAAATTATCTTAAGACATCCATGAAATCTTAAAGAAACCTAATTGGAAACTTTAAGTTGTAATTTATAAGCGACCCTCAAACAATAGTAGAATCTAAGAAAGACTATTTTCTTATGAAGGGCTTGATGGTATGTAGTTCTTGGGAAGGACACTCTGCCGCATTTAGAACATATAACCGGACTAGCGGTGGGCTCTCTTGAAACAAAATGATATGCATACTTCAAATGTTTACAGCTTTATGAAATATTATTGCATGATATTATTGAGCGAATGTTTATGTCTTGTTGTGATCCTATCGAGGTTGGTATATTCAGCGTGGTATGATAATGTGTTAGTCTGCGTTAAAAAATGTAACGATCGGATCCGACTTAGTTAAGACTAACTTCGGATTGTGTACCGTGTGGTTGTGTGTTAGGTTAGCTACCTCGATCGGTGTGGGACTATGTGTGGGTGGCTACTCCGTAGTGCAGAATGAATGAATGATGAGATATGGAACAACGTGGATGAAATAGTCGATCGGACACTTTCGGTAAATGATAAAATGTTTGATAGGCATGAGTTTTTAACTAAAATCTCATAAGCTATTGTGGCGATTCAATAACTTTACAAAGAAAATGTTTTCGACAATGAGTCCTAGTACTTTTGTACTTAGCCTGCGTCGTTTTGATGTGCGGGTTGGCGAGGATTGACGATGAGTCACTGAAACTCAGTCGCAGACTTGCCAAAATGTTCGATGTTGAAACATATAGAATCGGGGCACAATTGATGAATGAGTGCGACCTCAGTTCGATCTGATGTAATGCGTTATAATCAAGACATCAAAATAATATCGAGTTAGGCGACAAATAAGCGTGTGGACATGTATGCCAGATGCATGCCCAAGGTTCTAAATCCTTTCTAATAAAAACAAGCGCTCTTACCTCGCTTGCTACCGTGTAATCCTGACTCTTGACTGCTCAAAAAGCGAAATGCGGCTAAGTACAAAAAGTACTGGGTGGACTTTCATTCTTGAAAATATTTTCTTCGTTAAGTTATTGAGGCTACGCTGTAACATGAGGATTTTAGGTTAAAAGTGGCACATAACATTTTATCATTTCCAAAGTGTCGGGGCTGACTATTTCAATCACGTTGTTTCCATATCGATCGTTCATTCATTCATTCGTTCGTTCGGCGTTATATGGAGTGGCCACCTACACGTAAATCGTGGCCGGTCGAGGTAGCTAACCTTTAACACACGGTCACGTGTACATGATCGAGTTGATCCTCGACTAAGTGCGATCATCGTTACCGCTTTTTTTCGTTGGTGGACCAACACGTTCACACCTACATTGGATATACCAATCTCAGGATAGGATAACAACAAAACATAAACATTTGGCGGTCGATAACATTTCATGTGATAATATTTCATAAATGCGTCATGCTTTTGAGTTATCATAACATTTTGTTTCGAAAAGCCCTGCTGGTTCGAGAGCTAGTAAGTCTAAGTAGCGAATTATGTTGTCCTTCGCGACTACGTGCGATCGAACCACTTCATAAGAAAATAGCTTTTCTTAGATTCTTTCTATTGAGCGAGATGGTTTATAAATTACAACAAAGTTCCCAATTAGGGTTTTCTTATGATTTTATGTGATTGTTTAAGATAATTTCTATTATGTTACATTCTCGATTCCCAAACTATATTACTGCGTCATTCATGGTGAACCAACTATGAATCACTAACTAGACTTAACAATTGTGATTCGTCACTAGTAAGTTATGTGGCGACTTGTCGTATTAGCGCGACAAATAAAGGGTCTTGACTTATGATTCAAGTGCACATCTATCATGTAAAGTAAGTACTTAGGAATGATAACTTCTTGAGGGAATATTAACTCGACTTTGAGGGCGTAAGGATCGACATCATACGTTCGGATCTTTCGCTTTACATTAAACATTGTTTGTTTCTGTAACTCGTGGAAATTATAAGTTGTATAACGCTATCGTTATCGAGTTGTCTTAACTCAATCTAACCGTGGGTTGTGGTATTGACAATGTGCGTTGATGTTGGTTTTTCTGGCAAGGAACTCGCGTTTGGTATCCTTTATATAGAAAACTCTAATTTGTAGGTGTGCAAAGGCATTGAACCGAAAAAAAACCGACCGAACCGATTGGTTCGGTCCGATTCATTCGGTTTTAAAATCATCGATTAAGCGGTTGGTTTATAAATTTTAGTAAAATCGGTTTCGATTCGGTTACGGTTACGGATTTTAGTTCGATGATGGCCCGAACCGGCCAGAAATAATATATATATATATATATATATATATATATATATATATATATATATATTATTTAACGTGTATATAATTAGCGAAATAAACTACTAATGATCCCATTCCGTCTCTCTGAGCAGCCCTCTTATACATCTCAAATCTCAATCAGTTATGCTTGCCTCTCTCCCACCACGATCCATGCCTTTCCTCCACCTTGCTCCGGTGGTAATCGCCTCCTATAATCCTCTGCTCGTTTCACTCCCTCGTGTGGCGCCCTCTGCCCCTCACCGTCTCCTCAGTCCTCACGGTTTCTCCGTGATGATGCGATCACACGCCTCCTCCACGGTCCCTACCGCCTCGGCCTCACTCCATCTGCCTTTCAGTGTCGTTGATTAGAGGTAACTTACTCATGTTTTCTTTCTTGGTTCTATGTTTTTCTTTGTAAAGATTATTTGTTTGCAACAAGATGTGGCATAATTGCTGACCTCAGAAGATCATTTCCTTTCCTTGTTATTCTGAACTTGGTTGTTGCGTTTTTGGGATATCGAAAATTAGTGAATAATTTTGTTTATTCTTGGTGATTCTAATTTCTATGGTTCATAAAGCTTTTGTGAGATCTGATTTAATTTCTAATTGTATTAAGATTTGCTTCTTTGGTTTATTAAATTTTACTTACTTTTATCCATATAATCGTTTTAACCAAAGTGTCTCCGTATCATGTTAAATGAAGTGGCTAAATTAATTTGTATTGCAATCTGTTGAATATTGTTAAATAAAACATTTCTTAGCGTGTGAATATTGTTAGATGGCGACCATGAAGTTTATTGTTAATATCTTACGTATTTATGATGGCTCTTACGTCTTCTTGTTGTAATTCCCAAGACTTTAATTTAATTTGACGACCAGTGACACCAGATATTTTCGTGTTGTGTGGGCTGGATGTCCATATTTGGTGCCGTGTCTTAGGATTGTTGGGTGTCTTATAGAAGGTGTGTGTCCTGTAGTTGTCTTGTATTTATAAACTTGTCTTGTGTGATTGGTTGCGGACTTTTCAATGAATATGTTTTGTCGTTAGTCTAAGCATGATAAGGTTTATCTGAAATAATATTGCTTAACACATTCTAGGCTTTGTGTTTCAATTTTGTTCTAGAAGGAAAATGATTGAGATATGATAAGATTAAGGATTAATAATGCTTTAGAGGATGATCTTGGGGTGCGATTATCTTGTGATTTTCATTTGGTCGTAAGCGGTGGCACTGATATTCCGAGGAGCCTAGGTGAATATACAAAATGGGGCCCTCAAATATAAAACATCGAAAAATTTTAACAAAGTGTATCATATCCAGATGTAACAAAGGATAATAATCACAATACTAAAGAAAAGAAAAAAAGATCTCATCTTCTTTCTCAAGCTAGAATAATCGGATAATCTTGTCTTAGTGTGTGGTGGATGGTCTTAAATCTTCTCTCCTAAATGCCTCAATCATTTAAATCCATTTGATAAACTAATATTTTGAATCGATTTAAACAATTTGCATGGAAAACAATATACTTTGTTTGCATCTTTGAATAAACTAACCATTTCCTATCTTTATTCTCTTCGTTGGCAATTTTCTTATATAATAAGAATATGAAAAATGTCTGCCTAACTAATCTATAAAATGTGAATTATAAACCTTATGGGACCTTTCTCTCAATTATCTCTAGTTTTATTGTCAATGTTGATCCCAGAGTTTTTGGATCAAATACATCAACATCGTCTTGATCTCAATAACACTAGCATATAAAGCTCGTTTGTATTCTCAACATCATCCTTGCCGTTCAAATCTTTGTTTCAATTTCATTTTCATTCTCAACTCCACTTCCATTCAAATCATCATTTCATTCTCAACAATATCAAATTCTTCATTTAAAGCATCATTTGCATTCTACCTCAATTTCACATTCAATTAAGTCAAGACTCTTGACAACAACACTTCTTAATTAAAAGCATAATTTGCATTTTCAACATCCAAC